>JAJQOW010000017.1:3695863-4050789 GCA_037975125.1 Latrodectus hesperus | reverse complement strand
TCTGATAAACTTTATAAGAAAAATCATTCATAATTGAATTGTTCAAATGAAATAAAAATTTTAGTGTTCTTTTGATACGTATAATTTAAAAAATACTGCTACCAAAATGCGATAATGCTCATTCTTTTGTAATTAATTGGAAAACTATTGCGATTTCATCTTTAAATGAACCTGTAACTGTTGCTGTTATGACAAGCGAAGCTGATGGCTACGTGAAATGAAGTCATCAGAGCACTGCGAAAGAGAAAGCAGGTCTTTTCTCTCATCTGGCACCATCAGAGGATTCACATTTTCATTTTGATCTGGAGGGGAGGAAATTTTCTCCAGATCATAACACCTATGGTCAACGACCGACCACAAGACTTGCGATTCTACAGATATAACGAGATGCATGTGTTCGGTGGATCTTTGGCGGCATTGGGAATCGAACCTAGCTTTTCCGGATGGAAGACTTATTACAGTTGCATTTTGAAGGGTTCCCTCTCTGTAGAAGCTCAGAGCAGCTTTGACATTACGTCGAGAACGCCACAAGACTATTTCATGTGATTCTCTCCGGGGTACATTTCTGTGTCTCAGGAGAGAAAATCCAGGAAGTACCGAAAGTTGTGCCTCCTATACCAAGCCCTGAGTTGGACTATCAAAAGCAGACGGGTTGCAGTCTTCATCATTTAGAAGCAGAAGACCCTCGCCTGCAGTTCCCAGTAGAAACGGCAAAAGCAGTTATTTTTCGATAACTAGTTATCAACGTTACGTTCCAAGGAAATAACATGTTCTAAAAAGCGTTATAAATAATGGCTTTTTGAAAATTTATTCCAAGAAATCCGTTCACTTTGGCCTTCTTGGAAATTCTATGGAGCGAAAGAAAGGTTTCGTGGGGTGACAAAACTGGTTTATTGAGGAAATGAGGTGTAGGGTGAATTTTAGTGACTGAGCATCGAAAATCCCTTACTGAAAGAAATTTTAATGATTTTTGTTATATTTTTTATTCAATTTTTTAGGAATTTACTGAATTATTATACGGAAGTTCAACGTTTAAATCTAGACTGATTTTCATTTACTTATTTTTTTTAAAAATTGCAATGGATTAAATAAGATTTATATACATTTTTTTTACTGTTAATTGATTTTTCTCAGTTAAAAATTCTTAAGTAATGTATATTTGCATAATTTGTTTCCCAAAGATCTTAACTGCTTATTAATAAATTCTTTATTAATTTAATGTATAAAATGTAACTAAATTTTAATTTTTTTAAGCCAAATATAATTCAGTTTCTCACAAGATGAATTTAATTTATTCTTCAATATAATTTCTATTATAAATTCTTACAAATTATAACTGATGTTTCTTTTACACTAAGGATTACTATTGAGTATATCACTTATATGCTCGAATAAATCTTAAAATATATCTTCTTGGAGAAAGTATTTCTCTCATTAGAGACACAATATAATTAAGAAGTTGAATATTGATCGAAATTTCTTAATTTTACAATCTTATCAACATATAAATATATGCGATTAATCAATATCCATGGGCAGCATCCAGCATTCTTTATGGTAACATCAGTACCGAATTCTCAATTTTTAGAGTAAAGTAACGATAATTAAACTAGCGATATACACACTAAACTAACTTATATTTAATAATTAATTATATTTTACTGTTTCATATAAATTTCCTTTTCAATATCTAACATTTTAATCGAATTTTAGTTTTCATGTAAATCATAATAAAGTTTAATAAAAGGAGTGTGTAATAAAAGGAAAATTGAATATATACAGACGTCATATGTTATAAAATTGTATTTTTATGAACATAAATATGAAATAATATTTTGTTTAAAAATAAAGAATTGTTCATGTAAACCAGAATATTTAGCACCTACGAGAAACTATTCAAATATAGGAATTTGCATTTCTGATAAGTTATAGAATTTTAATTCATATACATGTGTGTGTGTGATTTCACTCTTCTATATAACTCAGTTGTGTGTAAAATTTACCTTAAATATTTTTACTAGATGAAATTACTCATCACGGGGCAGTGAAAATAAGAGAGCTATGTGCTATTCATAAAATGAATTTAAAGTACTAGCCATTAAAAAACACACACACACAGTATTTTTAAATAAAAATATATGAAAATGGCTTCTGTAAAATAGACAAACACATTACTACACTAAACAATTCAGATGCAATTTTTATTATTGACACAACGCATAAATTTACAATTTTTAAAATTATTTGCATATAAAAAAGTTTTTGTTATAAATGAAGAATTTTATCAACTAATATATTTTTTAATTTGTATTGTTTGATCGGCAAGTATCTTTTGATATCATAACAGCTTAAATAAATTAAATTAACAGAATTAACATTTTTACTTTCCACACTTTACATACTAAAAGCAGTTATTATTTTTCATTTCTTTTTATGATTGTTGAGGAATATATGTTATAAAATTCCTTAGTTATTTACTTATTACAGTCTTTCAAATGAATGCAATTCGTAATCGTGGGAAATTTAATTGAAGAAAAGTTACTTTAATATGCAAATGTTTAAAGTAATGTTTTTAATAAACAGACTGTAAATATCAAAGCAAGGGAGGAAATTCGGAAAACTCTCAGGCACTCATCTTGAAAGACATGCATGCTTAAAATAATGATATAATATCATAGGTTATATATAGAGAAATAACATTAAAAATACTGAACATAGTATATCCACATCAAGAAATAATATAATTATAATTATATATCTATATAGAGAAATAATGTTAAAAATGTACTGGAAAGATAATTTGAAATGTGCTTATAAAATGCATATTGCGCAAACGTTTACTGTAAAATGTCCATTTCACAATGGCCTTAAGAGTTAACAATGACTATTGAAACAACAGCATTCGTCGGCGTGGAAGATTTTTGGTCTGGTCTAACAACTATGAAGAAAAGGGATGATTGAATCTAATTTGTCAGCGTAGGTACTAAAGTTTTCTAGTTACTGCCTTATGATACATAAAACCTAGTCTCTGTTTATGAAGAAGCTCTCTCATATAGAATACATTATAGATATTTAAAGAAAAGCTTGTACAATGGCTTCAAGTTGTTGGACTTTATTACATAAATTGCCTATATATTATACTGAAAAGTTTTAATAATTTAACGCATATTTTTTATGTTACAAGACTTGTAAAAGTACTAATTCAATTGAAACGATTGTGTAAAAGGTATCTTAGTTTACTTTTAAAAAATCTCAAAGTTCTTAGAAATCATTGTTAAATACTTAAAATTTTTGAATTTAATTAATACTTTGAAAATTTAGAATTTGCAGCTGTAATACGAAGGATATTAATTTTACTGTGATTTTATTTTTAAATATTATATAAATACAACTACACTTAAAAATTTACAATAAATAATTTAATATAATTATACTTTGCAACATTTATTATCATGTGATTCTTGATAATTATGTTTATAACTTAACAACAATAATACTTTTTATTTCAACACAAATTTTATAAATGACTTTCTACAAGAAATATGATGCAATTTTTTTATTTCTGTTCATAAAATACATTTTTAGAACTGTAAAATTATTACGTTAAAAATATTATTTTAATACAATCAATTATATTATCAATAAAAATATTTAAAATTTTATTTATATGAATAAATTTTAACAAATTATGGTGATGCTTTCTCAATAAATAATAAAGATTAAAATTCTCAAAAATTAGTTTTACAATATATAAAGTCTTAAAGTAAATTTCAAATTCTATTGAATGTGGTACGTTAGCTTCTTCTTTTAATCTTTTTTAATTTATAAAAATTAACTCTTGAAATTTGATATTAAATGTAGAATACTTCATGTTTGCTTTGATATGCGAGCATAATTTCAAGTGTCTAAAAAAATGCTGCTGCTTAATAATAATTTCGCTAAAATTCATAAAAAATAAATAAATAAAAGCTGAAGATAAATAGAATGCCTCCACAATATTAGCATAAAATGTACTTTTAAAAAATTCCCATTTTTACAAATGTTTAAATTTTTTTAAATGAAAAATATAGTTATTCATGCATCCGCATATTAACTTTCCTTCGTCAACGTGAGGAACCGAAAAGTATACATTCTTTGTTGCTAAGCAACGCCATGGGCCAAGCGACCAACGTCAATGTTAGAAACCAAAACAACGTAATAACGACTATCAAATTCCGTTGCGAAACAGCGATAACGGCTTTAAAGTTCCGGAAGTTCTAAAATAGCGATAACGGATTTAAAGTTACAAAACAACGAGAACAGCTTTCATGTTCCGGAAGTTACAAAACAACGATAACGACTTTAAAGTTACAAAACAACGAGAACAGCTTTAATGTTCCGGAAAGTTACAAAATAACGTAATGTAGAAACGTTCTACAATACCGTAACGACTTAGAGAAGTTACCAATACAGGAACGATTTCAGCAGTTACGGGGAAAAACACGTTATCGTAATAACAATATTTGAAGAACGAGTTATTTATTAAACGGTTATTTGTTAATAACGGTTCTTAAAAAACAATTCCATTAAATAACGACCATCTCTAGTTCCCAGAGGTTTCATTTCACTTAGAGAGCATCGTGACCATGCTCAGTTTTAACGTGCCCCGCCCGTCTTTAGTGATCACGACGGATCTTTGGTTAAGCCTGGACTCGAACTCACTACCTTCCGAAATGAGAACGACGCCCTAACCAACCACCCTGAAGAGACGTGCACGCAGAAAACCAAAGAGCAACATCCACTGTACAGAGTTCAACAATGATTCGGTTCGAATCCAAGAGCTCAAACATTGACAAGCGCTGCTTTACTATTAGGCTATGGAGCCTAAGTAACAGAGCCTTATTCTCTCAACTGTGGCTAAAGGCATTAGCTAAATATACCCGCTTCGTTGAATAATTTCGTTTGTTATTCAATGAATTTATGGTTCACACCTCACTTACTGCATGCTAACTTAGTAAGCACACTAACTGTCAATCACGCTCCAGCGCGAGACGAGATGTTAACCGCAAAGAGCCAATCGCACGAGGGATCGTGGGATGATCTCTCGGTGTGTCTGAGGTTTCAACACTCTCTTTAGTTACGAAGTCGTTGAATATCGAAGTAGAGAGGTTCTATTCATCCGCATTCCAATATATTTCCGATAGGTGAGGTGCTTGGTTTGGTTTGTTTGTCGCTCAACGGTCATTTTTTGCACACGAAGGCTAATTAGACCGGTACCTACAGTTTAAAGTGGATTCCGAACCACTACGCACATCCATGCCCAAGGTGGGATTCGAACCCCCGAACTGTTGAACCGAAGGCAAGAGCGCTAACCATTCGGCTGCCAGCTCGGCGATAGGTGAGGTGCAGGATAAGCTGAAAACTCATTCACTAAAAAAAGCGTTCGCAATAATTATTTTTTTCCTTCAAAAAAAAACATTTTTTTTTTTGCTGTGTAAAAAAATTTATACTAAGAATGCGCAAAAAGAAACAAAATCTGATATCGTAAATACATTTTTTCTAATTCAAACGGTAGCCTATAGATGACAATTGTAAACACACATCAAAACTCACATGCTTCTTGCTTAAAGCGAGAAAAATTCCTCGACGGAATGTTACCTTGCTGAAATTATTAACACATCGCTGCAACTTTGCGGAGAGTTTTTTAGGGTTAATTGTGTTTTAAATTAATTGTAATTGCTATAATCGAAATTTCAAAGAATAACGATAGTTGGTCAGGAAGTTCGCTCTCGATATCGGAAGATAGTGAATTCGAATCCGCTATCATGTTCACTATGGGTAGCTGAGGCACATAAAATAGATCATGGTCACAATGAAAGAGACAGATTCTTCTGTTCGGTCCCAGGAGACAAAAGTCAACCTCTGGACGTCGCTTTGGACCGAGGCTATGAAAACATGGATGAATTCAGGCATCTTTTAGTAACGCCAGAAGCTCTTATGCCGTGAAAACCAACATTAAATAGGGATTTTATAATTTTAGAGTATGTGTAGGATTTAAAAAAACTTTAATTGTGAAATGTGTGAATTTTTTGACTGATTGTCTTTCAAGAACTTATGTGTTTCGTTAAAAATATTAAATATCCTCCTTCATTTGCACAATTTTCATGCATATTTCACGCAATACTTCAAATGCACTCATCCAGACTTTAATGAATTATCATACAAATTACTGTAAATATTATTAATAAATATTAATTACAATGAGTATTAGATGATTCAATATAACTTTATATATAATGATTCGTGTTGTTGTTGTTGTTGTTACTTATGACACTTGGACAAGCCAAGCTCGCTATGCCGTTGGCAGTGCGAATTAAGTCAATAGGGTGCGTCTTTCGTTTGGAACAGAGCACCACGAAGGTGAAAGTACGTCTTTGCTCTAATTAAGGTGCCTGGTCATTTTGAACCAAGGTCAGGTGACGAGGCCACACCTGAGCTGGCACCCTCCTCTCCACATCCACGCCACACCAGCGGAAGGACTTTGGACGTCACAGATGAACGTAGACACGTCCCCAACCTACGGAGCTCCAGCAACCCAGTGAAGGAGGGTACACCGTGGTCACCCTCCCAACCACTGCCCGCGGCAAATGATGCTTCACTTTGCTGAGCTTACGGGAAACGGCGTGAAGCTACTGAGCCACTGGAGCTCATGATTCGTGTAAAAACCTTCAAACACAAAAAGCATTCGTAAGAACATAGAGTGAAGAAATTAAAATCGTGTGCATTTTAAATAATCGGAGAGAAAAGCTGTGAGAGACACAACAACTATTTTTAAATCCAATAAAAATTTGATTTCTCTGTTACGATCTCTGCATTTTCAAGAAGTTCTTGTTTTGAATGAAATGTGTCCAATTTGCTATGACTCCTTCATTCAGGAGGAATCAGATTCCCGCGAAGAGGCATCTGCGGTGAAAAAATTCTAGTGTTCAGTTTGCAGTGCCATTTTGTAAAAAGGGTTACATCTCTTGCGCGCTTATACTTAAATGAAGGAAATATTCTAATTCCTTCACATAAAATATTCTTAACCATTTTTTAAGGTAGAATGAAGCGACAGTAAAATTATCAAAATATCAATGGTTAAAATGTAGAAATTGTTTTCAATATATAAAATTCAGATTTGAAAATTTTTTATAACTTAGTGAGGGAATATATCAAAGCGAATTCATTGAATTGTGTGAAAACTTAAAAAATATGAGTTTTTATTTTTTTGTTAAAAAGAATTTTTTTACAGAATATTACATCCGCAAGTACTGTTGTTTTTATTTAACTGGCTTTTTTATGTCTATCTGAAAGTGTTCGATACCGCGAAATGCCTTCCGAGCTTTTAGAAGGAATTCTGGGAAGATTTTTCACTGTCAAAGAAAACTCTTTTTCTGATAACTGAGCTGGCAATCGAATAATTATGGCTTTGGGCTGCAGTTCAACAATTCGTAAGTTCAATTCCCACTTCGGGTTTGACTATTTGCAGCCATTCGTGAGTCCCCTATCAACGATAGTTCAAGGTAAAATTAGTTCTTATGCTTAAAAAAAATGGCCAATGAGGGATGAACAAACCAAATCAAATCAACTCCATTCCAACAGATATTCATTCATAATGATAATCACTGAAATGAAATGCTGAAGGACAACTCAAATCAACCCATTCTGAACGATATTCATTCTTGATGATGGCGGCTGACTAACAAACCCCTTCTGTCTTGATTCATCTCTATCTTGAATCGAACTTGGGATCTCTCCTACAGAAGAGCGCAATTATATCAACAGAGATGAAGAGAAATCATTCAATAGTGGAACCTATTCCTCAGAGCAATAGGTTGATAGTTCGATTCTATCCAATATCCACTACGAAAAGATGATATTGTGTTTATGATTTTTGTGTACGCACACCTGTTGGAGAGTAAGTTTAGTAGTCTTTCCCCTTCCCTACTAGTGTATAGGACTCATCATTTTCCAAAGAGAGAAAACGCAATGAATGTTACAAAAAATTCCTTGTGAAGCTATTTCCTTGACATCGCACTGTGAACAACTTATCAGGCACTTCCCCAGCACAAATTGCTTTCCAGCAGAATTTCTCACTGTCCGTGAACACATGTGGTGAGGAGCAGCCACCCAGACAGACATGAATGCGTACCGTAATATCCCATTGTTCCAAATACGTTCAATAAGTCGCAATGTCCTCCGAATGAAATGATATATTTTGAAGGCAGGTGAAGTATTGTGCCTGGTCCTTGCTTCTGTCCATTCTCTTCAGCAGCTATCCCCAAACTGGCAAAGATACACTCCAGGACACGAAGCAATACCTGCACCTAACCCGCGTTCCCACTCAAACAGAAGCAGCCAAGTGGAATCTTCGTGATTTTAAAATGAGGGCCAAGCAGAAGACTCCCGATACTGCCTCCCCCAATGATATCATTTCACTCGGAGGACATCGCGACCATTGACAGAAGAATTGTTAGTTACAGTGTGCCCGGTTCACGTGTTGCAAGAGAGGAAACAACAGCTTCCGATCCTCTCCCCGGTTCCAACAAAAGAAGATCAGCGGCTGGAATCGAATCCGTAAGACTTCTCTCCGCAATCCGATGTCCCGACTCTCTATGAGAGGACTGGGCAACGGAATTCCCTTGAGAAATGGTTCCTGGTAACATGAGGGTGGTGCCGGATATTCTTCCCTTTCCGCTCACTAGTTAGTTCTTCAGTGGCTCGGCTGAATCAAATATGTATAAATAAGATGAATTTATTAGAAACACAGCATTATCCTTTACTAAAATATCGTTTTTAGCTGCCAAGTAACTTTTCAAGAAATATGACATAAAAATGATGGAAAACTCAGTGTTCATTTTGGAACATCCATCATTAAAATCACCTTGGGTTCCTCATCATTCATCTGGCAAATTTCGCAGAAGACGAAAAGAACCTGTAGTTTAAAGTGGATTTCAAACGAATACTAATCATCTACAACATAGGTGGGAATCGATCCTATGCACTGTTGAACCGAAACCAAACCTTTTGATTGCCATCTTGACAACTAAAATCGAGTGATCTTTGTCAAGGTTTTCAATCGCTAAAATTATTTTAATGACTAAGCATCACCTTTTAACGGTGGGCAGTAAAAAATCAAAAACGAAAACCTATCCACAATGCTCTAGTAGAAACTTTAAAAAAAGAAAAATATTGTAAGCTTTCATTTTATGTTGCAGAGGTTTAGAAATATTAAAATTTACTTTTGATTTCATAATTCCATTGTCGTATATAATCTTTAACAGTAACAATATAGTTGTAAATTGTTGATTTATTCCAACCCATCTGGCCGCAGGTTGGACCCTATCTAAAGATCTTCAGCTAATCATAAGCCATAAGAGGACTGTCCACAGTCCTGCACAGAATGGCCAGAAGGAGGAGCGGAACAGCTCCTGGAGGGGTCGGGGCGAACCCCATGGGGCAGGGGCCTCAAGACAAGAGCACACTTTTGCTGAGCCCCATTTTTAAACAACTAATAAAAGCGGCTGGAAATCACAATTATTATTAATATTAATTACATAGATATCAATCAGAGTGAATATCTATTAAATAGAAATTAAATGAGCTCCAGTGGCTCAGTAGCTTCATGCCGCTTCCCGTAAGCTCAGCAAAGTGAAGCATCATTTGCCGCAGGCAGTGGTTGGGAGGGTGACCACGGTGTACTCTCCTTCACTGGGTTGCTGGAACTCCGTAGGTTGGGGACGTGTCTACGTTAATCTGTGACGTCCAAAGTCCTTCCGCTGGTGTGGCGTGGATGGGGAGAGGAGGGTGCCAGCTCAGGTGTGGCCTCGTCACCTGACCTTGGTTCAAAATGACGAGGCACCTTAATTAGAGCAAAGACGTACTTTCACCTTCGTGGTGCTCTGATCCAAACGAAAGACGCACCCGTTTGACTTAATTCGCACTGCCAACGGCATAGCGAGCTTAGCTTGTCCAAGTGTCATAAGTAACAACAACAACAACAGAAATTAAATGATTTCAAAACATGAAATTAAGAGAAACACATTAACAAATAACTTATATATGAAAATTTTAAAAATTCTAAATATCAGAATTACTTGTTAGTAGGATTGTGATAATTATTTACACAAATTAGAAGGAATTTTTTTAAAAATTTATAATAAATATTTAGATATTTTTTAATTTTATTCTACTGTAACCATTATCCTAGATTACTTTAACTACAAAATGTTGAAGCCATGACACTGATAATTTAATTATGATTGTAAATGAAAGCAAATAATACATGATTTACATCAAAGAATATCTCAAAAATTATATTTCGTAAATGTAATCAACATTAAAAAAATTGTAAATATTAAGAAAAGATAATATTCATTTTACGAAAGTTTGAGTGTCTCCCCTTTTATGGCTAAACATGATTTTCATATTATTCTACTTCATGTAAATTGAATTGCTAAAGTTATTTCAAATTTTTAACATTAACGCGTGACATGATTAATTACCGATTTATTTTTCCGAATCGCTGGCGGAAGATTTAACGCGAAAAATAAATGTTCATGCGATTTAAAACTCTCCAATTCATAAAAATTGGCATAGAGTGAATCCATTTGTTTGTAAATAGCTAGTAGGAAATTTACTACATTTTTACAAGAAAGTGTAAATATTTTCTAACCAATAAATTCTGCTGAGAAGGGGGTCCTGTGAATGCATGGGTATAAAGTGCAGCAGATTGTCTGGTACTGAAGAAAAATGCTTGAACAAATGGCGTCTATTATTATGAATGATTTCATCGCACTTCAGATTTTGTTTCGATTGATAGAGGAAGTTCTCCCTACCTTTCGATGGAATAATAAGTTCCTTTAGATTTCTTGAATATAATTGTTTTCGATTGACGTGTAATTGTTCAATGTGTGTACCTTTTGTGTTTATTAAAATTGTTTTATAATATATGATCTGTTGTTTACTTTCCTGAGCCGTGTTTTAAATGTACTCTTTCGATTTTAGATATTATTTAGATCAGTGTTTCTGAACCGCCGGTCCGCGAAATATCCAGCTTTTATAGGCCGACCACCGATACAGTACCTACATTACAATAATAATAGTTTACTAGTTTAAAAAATAATGTTATCTTTGATGAAAAATACAACAAACTGGCAACTATGTACCTAAACGCGTTTCAACTTCTACAATAAGATTGATGCGTTCAAAAAGAAATTGACACTCTGGTATAAACGTGCGGAAGAAAACACTTTTGATATGTTTGCTTCTTTCTTTGATTACATTAATACTAATGACATGGATCAGAAGAGCGTTATCAGCGTTATTTTGGAGCATTTAAAAGTACTATCAATAGCTTTTGATCAGTATTATCCCCCAGAAGAGAGATGTACGTTCAGGTAATCTGTGGATAATCAATCCATTTATTCATAATTATGATAAATAATTACTTAAATCACAGTTCAAATCAATAAATATATATCAATTCTGGATAAAGACTGCAACAGAATACCCCAATCTTCATGCAAAGGCGTTGAAGATTTTATTGCCTTTTTCCTCAACTTATTTGTGTGAAACTACATTTTCGGCTATGACTGTTATTAAGACGAAACATGGAAATCGACTTGCTCTTGCAACTGCTTTACGTATTCCTGTAACTGGTTTAAAGCCTAGGATTGACAGTTTAGTCAGCAACAAAGACCAGCAGCAATCTCATTAATTTTAGTTTTTATATATCCTTTATTTTGGTAAATTATTTTTTGCTTATTTGGTATCTACTTACGTTGTTCATATTTCAACTCATTGTTGTTTTGGCTAATATATGAATTAAAAAAATAAATATATCATTCACGTTGGAATTTTCCTGGAGTTTTAATTAAGTTTTGATGCTTTTATTCTCGATGCAATATTATATAAGTAAGTTGAATATACAAATGTAAATTATAACAAACAAAATGCTTTAAAAATTATGTATGTCTTCATGATTTATCTTTGTGAAAAATTGTGCATTGGGTCAAATTATTAATATTACCGGTCCGCGCGAACGTGCCGAAATATTTTACCGGTCCTTGAAGAAAACTCAGTTGAGAAACACTGATTTAGATGATAGATTTATAAAATTTTCTCCTAGTGCATTCGGCCGGGAAAGGATCATATATTAATTTTGATATACACGATAGATTATTAGATTCGAATTTGTGAATTTCGTTGGATTAGCTTCTTAAGTAGGATTATAGCATTTTGCACCAGCCGTGCCATTTGCGAAGGTAGGTTTTATGCTTTATATTCTTTGCAAGCAGTATTGATAGAAATTGAAATCGAAAAGAATAAGAAAAAGGAATTCTTTGTGAGGAGTTCTGTTAGAAAATTAGCAAATAAGATCGAAAACTTAATAAAAACGGAAGAATTTGATTTGTTAGAAGAATGTGGGAATCAACTTACTCACAAAAGCGAAACATTAAAACACATAGATAAGTAAATTGAAAATGCATCCAAAGTAGAAGAGTTCGAAACTCATTTGTGCCCGCTGTTCATGACTGCCGATAAAACATCGCTTGCTATTTTCCGCGCTCAAAAACGATTGCGGCAAAATGACTTTGTAAATGTAAACTCCTCTGAAACACAGAATGCAAATCAAAACTCTTATTCCGAAAGTAAACAAGTAAAGCTCCCAAGTTGAACATTCTTCTGTGATATAGCACATTTTAATAGTTTCTAAAATATAATCGAAGTTTCTATTGATGACAATAGAACGGGTTAACAAAAATTGATAATAAGTTCAACTATTTAAAGTCATATTTAGGTGGACCAGAGTTGAATGTCATTGAAGGTTTCGGAGAATTATGATTCAGCTGGAAAGATTTTAAAAGACCGATTTTGTAGTAAAAACCTAATAATAAATCATCACATGAACAAATTGTTATATCTCTCCCCCATACAAATCGCATCATACTTTGAGATTAAAAAGAATGCATGGTAAAATTGAAATTAATGTGGGAAGTTTACAGTCTTCAGGAGTTGCACCATAATCTTATAGCTCAATGCTTATTGCTGTTTTATTACAAAAATTACCAAGTGATTTAACGTTAGAACATAACACACAAAATATAAGAGATTCTTCTGCTCCGGATATTCATAAATTGTTAAATTTTATCGAACTCGAAATAAAGAGCACAGAAACACTCCCATATTCGCAAAAACCATTTGAAAAACCGAAGGTCAAATCGACCCCACTCTTGAAAGAGAAAAAGACTGAATCATCCACTTGCGGCTTTTCGGTAGTTTCTCAAACTAATAAATCATGCATGTTTTGTAGAAAAGACCACCCGGCGGAAAACTGCAAACTTGAGCATCGAACAAACAAGAAACAAACTAAAAGCTTTCGGCAGATGTTTTTTATGCGTTGGTGTAAAGCATAGAATTAAAGATTGTAAATCCTAACTGATTTGTAACACGTGTGGAGGAAAACATCACCAGACTATTATTTTATTTTAAGTCGTCTAAGGATAAAAATGCTGAGGTTCGGGAATCAGAAGTTGAGCCATCAATAATTTCTGCGGTTTCGCATAATGAAAGGAATAAAATATTATAGCGAACATGTTGTGTAAAAGTAAAATTGAAACTGGGAATACAACACAGATAAATTTCATATATATATATATATATATATATATATATATATATATATATATATATATATATATATATATATATATATATATATATATATATATATATATATATATATATATATATATATATATATATATATATATATATATATATATATATATATATATATATATATATATATATATATATATATATATATATATATTCATACATACATTTGTCGTATTTGTTACCGTATGAGACGCACTCCATTTAAAATATTTAAATAATTAATTTTTGTATTTTATGCTGCAAATTTATTATAAAGATCGAACTTTATTATTGATTTGCAGTAAATATACGAAATATATACAGAATAAATTGTCCGTTGTACGGTCCGATGCATCACTAATACCCTACTTATTAAATTATGTAACCGCTGTCTCAATTATATACATTAGGTTAGGGAATAAGTTTGTAGCGTTTTTACCAACAGTATCAACGAAGTTGTTGAGCCAGTTTTTAAGGACCTCTTGGTGCACTGGGAAATGCTCGGAAAGAATGCCACAGTCAACAAGGAGCTCTACATTGACCAGCGTGAATGAAGCTATTCGATTGAAAAGACCTGATTGACATAGTCAAACCGTGCTCCTTCTCGCCAGGCCCCATGTTGCACAAGTCGTCAAAGCCGCACACTCTAAGTGCTCGAATGGGAGGTTCTTATGCATCTGCCGTATTCTCCGGACCTTGCACCGATCGATTACCATCTTTTCCGCTCGTTGTCAAACCATATGAAGGGCGTTACCTTTGATAACAAAGAGGTCCTTAAAAAATTGGCTCAACAACTTCTTTGACACTAGACCAGACGATTTTTGGCGGAACGACATCAACAAATGGATCGAGAGATGGGAAGAGGTTGTAAACAGCAACGGCGAATATATAATTCATTAACTTATTGATACAATTATTGTATTTTGTTTAAATAAAAGTCTTTGTTAATTATTGCATTTTGTTTAAAAACGCTACGAACTTATTCGCCTACACATTAGATCCCGTAGGTTATGTTTACAATCAGCTTCTTTTTTAAAATCCTGATTCCGCCAATTTCTTATTATTTCCTCAATCGGAGCCAATCAGCTTTTCTGCAGCCCTATGTACATGTTCTTTAGGACGTAATTTGTGTATTTTATAGCAACGCCGACATCGTTTTTTGAGCAATAACTTACCAACAAATTTAAGAAAATTAAACAGCAAAAATTCCACATACTTAGAAGTCTTTCAACAAAATTCAAAGTTGAAGCGCTTCAATCATAAATGTAGATGACATCCGTTGGTTCACAAGATGCTGATGAGGTGTTCAGCTCGCGCCATTCACTTCTTTTAGAGTGAAATGAGTCAGCACATGATTGATAATACAAATTGTCTGTTATTGGTTGATTATAATGGGTAATGCAGTTTACTTGAAAGATAACACAGAAACTACTCCCATGTGTAATTTGCATGGTAATAATCTTAAAATTAAGGAACTCCTATATATATTAACAACGTGTTTAAATAATAATTAAATAATTTTTTTAAAATTCTCTAATTATATATGAGAAATAATTATTGTTGTTGATGTCGCGTGCCAACCATGCTGGCATTATGGGGTGCGCTGCTCCACATTTCCAACTGAACCATACTTAGGTGTGGAGTCCGACTTCCTCAGTACATACATGCCATAGGTACCCGTTTAAAGGCTAAGCAGCCATTCACAACCCATTCATACAAGGAGTGGTCAAAGACAGGATAGATAGATAGAGAGAGGGAGGGAGAGTACACACATGCCCAAACCGGTTGGGGATTTGAACCCAGGATCCGCAGTCAGGCACGCTGATCACTAGACAAGTTGGGTGGCAAAAGTAATTGTTAGTTATATATTATAAAAATATTGATTATTTACTCTATTAATATTTCTTGTGTAAATATAATTCTTGGTCACTATATGAGTAACGAGAAAGGTAGTTAACACAATTTTTATTTACAAGTATTAAAGCAGGAAAAAATTCGTAGAGCCGGCCATCATCCTTCTGCTAAAGCAGCCAGACATCCAATGCTTAATTTAAAGTGGGAATTGTTTCCGCGCTTTCCCAGTAAAGGAAATAATTCTCATTTCATTGCTTTTTAAAAAGTTAGTCTTATGTTATGGAAATAACAGCAATTTTTTCTATCATTCTATCAATTAATTCTATCAATTTCTATCAATAAATAAATTAAATTAAATAAATAAGTCTTTCAAATGTCGCTCGTCAAATATTAAGTAAAATTTTCTTTCGTTTCAAAATTGTGTACATTTAGTATTAATTCTAATTTACATATAAATTATTTAAAAATGAAATAGCGATTGAAGAATATGGACTTAAAAAAGATACCCTCAAATATATGCAATGCATTTCTTGATTCATATATTTTTTCATGCCCTATTATTTTCAATTTTTACATTCAACAACCTCTTCACAAAAATGTTTTATTAAAACAGCTGGAAAACCCCAGATGTCATCTTTCTTAGATTTGAAATTGATCCTATATACGTAAATCACATTGAGTAAAACATTCAAAGTATCGTTTCATCCAGAAGATAATGCGAATATTCCTAATGGAATTCTATTTATGGACTTTTTAGCAGCTGTGGTAGCTTAGTCGGGAACGGGACGTTCTTGTGACCCAAAGGAAGTGAGTTCGATCCTGGGATCGCTTAAAGATGACCGTGTTCAGTTATGTCGACTTCTTCATCGGCCTAACAGCCCAGGGTGGGCCTTTGCCTTCCTCAGAAGTGCATACGAGGACCCCCTATTTTTGGATAGGGTCACCCAGTTTGTCACTTTTAGTGCTTTTAGGTCATTTTCAAGTCAGTCACGTCATCGGAGTTTCGGTCCTCCTCTTCTTCTGGTGCCAATGGGGTGAGCCAAGAAAATTTTTTCGTCACCCGATTGTCGTTCACCCGGCTCAAATGTCCTGCCCATTTTAATCTCTGTATTGAGATAAATTTAACAGTATCTGGTTCTTTATATAGCTTATAGAGCTCAGAATTAGTTCATCTTCGCCATGTATTCTCACATTATATTCCACCAAAGATGCTTCTTTAAGTTTTTAGTTCGAAAATGGAGATGATTTCTTTGTCCTTCTCGTCAATGTCCACGTTACAGATGAGTAAGTGAGAATAGGCCGAATCAAGCATTTAGTAATGGCGACTGTGACACGTTAAATATGTCGTGGTCACAAAGTTACTTCCCGTCAAAATCAATACTTCTAGAGAAAACAGAAAATCCATTTGTAGTTTTTAGTGCTGCCATCTGGTGTCTTCTATAAGAGGGAGAAATGAACTTGAGAAGGAGCTGCATTCGCTGTTAGGCGCAATCAAACGCCAGGATTGAACTTGATTGGATTTGGGCTTGGTACAAAATGCTAAATAAATAGCAGTAGAGGTGTCTTAGTCCCTAAATACCTGTGTACAAAGGCAAGACAATACCAAAAAATTATTTATTGATCATCATCCCTTTATTTTATTTTCGCTTTTAAACTAAAAATTCCTTTTCTAGAAATGCAGCTTTTTCTGTAAATACGTAAGAATGAGCTGTGTGAAAAGATTATAAATTTGTGTTGAGGATTATTACATAACAAGCTGAAATGGTTAAGATAGATTATATTAAATAATTATTATTCCTTAAATAATTTTTTTCAATCTGGATTTAAAGATTTCTTTGAAACGTCATAATTTTCAGATTTGAATCAAAATCTTAGGATTCTTAACGATAACTTATTTAGAATGCAGAGTAGCATATGAAGTTTCGTATCTTAAGCCATATTTTTTCTTGTAATTAATATAAAAAATTTGCCACACTACATATAGGAAAAAATATAAACTTTTTTAAAAAATGAAAATGTTGGATTTTTATCTAATATTTATTTACTGCACCAAGCAAAGCTGGTTACTAACAAAAATTTAATATTGTTTTCATTTCTGTATATAATTATTGATTTTATTTTAAGCATAAATATATATGCTACTTTCCTGCCACATTTTGTGTCAATCAGAGCAGTATTTATTGATTTTTTTGCATTTTACATCTTCGTGATTAACTTTTGGAAGTGAGTGTATATAAATTCGGATTTTCAATATTAATAAACATAAAAACGAAAAAAAAAGAACGAAAGCATTGTCATTTTTATGACTGAATATAAAGGAAATTATCAATGATTATCAAACTAAAACTTATCATTAAATGCCTTCTTTTTATTATCTCTTGTATATATATATATATATATATATATATATATATATATATATATATATATATATATATATATATATATATACATATATATATATATATATATATATATATATATATATATATATATATATATATATATATATATATATATATATATATATATATATATATATATATATATATATATATATATATATATATATATATATATATATATATATATATTGATCCTATTATAAAACATACTGTTGCGAGTGTTTGTTTTTGTAGTACATATTACGTTACTTTTTTTACTTTACATTGTAAATTAGTTAGCAAACACAACTTTCAAATTATTTTTATTTTGTAAGTCTTCACAAATTGGCTAAAAATCATTGGGCTAAAGTTTTTAAGTATATCCATTACGCGTCATTTAACAAATACACTATATGACGAAGCCAACCCCTGAGTTCTTTCAAAAAGAATTCTTTCCCCCTTTATAGGACAAATGAAAATAAGTACAAAACACTCATATTTAATAGTAATACACATGCTCTTATGTTGTGTGAGAGAAATAAAGACACCACGCCAAAAGAAAAGTGTACTATAACTAAAAAATAATACAAGTACAATTTCTTTTCTTATGCATTATTTTAATTTTTTAAATATCTTATTTTCAATTTTTAAATACATTTACAGTTAACAATTTCGCCTTTAGTTTATTTTATAAATTCCTCAAGCTATTTTAAATATGGCAAAAATAAAGTAAACATTTCATTACTGCAAAGTAAAACAAAATGTTTAAATATTTTTATAAATTAAATATAGACCAACATAACTATTGAATTCAATAGCATGATGATTAAGATAAAGCTCATTATGTTATATGCATAATTTACTACAATGCTACGTCAACAGATTCATTCATTTCTTCAATGAATACTGCTGAAGAGTTCCAAAGATTATGTAATCCTGAAATGATAAACCCTTAATTAATAACAGATAATTGTATAAAAAAATTAGAACAATTATGATTAGAAATGAATCCTTATAAATAGCACATGTTTATATTTATTTTTAGCAATAAAAATATTCCCAATCGTATTTATATGAAGGTGAAAAACTCATTTGTATGCATTTAAGGCTCCAAAATTTCTTACGCCGAGCTGGCAGCCGAATGGTTAGCGCTCTTGCTTTCGGTTCAACAGTTCGTGGGTTCGAATCCCACTTTGGGCATGAATGTTTGTAGTGGTTCGGAATCCACTTTAAACCGTAGGTCCCGGTCTAATTAGCCCTCGTGTGCAAAAAATGTCCGTTGAGCGACAAACAAACAAACAAGCAAAGCAATAATAATGTTACGACAATTAAATGAATTAATCTTTGAAAAAACGACATTTATGGAGTTCAGTCAAAGACAATTTTAAACACAGGAAAATATTAATTGGATAATGGTCGAAATTTCTTCGAAGTAAAATGATACTTATGAGGGTGGCAAGTCACAAGTATTGAGATTCTTCTGCTCACTCCCTGTTTCTAAATTATGAAGACTCCCACGCAGCAGCTTCCATCAAACTGGTTGAGCCAGACTCAGATCTAAAAGCGGGAAAGTATTCCTGTGCGCACACCCAATATGTGCACATCCATTACTTCTAAATGCTAATCACAAAACATGAGATACTTTTTTATAAAATAAACATAAGACATTCTATAATTGCAATCTAAAGTTATTCATATCATTTTTACATTACTTTAAGAAATTAAAAATGAGTAAAAATGTAAAATTTATGGAATCAACACTAATCAACATTCAAATCACAAAATTTTCACTAATCAACATTCAAGTGTTTTCAAAATTGGTTACATTCACAAACTGGAAAATCACAATTTTATGAGATGATTGGGCTCATAAAATAAGAACTGTGAGACTGAATGGTGTTGTTGCTTCCCTGTACCAATCCCTGAGTTGAGTTCTACCAAAGACAGAAGCAGCCGGGTGGAGTCTTCGTGATTTTGAAGTAAGGACCAAGCAGAAGACCATCAATACTTGGCCTGCCACTCGCAGAGGTATCATTTCACTTGGAATACATTGCGAAACGTCCAGTTTTAACGTGTCCAACGCACTGTTAGCGAACACTATGGATCTTAGGTTAAACCGGGACTAGAACTCAATACCTTCCAATAAGGAGAGCGACACCCTAACCAACCAGACCACCACAGATCTATTGAATGATTGATGTCATAGCCACTTTCAGTGGCTGAGATAGTTGAAATGTTGCTGTAGCACCAGCATGCTTCATATGTACCTCTCTCTGAGTTGGGCTCTACCAGTTAGATAAAAGCAGCCTGTTGAAGTCTTCGTGATTTTAAAGAAGGGACCAAGCAGAAGACACCCAATACTGGGCTCGCCACCCCTATATTTATCATTTTACTTGGAGGATATTGTAACCACGACCTATTTAACGTGTTCCATTTGCCCTTAACGAAGATGACGGATCTTTGGTTAAACCGGGATTCGAACTCACTACCTTCCTATAAGGAGAGAGAGAGAGCCAAACTAACCGGGCCACCACAGACGAACAGTTAAAACGTAAGACCCACTTCATGAGGGCTTTTATACTCTGAATTTCACTCGGAACATGCTTAAATTCCACAGCTGGACATTTATTTTTCTTGTGTGACCACAATTCATCTAAGCCCTTGGACACTTTATGATTTAAACTGCAGCAAATCTAATCCTTAAATCTGATTACGCGACACACAAAATACCTTCTCTTAAAAGTTAAATGACTTAATCTAATTTAAATGTTAATAATCAAGGAATGCAAAAAATGACCATATTCTTTTTTAAAATGGCATTTCGAATGAGTACTTGAGATTTTATACTTGTTCCAATGAAAACACTCAAGGAGTAAAACTAAAAAACTTATTTTGATAATCAAAACATTGATTTATGAGATTGTTATCCATCCTTTTGACCATTCTTCAAGTGACAGGGTTGTACATTTCCAAAAATATATCTGAAATGTTAAAAATTGGAAGGGCACAATCATTGTTTTTTTAACTGTTGAACAGGACAAATTTTACAACTCAAATATATATACATATACATATGTGATATTTAAGTACAAAATAAACAAGAAAGTTCAAGCCGTTTTCACGTTGCCACTGAATGAAGTCAGAATAAGTATGCAAACTAATGTATGGTGTGGTTGTGTTCCCGTCAATCGAGAGTAAAAACATCAGTAGTTGTAAAACCAAGTCCACTGCGTACTTCCATCAATCGCAACTCGTACAGTAGTGAAGAGAAAAGAATGTGTCGAAAGACTTCATTCGGTGTTGTTTGCTTTATGATTTCAAAATGGGCTTATCAGCTGCTGCATCAAGCCACCGAATATTTCAAGCGTTTGGGAATAGTGATGTGAACGAACGTACTACAAGATATTGGTCTCACAAATTGAGATCGGCAGGTTTGTCCCTCTTTGATCAAGCTGGTGTCTGGTGGTTTAGTCAGCAAGGCAGTGACCTATATGACTTGATGACTAAACCACCAGACACCAGACTGTTCACAGCTCATCAAGTCATATGAGCTACTACCAAGGACAAAACGATAACTGCGTACCTGTATTAGCAGCAATTGTAACATATGCAACATGTATTGAAACAGATGAAGCCTACACTGGTTAATCGGAATGTTCTTGGCCGATATAGTTATGCAGGATGTGGTGCGGGTGGCCAGGAATACCATACACTGGCTTGGTTAGGACATTTTGTGCCACCCTCCTTACTCAGTTGACCTTTCATCATCTGCTTTTTCATCACTGACTATCATCTTCGTGGAATATCCTTCACCAATGAAGCAGACTTGCGCCAAGTATTCACGAGCTGATTCGCGTCCAAAATCCCCGAGTTTTACCTCAAGGGGATTGCATGACGGTGGCAGAAGGTGCAGAATGCCGACGGTGATTACTTCGAGGGCAAACAATAGGCCACACTTTCTTTTGGATCATTATAAACGCCAAGAGCTTTCTCGTTTACCTTGTAGAATGAAAGAAATTTTAAAACAGTAGAATTTTTTCAGAATAAAAGAAAATGATTAACAAAACGAAATATCCAGGAAGTGATCAACCATAGAAAGTACATCGAACCAGATCAAATTAAATAAGGAAGCTCGAGAAATAAACGTGACACAACTATAAAAATCCAAAACCACAACAAAAAGATTGAGTTAATCGAAGATTGAAGAGAACTAAAAATAAAATTTTTACACTATATTTGTCTACGGTTTCAAAGCAGGGAAAAGCATATTTTAAATATAAGTCCCATTGATATCAAAACAAACATGTGTTTATAGATTGAGAAAATATTCATTCGGATAAACTAAGCACAAGAAAATAATTTAAAGTTCACTTATCATTGCTAAATGATTTTAGCATCAGCAGCTTGGGTACAATTCTTTGATTTAATGAAATACCGTAAAACACCGATTATCCGAATAACTTTTAGGATTTCAGAAAAATATATTAAACTAACGAAGAGAATGAAAAAAAAAGGAAAGGTAAGAGAAAATGAGGATAACATGTCATTTGATGAATTTATAAATTTTGTTTTTGAAATTTTTAATGGATGTTCAGAAGTTAATACTAAAAACATTGGAGAATGAAATCTAGGGTCACACTCGTAATCCAAATTGCAAATGATGGTAAATTGAATGGAAGTGTCGAGGAAGAGAAAATGACCTTAATGTCCAATTTGAAGTAAACACGAGATCATCATCTAGAGATGTCTTTGACGGCTTTGAAGTGGATAAAGCTTTACCTTAAGAGTGACCACAGGTCAATTGTTACTTTCAATCGGATGTGCGACTTGGCTGCCCGAAAATGGATGAACGCAGCGAAACAGCTCACAGTGACTCAGATGTTCAGCAAGCTTTCATTTACAGCGTTGTACTGTATTAACGCACAGCACCTGTAGGTACCTTAACATGTAAAAGTATTGCCTTCGCATTGAATTTATTATAAGTTTCTTTACATTTAAAAATTTGTATAATATTGTTGGCAACAAATATTGATCTTACTTAGTGTAAACTACCGAAAATAAATGAAGATTAATGATAATACTCTGGTAACATGGGCATTTTTTTAAAATAAGATATGATCCCCATGAGCGACTCTCTGTATAATGGATTGGTCTCATAACATTTTCCTTTCATTATCTCATGCAACTAGGAAAACAATCACAAGAACTTGCAAAAATGCAACTATTGTTTATAATGCCCTATCACTGGGAGTTTCACATTTTAATGCTACAAGCAGCGGGAGTGATGGTTATTTTTATGTAGTGGGTGCCCAGAAAGGGTGCCACTGATGTCCCAAAAGTGGGACTTCATTCTTAAATCAGGGATCAAGCAGAAGTCCCCTAAGACGTGGCCTGTCATTCCCAGAAGTATCATTTCACTTGAAGGATATTGCGACCATGACAGGTTTCACGCGTCTCAGCATTAGTGAATACGGTGGATCTTCGGTTGAGTCAGGACTTGAACTTATTACCTTCCGATAACTCTAGCGTTCAAAATACTTTCACTGGTGTGGCGTTCATATGGAGAGGTGAGTGCCAGCTCAGATGGGACCTTGTCACCTGACCGTGGTTCAAAATTATGAAGCACTTGGGGATGGGCGAGAATTCCAAACCCTTAACCTTAAGATACTGACTGTGTCCCACCTACACAACAATGTATGTTCCGATAACGCAAGAGACGCCTTAATCAATTCCGTAACTTGCACGTAAAATATCTATTATTATAATTATATTTGAATCTTATTCATCATAAACGAAACATAAACGAGATTCTTAGTTTTTAAGAAACAATTATGTCATTAGAATAATGAGAATAGCTACATTTCTCGCAAAGTTGCCCATAATAGAAAATAGGACAGCTACAGTTGAGAGACCATCAGTTTTGCAGGTTCCACCATTTTTGCCGGCATTATTCCAACAAGCATCCGAAAATAACCCGATTGATTAGGTTAGAGCTCAAATTATTTTAGATGTATTTTAGGTAGAATGCAGTGTATGCAAAGGGGTTAAACGTTGATATTAAATCTGCTGTAGGATTATGATGTTAAAGACACTTTGTATTAATGCCTTTTCTACGAGCATTATATTTTCTTTTATGCTAATCGTAGATAATAAATATGAGCTCCAGTGGCTCAGTAGCTTCACGCCGCTTCCCGTAAGCTCAGCAAAGTGAAGCATCAATTGTCGCGGGCAGTGGTTGAGAGGGTGACCACGGTGTACCCTCCTTCACTGGGTTGCTGGAACTCCGTGGGTTGGGGACGTGTCCACTTTAATATGGGACGTCCAAATTCCTTCCGTTGGTGTGGCGTGGATGTGGAGATGAGGGTGCCAGCTCAGGTGTCATATCAGGAAGACACCTCGTCACTTGACCATGGTTCAAAATGACGAGGCACCTTAAGAAGAGCAAAAGTCGTACTTTCACCTACGTGGTGCTCTGATCCAAATGAAAGTCGCTCTCTATTGACTTAATTCGCACTGCCAAAAGCATAGCGAGCTTGGCTTGTCCAAGTGTCACACATTAGCAACAACAAATATTCGTGATGTAATTCGTATATAGCATAATTGCAATAAATGCAGTTATAGCAATAAATTAGTAAGATTAACCTAGCAATACCAGAAATGCTTTGTGTGAAATATGCGCTATAAATAGGAAATATGATTTCTGTTTATCAACGATCAGGAAACTAATGCAATTATTTAGAACAGAAACAATTCTGTAACTAGCAGAGGCCGGGGTGGCCAAGCTGGTTAGGGCCTCCTTTTCCTTATCGGAAAGCAGTGACTTCAAATCATGGTTTAGCGAAGATCTGTCGGGCTTACTAAAGGCATCTGGGGCACGTTAAAAGTGGACGTGGTAGCAATGTCTTCCAAGTGAAATGATACACCTGGAGGTGGTAGGCGGAGTATTGTAGGTTTTCTGATTGGTCCTTGTTTCAACGTCGTCCATAGAAAAAAACAATTTTATATTTTTTAATATTGATTGTAATCCACAGTCAAATTTGTGTACTCCTGTTATTGATGAAACTCTAATTATAAAAGGTTTCATTAAAAATGTGCAAAAAAAGTAAGTATTCTTTACAATTTCAAATTAATATTATTTATTAGTAATACAGTATACAAAATATCAGGTAAATTAAATTAAATGAAAATTATGAGGATTATGAAACACATTTGTATGATTTAATTGATAATATTTTTGTTTTTTTAAAAAAATACTGTCAATAAAATGCAGAGAGGCATTTTATATTTTGTAAAGAAAGGAACAAATTTCATTCTTAAAATCTTATATTACTCGTCGTCGATTTAGTCCCAATTTTTTAATTTTATATACCTTATTACAATCTTTTTTTACCTCATGCATACAGGTGTTTCATAGAATTGTTCTTATTTAAATTTACCGCTAACAAATACAAAAGCGATTAAGTTCAAATTATAATTTAAATCCACAAACTGAGCAAACAGGTAAAAACGTGCTCCCCTATTAAAGATAAATATTTATTTCTGAAAAAAAATTTAAAGTTGTGTTATTAATGGATGAGATCCATATAAAGCCATATTTAGATTGCAAAGACGGTCCTCCATTACGTACATCTAATAATATTTTGTTTGGACAACAACTGGATATGTATTTAGGGTGGAAAGGTATAAACATGAGACGCACATTTTTCCAATCGTAAAATAACAGCTGAAGTTTTATTTTAAACATGTTGCTGAAGAAGTAAAATTGTTCATACTCATATTATGTATAAATATATTTCTTAAAAATTATTGTAAAAAAATCAGTGACTCTGTAGTGATTAATACTCAATCTAGGCAAAAAGTTCATGTTTTACATGAATCTTTAAAAAAAATTTTTTTAATGTAATTTGAATCAGGAATTGTATCTAATATCTTTATTTCCTATTAAAAAACTAAAGTAATTTTAAAAATAAGTTTAAGTATAATCAAATAGTTTACTTTTATCCATTATTATAAATGTATTAAAATAAATTGAATAAAAATGTAGTAATTATATAATTTAACTTTGGTCTAATATATACTAATAATTTTTAATGTATATTGTACAGAGTCGGCAGGCGGATGGATTTGAAAAGGCTCGCTTCCTAACCATTGGCGCTGCTGCTTGAAGGAGTCGTGGTTCGAAAGAGCGAGATCAGAAATTCGTCTCCATATCAAGGTCAGTTCACAAGATGGAATGGTCAATAGTGCAGCGTGTTTTGCGTGGAAGCTATTTTTCAATCGGCCGTTTGATTGTCCGTGCGCAGCGCGCTTTCCGTTTGGAATTCCGCATTCCCCTCACTTTCTCTAGATTTGGCCCCCTGTGAGTTTTTCTTGTGGGGCTACCTAAAATCCCTGGTCTACAACGACCGTCCTAGGTCCCGGGAAGCCCTTATAGGCAACATTCAGGCCAGCATCCAACAGGTTCCTGTAGAAATGCTGGAAAGAGTCCATGAAAATATCAGGAAAAGGTTTATGCAATGTGGGCAGTGTGAGGGCCGCAATTTAGGCGATATTCTATTTAAAACTATCTAAACTCTGATTTCCCTTGTCAGTACATTTGTTATTCACAATAGAAATTTTACATTTTGTACATTTGTTATTCACAATAAAAGCCATACTTGAATATTGCAATATATATATATATATATATATATATATATATATATATATATATATATATATATATATATATTACATATAGTTGCTATTAATTTTTTAATATTCTTCGTGGAACACAATATTAAAATGAATTTAAAAGCATAAAATTGAAAAATAGGAATTTTTTTAAACAACAAAATCAGTTCCATCGAAATGTTTTGTTCCTGAACGAACAGTTGATTTAAGTCACCGCAATGATGACGTCACTAGAGAGTGATGTGGTTTCTTAGCTACAGAGGGTGATGGTTGTGAATGTGGTTCCCTACTCAATAAACGGGTACCTGTTGCACATGTGAGTACTGAGGAAGTCGGACTTCGCACTAGGGATGGAACCACAGACCAATATTTATAAGACGTACATCTTGCCGAAAATAACGGCATGCCAAAATTTTAATTGCCGCTAGGCGGCGTGACCGATGCACGATACCACTATCGAGTGGGAAATGCATTGATGTCTATGGGAATAAAAATCTTTAAAAATTAATTAATTGAGACTGAAAATAATGTGAAATAGTTGAATTTACATGATAAATATATTAAATATTAATCTGTCATTGATTATAGTGAAACAAATGATAATGGAAATACAAAATCTGACATTTTATTGTTAAGTGTTATGCAGAATAGAACCAATTTTACTTTCGTTTTTGTGGATAGAGTAATATTTATTTTAAAAAGTTCATTATATCTATTATCAATATTATTTGAATAGTTATATTTAATTATTGATGTTTTCCCTCGATTATTTATTTTAATTTTCTCTGATTTTAACTATTTAATAGATAGTTTATAAAGCTGAAAGATATTTTGATAGATACATTATTTTAATGCATTTTACCATTCATTGTAATTTTAGAAATTGAATTTCAAATTATTTATAATAATTAATTAATATTCAATATATTTTGATGGGAAATCAAATTCTATTCAATTATTTTTAAATATAAATATATTTATTATATTAAAATTAATATCTTATTTGAATCAAATTTTTGAATTGAAAAAGTTTTACATTTCAATTTAATTATTCTAGTGATTTTTATAGAAAATAATTTTAATATTAATTTTTTTGTTATTCTAATTTTATAAATTCTTTTATTCCTCGTTAAAGCTTTTAATATATTTTGCTATGATGTTGCACATTTTATTGTAATTCATTTTTTACACAATTAAAAATTAAATATTTCTCAAATTCATTATAGCCAATAACTATGTTATGTAATTAAATAATTATTTAAATATAACATTTCTTAAAATTATAGGTAGGAACTACTTAAATTTAGTTACAAATCATCAACTACAGTAGGCTTACTTATTTTTCATTATTTTTCCTGAATAATATAATAAAAATCTAAATTTACATTTCTTTAAAAAGAAAGCAATAACAAAAAGTGCAAATTAAACTAAATCTTTTTGCTTCATTTAATATGAATTACAAACCAAATATCCTACTTCACTGAGTCACTTTTTTAAAAATAATAGTAACTCATGAAAAATAGAGTATTTAGTTAAATGGGATATAGGGTTCAATGCATCCAACAATGTCAGTCAAGTATGAATATTTGTGTCATGGAAATTTCACTAACTTTGTATTGTGTATCTAACTTCTGCTTGACAATGAGTTGGGTTTTGCTAAAAGAAAATAATAACTTTATTAAATATCAAAAAAATACATAGTAATACATAAAACTGAGAAATAGCATAAAAAAGGAATAATTTGATAAATTTAGTGAATTTAATTTAAAGTAAAATTAGCAAGATCAAATTCAATGCAAATACAAAAAGAATACAGGTATATGTTAAGTTTATTACTCAAGATCAAATTAAAAATGATATAAATATGGTAGAAATAAAAATTATAGTAAACATTTCCTTAAATAAATCATGCAAATATTTGAAATTGTTTTAAATTTTTAGCACTTATAAACACAAAAATATAAATACTTCAAATTACAATAGTTATCAAATTATAAAATAAAATATTCAATATTTTTTGTGCATATGTTTCATCTAACATCCCTGTAAAGTTGTAAAAATTTATTTATTATTATGAATACATGGAAAATAATTACATACTTATTAGTAAACATATTTAATTTCCAAATACAAATATTATAAATGTTAATTTTACAAGAACAACTAAATGTTTATCCATGGCAAATGCCAGAAAAAACACACACACACACACAAATACAATTCCACATCTGCGTGCACACATAATTTTAAATTATAACATAACATAGGCACAACATGTCTGGATTAAAGTGTCATAAAGGTAGAGCTTTAAAAGTAATGACAAAGGGAAAAAATTTGTTGATACTGTACTCAGACAGCCTATGTTACCCAGAATGAACAATGAAGTGGAAAAAAAACTGCATTCATATTCAGAAGATTTTAAAAAATACTAAGGAAAAATTTTTTTGATAAATTAATTTCTGTTACAAACTTTACCTTCATTTTAAGCCTTGCATTTTGTCGTAAAGTATTATGAAGATATTGTCTCTTCTTCAACAGAAGAAAACTGTTGGAAGCATGTCTAGGGCCAATTTTAGGTTGCTGTTGGAAGCAATTTTTACAACGACCAGTTTTCTTGATGTAAAAATTGCTAGGAACATAACCTGAGCAGTTTTTTCCTCTATGAAAATAGAATAAGTAATTTTAATACATAACAATGTTTATTTGTATTTAATAAATGAGAAAATTATTTTGCTTACATATTCCTAGCATCAGCACAGATATCATACTTCTCCACATTTTTAATCAAATTACATATACTTTCCATTCCTGTTAGACTGCAACTGTCCCCAATTGTAGTTAAAATTCCTTTTAAGAAAACCTAATAAAATTGAAAGCTTCTTAGTAAATAAAATAAGTAACCGTGCAAAAATTGAAACAAATAGAATAATAGTAAGCATACTTTGACATTAAGATTTTCATTTATTACAATCCACCTTTCTAAACAATGATCAATAGTCCAGAACAAAAGAACCACAATATCCGATTTGTAGCCGCTTTTACAGCCAGAACAAAAGCATGATTTTGGCATTTTATTATAATAAAAGTATTTAGAAATTATAAAAACAATAAATATCAACTGTAAAATGCTACACCAAACAATGTTAGTAAATTAAATCACATGCAATTGAGATGCTTTTTACGCCGCCTGGTGTCAAAAATGCTCAGGAAAGTCTTCCAAGATGGCGTGTCATTTTTTGGAAGCAGGTTTTATATTGGTCGTTGGTATAACTACTGATTCCCGTTTACATTGATGTGAAAATTCCCTAATATCTTAACAAATACCCTATGTATACACAAACAAATGGTCTCTTTCAGTAAGATGTAACATTGCAAGACTATCTGTTGTATTTATTTTATTTTAAAATTTAATTTAGAAAAAAATGCGTTTTCTTATGGTGCGCTTTTATGGTATGTATGACTTCTGATTCCCGTTTACATTGATGTCAAAAATCTGTAATATCTTAAGAATACCAAATGTATACACAAACGAATGGTTTCTTTCAGTAGCATATAACATTGGAAGACTAACTGTTGTATTTATTGTATTATAAAAAATATATTTTAGGGGAAAAATGTCTTTCCTAATAGTGCGCTTATATTGTATATGTGACTACTGTTTCCCATTTACATTGATGTCAAAATTCCATAATATCTTAAGAAATAACCAAGTATACAAAAACGAATGGTTCCTTTCAGTAGCATATAACATTGCAAATCTAACTGTTAAACTTATTTTGTTATAAAAAATATTTTCAGGAGAAAATTGTCTTTTCGTATAGTACGCTTATACGGTATAAGTGTGACTTCTGATTCCCGCTTAAATTGATGTCAAAATTACCTAATATCTTAAGAAATACTCCATGTATACACAAACGAATGGTTTCTTTCAGTAATAAGTAACATTGCAAGACTAACTGTTGTTTTCCTTTCATTATAAAAAATATATTTTAGGAGAAAATGTGTTTTCTTATAGTGCGCTTATATGGTATCTATGACTATTGATTCTCGTTTACATTGATGTCAAAATTCCCTAATATCTTAAGAAATACCCCATGTATACACAAACGAATGGTTTCTTTCAGTAGCATATAGCATTGCAAGACTAACTGTTGTATTTAATTAGTTATAAAAAATATACTTTAGGAGAAATATGTGTCTTCGTATAGTGTGGTTATATGGTTTGTGCGACTTTTGTTTCCCGCTTACATTGATGTCAAAATTCCCTTATAACTTAAGAAATACCCCATGTATACACAAACGAATGGTTTCTTTCAGTGGCATATGACATTGCAAGACTAGCTGTTGTATTTATTTTATTATTAAAAATATATTTTAAGAGAAAAAATTTTTTTCATATAGTGTGTTTATATGTGGTTTGTGCGACTTTTGATTCCCGCTTACATTGATGTCAAAATTCCCTTACATTTTTAGATATACCCCATGTATACACAAACGAATGGTTTCTTTCAGTAGCATATAATATTGCAAGACTAATTGTTGTTATTAATTTATTATAAAAAATATATTTCAAGAGGAAAATGTGTTTTCGTATCGTTCGCTTGTATGGTATGCGTGACTTCTGATTCCCGCTTACATTGATGTCAAAATTAACTAATATCTTAAAAAATACCCCATGTATACACAAACAAATGGTTTCTTTCAATAGCATATAAGAAATCATGAGTAATTGTTGTATTTATTTTATTATAAAAATTATATGTTTAGAGAAAAATATGTTTTCGTATTGTGGGCTTATATGGTTTGTGCGACTTCTGATTCCCGCTCACACTGATGTCAAAATTCCCTAAAATCTTTAGAAATACCCAATGTATACACAATAAAATGGTTTCTTTCTGAAGCATTTAACATTGCAAGACTAACTGTTGTATTTACTTTATTTTAAAAAATATATTTCAGGAGAAAAATGTGTTTTCGTATAGTGCGCTTTTATGGTATGTGTGACTTCTGATTCCCGCTTACATTGATGTCAAAATTCCCTAATATCTTAAGAAATACCCAATGTCTACACAAACGAATGGTTTCCTTCAATAGCATTTGACATTGCAAGACTAGCTGTTGTATTTATTTTATTATAAAAAATATATTTTAAGAGAAAAATTTATCTTCCTATAGAGCGCTTATATGGTATGTGTGTCTTCTGATTCCCGCTTACATTAATGTCAAAATTCCCTAATATTTTAAGATATACCCCATGTATAAACAAACGAATGGTTACTTTTAGTAATATGTAACATTGCAAGACTAACTGTTGTGTTAATTTTATTACAAAAAATATATTTTAGTAAAAAAATGTGTTTCTTATTGTGCGCTTATATGGTATGTATGACTTCTGATTCCCGTTTACATTCATGTTAAAATTCCCTATTATCTTAAGAAATACCCCATGTATACACAAACGAATTGTTTCTTTCTGTAGATTATAACATTGCAAGACTAACTGTTGTATTTATTTTATCATAAAAAATATATTTTAAGAGAAAAATATGTTTTCTTAATGTGTGGTTATATGGTTTGTGCGACTTCTGATTCCCGCTTACATTGATGTCAAAATTCCCTAATATCTTAAGAAATAACCCATGCATACACAAACGAATGGTTTCTTTCAGTTCCATATAACATTGCAAGACTAACTGTTGTATTTATTTTATTATAAAAAATATATTTTAAGAGAAAAATGTGTTTTCGTATAGTTCGCTTATATGGTATGCGTGACTTCTGATTCCCGCTTACATTGATGTCAAAATTCCCTTACATTTTTAGATATACCCCATGTATAAACAAACGAATGGTTACTTTTAGTAATATGTAACATTGCAAGACTAACTGTTGTGTTAATTTTATTACAAAAAATATATTTTAGTAAAAAAATGTGTTTCTTATTGTGCGCTTATATGGTATGTATGACTTCTGATTCCCGTTTACATTCATGTTAAAATTCCCTAATATCTTAAGAAATACCCCATGTATACACAAACGAATGGTTTCTTTCAGTAGCATATAACATTGCAAGACTAACTGTTGTATTTATTTTACTATAAAAAATATATTTTAAGAGAAAATTGTGTTTTCTTATAGTGCGCTTATATTGTATGTCTGATTTCTGATTCCCGCTTACATTGATGTCAAAATTCCATAATATCTAATGAAATACCCCATGTATACACAAACGAATGGTTTCTTTCAGTAGCATATAACATTGCAAGACTAACTGTTGTATTTATTTTATTATAAAAAATATATTTTAAGAGAAAAATGTGTTTTCTTATAGTGCGCTTATATTTATGTGTGATTTCTGATTCCCGCTTACATTGATGTCAAAATTCCATAATATCTTAAGAAATACCCAATGTATACACAAAGTAATGGTTTCTTTCAGTAGCATATAACATTTCAAGACTAGCTATTGTATTTATTTTATTATAAAAAATGTATTTTAAGAGAAAAATTTGTTTTAGTATAGTGTACTTATATGGTTTCTGTGACTTGAAGTAAAATTTATTATAAGAAACACACTTCATCAAAATTTTAAGTAATTTCAAATTAATCAATTAGCATAAGCTGCCGCTTTTTAACTTATAACTTTCAGTAAAAGCAAAATTATGATAAAAATCTCTACAAATCTTAAATTATTTGGACTAACATACATATTCACATTTAAAAGGTTCATAATAATGGATGAAATTTAATATTCTTGTCATAGAGTCCAAAAAAATTACTGATTTGTCAAATCATTGATAAACAACTAAATTAACTTGTAATGAAATCCAACATGCTTAATTACACGTATTATTCTAATTTCTTGTCAACATTTCCAATGATAAATAACTTCATTTTAATAAGGAATAATATCAAGAGCATTTTCATCTTCTTTATTTCTAGCAAATAATTAGCAATTTTAAACACACATTTTTTAATGTGACAGTATTAAAGTTCAGATATTTTCCCAATCTCAAACACCAAATTTGTAAACTTTGATAAATATAACAGTAAAAAATTGGGAAAACGTTTTGCTAATATTAATAAGAATCAGTATTTATTATAATCGATGAACAATCAGTTTTGTTACGAAGGTTTCTGCTTTAGTATTCTCTAGAAAGTACACAACACTATGTAATAAATTCTACAGCAATTGTATAAGCATTTATGAAGTATATTTATGTATAAAAAAACTTGAAAAAGAAAAAAATTTCTTGCATGTTAAGCGTGCCAAATAAAATTCTCAGTATACTTCACATCATTACTTTTGATGGCAAGAGAAAATTATTGTCTTTTTGTATACAATACGTTCAAAATCTGATTCGATAGACAGATATTTAAACATGATTTAACCAAAGAAAATAAAAGCACAATAGTTAAAATTTACTTTCTGAATGTTTCAAACTATAGATGTACATCCAGACTATTATTTTTATCTAAATTGATGAAAAGTAACTCCAGATTTCTAACGAAAAACAAAATGAATATCTATATACACTAACGACTGACATTAAAAAATTTTTTTCGTATGCAATTTTAGAATCAGTTATCAATCTAATCTATTGTGTTTAATTTAACATTAAGTTTATAAATAATAGAAGAATAATATTTTCAAGAAATATATATTGAAAGATTGAAGTTTATACATATTAGTTTTATATTTTTCGAGGAATTTATATGTGAAAGACAGCATATCTAAACGATTTCTCTGTCCAAAAATTTTATATATGCACATTCAAATAATAAACATTACGAGTAACAATTGCAATGAACACAACTTGAAACCTCTCCAATATTTACAAATGGCTGTCATAGTTTTCCAAATGTTTTGAGAAATTTCTATTGCCCTAAATAAAAGTAGAAATCATAAAAATACATCTTTTTAAATATATTATGTGGTTTTAATAGTTCAAAATTTTTAAATTTTTAAGAAAATTCAAAATTTCCATGGGAAAAAAACCCGTTTTATTCCCGGGAATAAACCGGGTTTTTTCCCATCCTTGCAACACTAGGCCTGTCGGACACAGCCCAATAAGCAACGAGGCTGTTGCAAAACTTTTTTTTAAACATTTACGGGATATGAGTGCCTTCCTGAAAGAATTTTCCACCAATGTGATCGGGAACAGTATCATGATGGAAAGAAGCATATTCCCAAGCACAAACCCGGACAGATATGCATGCAGAAAGCATAAACACTACTCCTGTTGCTCAACAGTGGCTGGAATCGAATTCAGAGCCTTTAAGCTGGACATCCCTACCACGAATTCACAGTGAATGCGGCATGGAAGCTTGAATTTTTTTCAGATTTTTCTTTGCGACCCGTGAGTATCGCCCATTGCTTATGAAACTCAATTGGAAAGAATGATCCTCATGGTAACCGCACAACGTCTCGGGATTGATTACAGACTCTGTTAAACTGCTGCAGAGGGAAGTTGCGCTTTAGGCCTACGTCGTGGTTCACTAGATGCTTTTCGAGTTTCGTCCACGTGAATACGAACCCATAATCTGTGGAAAGTCCTTCCAGGTGACAATGCGCAAGCGCAATGGGCATATTTTAATGTTAGCATGTCTACTGCGCACTGTCAGCACGGATCAGGTGGACTTTTCACCGTGCGCTCATCGAAGGGAAAGGTCCCCGGTAGCTTGAGCTTCTACTTTCTGCATATTTTCATCTTTCTTGTGGGTGCTTGAGAGTTTTCCGGGTATCCTCCGAAGCGAGTCTTGAGTACGGCCCAGTATTTATGGAAAAGCCTCAAGGAACACGGTGGACATAAAAGACGCTCAATCGTTCAGCTGTCCTCTCCACAATATAAAATGGATATTCGCATCACTCTGGTGTCAGATTCTCTTCGCGACGACCAACAGACATGTCCATTTTTTTAAGAAATGAGTGACCTCATCATACGAAGAATGCATGACGGGAAACCTCATGAATTTGGATTTAAGTAAAATCAACTTTACCAATATTATCACAAGACTTAAAATCGATGATCCACAAGATCAACCATTTTCATTCAAAGAGCCACAATAGCTTCAGAAGATTTTGAACTGGATATATGATGTCGCCAAAGGCTATATACATCTTCAGAAAGTGCATACGCTCGCTGAAAGTTCCTTTGCGAAGATTGGTATGAATTGAATTAAACTCAGTGGCACGACAACCCATATGGGGTCCAAGGCCTACAGTGCTCGTGTTTGTTTTCTTCACCCAGGGGTGCAAAGCATCGGTTAGGGGCTCAGCCTAACGCGAAATCCCCAAATGTTTAGTTCCCTTGGCAGCTCTAGAATCGAGCCTCTGATCAGTGCATTGCCACTAAGTCAGCAGGCATTGAAGATTGATATGGCGCATTTCAAAACAATGAAGCTGTTTGGTTCTGCTTAGAAGTTTGAGTAGGCAAAAACAGAAACTTGGATAAAAATATCAGTAAAAAGGAAGATGCAAAACTGGTTCCTTGACAGACAGCATATAGCAGTAAATGAGCAATTGCTCCATAGTGAGGAAAATCAAGCAAGTTCAGGAAAACAGCGAGTTTGATTTGATCAGATTCTTTCAGAGTGTTTGCTCAAAGCTCTTTTCTGTGCTCTTCTCCAGTCAAGACTGCCAGCTTGGATGTTAACCTCGCTTCTGGACAGAAGTTCATATGAAGTTATTTGTATTTTTGTAGGTTTTTAATGGATACTCTTGGATTTTTGAATCAATGGCCGATCAAGCTGAACGGAGTGAAAGGTCCCAAGTTCACTCATGGCATACGCGGTACAACCTTGACACAAGGAAGTGGAGAGCCCAAATCTGGGCTAGGTACAGAGAAGTACACCTTAATAAAAAGAAGTTGTGGTAAGACACTTGGACATACCTCGCATGTAGCCCCCCGGAAGGATTTTTTCTTTCTGTACAGTAGGTCGGAAGTTAGTATTGAAGATATAGGAGAATGCATTGTGTGTCAGACACTGGATTTCAAATTGCAAATGATGGCCAACTTATTGAAAGTGTCGAGGAAGAAGATGCCCTTCACGTCCACACTGCAGCAGACTCGGGACCGTCAGCTAGTGAAGCATTTGCCAGCGCTGAAACAACTTTGAAGTGGGCGGAGCGTCAGCCAGAGTGTGACCCTTCACAAACTCTCTCTGTGAAGCCCGAAAGTGGGTGAAGGCATCTTACTCTGGCTGAAAAGCTCAGCAAACAACGACTGTACTGTACATACGCACTGCATCAATGTGCACCTGGGGCTTGAGCAGCTACCAGGCGCGTCGGCAGGTAGTGGATCGCCGAATGTCCTGTAGAAATGACAGGATAGCCTTGAATATAGAATCAGAGGCCGTGAACCAGCTCCCGTAAGCTCTGGTGTTATGCGACCCGTGCCTAGGGTTATTTGGCACCACGGTAATGGTGTCTTAACGGAGCCTCTAGTTGCCTGGCGAACTTCTAGAGTAATTTGCCTTGCCCAGTAACTCAGGCAATGCTGGGTGGACTGTCATATTACCTGAGCTTATTAATTGTTATCTTGTGGCTGAAAAGACACAAGAAACAACGAACCTTTCTGCATTTGCAGGTGAAGCCTCTGAAGTAGACCTTGCTGAAAATGACAAGGGAACTCAGAGGCATTCTAGTGAAGGGGCAGCAATGAATCCTTCACAGGAGGTAGAAGTGACCTCCAAACCATCTTCTTCTGGTGAAAGTCAGGAAGCTATCGCTAACATGACTGACTCTCTGACCAGAATCATCTGTGGATCATCAGTGAGGATTGCCTCTGAAATTCTAAGATGCTCTAGGCAGAAGATACGTTTTATCGTAGACTTCATAACTGGGCACTGTTATTTCAGAAAACACCTCCATAAAATGGGACTGTTTTAGCAGGACCCTATCTGCAGGAAATGTCATACGCAAGAGGAAATGGCCAAGCACATCATTTACGAATGCGAGGCCCTTGCTCTCCCAAGATTAACTTCTTTAGGCATCATCCATACTAGAGAGTTAAACCTAGACTCCATTAAAGGACTCGGACTTTATAAATAAAGTGGGTGACCCGAGCAACTGGAACTAGGAAACATTGGGTTTGGAGTTAACAGTACAAAATGCTGATTAAAGCAGAGGTGCCAATTACATACAAACCCAACCTTAAGAAGAAGAAGAAGAAGATCAATGTGCAACACTTGTAAGAAAGTGCCTTAACATGTAAAAACGCACGCGCGCGCGTTACCACTTCATTTAATTCTTTTTATTTTAAAACATGTAGTTTTTTTGCATTTTCAGCTTACAATAATTAATTAAAATGCCCCCTTTTTGCCGAAAAAATCCAATTAACTGAATGGGGTCCGATTGTAATTGATTCGGATAATTGGAGTTCTACTATACTTCAGTGTGCGGGAGACGCTGTACTCTCACAGGAAAAAGGTGGAGCGGCTCAGTAAAATCACCAAAGTGAAGTTGCCGCGGGCAGTAATTGGGAGGATGACCACATTCGCCTTCACTGGGCTAGAGACGTGTCCACATTCATTTGTGACTTTCAGATCCTTCCACTGGCGTTGCGTGGAGGTGGGGAGGAATCTCAGGTGTCGACTTCAATGCCTGACTCTTGATCAAAGCGACGTTTATGTTCGGAAGATATCAAGTTCGATTCCAGAGTCAGCTGAAGGGTATCCCACCCCATTTTACCTGCTATTCCACAGATAGCTCTTGCACACTAGAGTTAATCAATCGGAACTTACATTTTAACTTATAAACATTCTCTCACATTGTGGGCAAAAAGAAGCGTTTATTTTATAGTGTGCAAGTTAACTGGTTCTTAAATAATGGCAGCGCACACCATACATTGAAAATTAACTGAATTTTATTGCTTATTAAAGATATGCTAAAAAAAGTCGCAAATACAAAATTCTTCGAGAGAGAAACAATTTTTGAACTAGTCCATTCACATCGTCGGGGGAAAACGTGAATGTGCTCCTTTGCTCACCATGCGCTATTGTTCGGAGAAGATTGGTGTTGCCAATGTTTTTCTAGCTGCTGCTGCCAACTTCTGAGCAGAAGTGTTTCACCGCAATTGCTACTTAAGTGTCTGCATCTTTTTCTCCAAGATTCCGGTGTTTTTCTCTTCTAAGTTTAATCAATTGAGACAAACCACATTTTTGTTACTATTAAATAATAAACATATTAAGAAGGCATAATAACCTACAAAAATTATCAGACAGCAATAGTCGTTTTCAAGAACTCTTGTCCCTGTGGAAGCCATACTTTATAGCTTTGGCCATTTTTACATTTTCTTTCGTTTTAACCCCTAAAATTGTGGCAACCCTATGACACAATATCTCTACCTATTTTTAAAAAGCAGCCATGAGTAAAACATAAAAAAGGAAGACTATTAAAGAATCCTATATTTTAATAACCAATTTCACATTCCCTATGACTCTATGAATTGAAATCAGAAATGTGTTTAGTAATTTACGATAACTTTATTTCGGGTGTGAAATAAGGCATTTTCACACGTAAAACTGGTTTTCTTCTGAAGAAATTTCCGATTTCCTGATGATCAAAGAATCTCATTCCGCCACTTATAGAAGCACAAAATTAGATTAGTTGGTCGCTCAACGGTCATTTTTCACACACGAATGTTAATTAGACAGGGACTTATATTGAAAGTGGATTCCGAGGACCACTACAAACATTTAAGCCCTATGTATATGGATTCGAACCTGTTGAATCAAAAGCACTAACCATTCGACTGACAGCTTGTAAGAACTAAATTAAAAAGAAATGTTCACGACATACAATGTATTGAGCAAGTGCAAACAAAATTCACTTTTATAGACTAAAACTAAACTCTGTGGCATAACAGCCCATGTGAACCAAGGCCTACAGTGTCCATCCCTCTTTCCCTGACCGAGAGGCCCTGGCGTGCAAAGCATATGTCCCGATTAGGTGGTCAGCCTAATGCGAAACCCCCAGCGTGCTTGGTACTCAGTTTGTCGATCCACTGAAAGAATGAATCGAACTTGCCCAGCTCGGGGATCGAACCTATAATTTTATAGACTAAGAGGGAAAAAAACTGTCCTTGGACTGATTTCACAATTCAGTTTCGCCTAAACTACTAAGATCATCTATTCCAGAGAAGCCGGTCTTTTACAGTAAGTCGAATAACTTTTTTATATTACGATACTTTACTTCGTCTTTAAGATTCCAAAAAAAAAGAGTATATATATGAGCTATATGCTTTTAAAACAGCGTCATTCGGAATGAAGAAACTTCCGTTTCCTTCATAAGAATGTGTAATTTATACACTACTGGCCATTAAAATTGCTACACCAGGAAAGCGGCACACCACACACGTGAAATTTGCATGACAGGTAGAACTTGTTGTGATATGCAAATGATTATATTTTCAGCGCATTCATTCAAAGCAGGCGACATCTACAATGTGTATAAAACCAGATATTTGACAGCAGTTTTCTCATACTCAATTTCCGTTTCAACGTTGCTTTCGGAAAAGAAAGTTGTTGTAATGCCTCGTGTAAGAAGAAGAAATGCCTATCAGCACGTGTCTGACTTTGATCGAGGAAGGATTATAGCCTACCCGGATTGCGGTTTATCGTACCGCAATATTGCTGCTCGCGTCAGTCGAGACTCCATGACTGTTAGCAAAATATGGAATCGATGGGTTCAGGACAATGATACGGAACGTCACGCAGGATCTCAGCGACCCCCCATCTCTAACAGCAGAGAAGACAGACATCTTATCCGCATGGTCACAAAGGATCGTTCTGCCACGTCACGAACCCTGAGTCGATAAATGGAGTCATTTGCAAGGCAACAAGTTTCTGCTCGAACAGTTCGATGACGTTTGCAGCAGCATGGATTGTCTGCACGGCGACCATGGCTTCGGCTACCATTGACGCTGCGTCACAGACAGGAGCGCCTTCAGTGGTGTGATCAGCGACGAACCTGGACGCGGGAATGGCATCACGTCATTTTTACAGATGAATCTCGGCTCTGTACACAGGACCATGATGGCCGCATCCGTGTTTGGATGCATCGATGAGAACGCGCATTGCAGTTTGCATTGGACATCGCCATACTGGCCTATCTGCTGGAGTGATGGTATGGGGTGCCATTGGATACACGTCTCGATCACCTCTTGTTCGCATTACCGGCACTTTGAACAGCAACCGTTACATTTCCGATGTGTTAAGGCCCGTGGCTCTGCCCTGTCTTCGAGGCCTCCCTAATGCTTTGTTTCAACAAGATAATGCACGACCGCATGTTGCCCGTACTGTTATGAACTTCCTTGATACAGGACAGGTTCGACTGTTACCCTGGCCAGCACGCTCCCTTAATCTGTCAACAATTAAGTACGTGTGGTCAATGGTTGTCGAGCGATTGACACGCCATCACTCACCATCCACTACTGTCGATGAACTGTGGCATAGTGTTGAAGCTGCATGGACTGAGATCCCCGTACATGCCATACAATCTCTGTCTGACTCCATGCCTAGGCGGATAAATGCTGTTATTGCAGCCAGAGGTGGCTGCTCTGGGTACTGATTTCACAAGATCTATACATCCTAATTTCCTGTAAATCTAATCACGTGTTCTTTCCACTATAATGTATGTGTCCAATGAATATCGTTCTGTTATTTGTATTGCTTCTTGGTGTAGCAATTTTAATGGCCAGTAGTGTAGTTTCAGTCCGCCCGTTACAGTCTAATTTGATGCCGATTCTCCAGTTCAGCTGGCATCTGTGTTTCAGAAATATCTCTAACGATGTGATCTTGTGAAAAAGAGATCACACCAACACTTTGCTGCTCCGCCGGTCGACTTGAAACAATGAAACACAATAGAAAAGACAAATCAGTAGATTGGTGCAGGAAAACCAAGTGCGTCCAGGCAAATCAGAAAAAACTTCACGTTCTCTAATCACACTTCCACTCAATTCGAGGGAGTCGAACTCGTGAACTGAAGTTCAGAATGTAAAATCAGCTGCCAGTAAAATTGTATTACGTAAAAAAAATCAACTAACTTTTTTGAACCCTCATCTTTTACACAAATCTATTTTTTATTATTTCAGCAATATTAATAAAAGAAAATGTTTAATGGTGGCGTAAGCAAGGCAATTGTCTTAAGACATAAAAGAGAATCGCTTACAAATATTACAGTAGAACTCTATTCATTAATGAAGTTTTCAAAAATTTACCTTGCCGATATCAACTAAACATAAAGTGGATACTTCGTCATGTCTTTTTCATTTTGCTTTTCTATTGTCCATGTGTTAGTGGCTTGAATCAATGGAAAATACGAGGTATATCCAGAAAGTAAGTTCCGTTTGGTAATAAAATTAAATTGTGTACAGATACAGAAAAACTATTTATTGCACAAAATTCTACAACTCTTAAACTACTTTTCCACATAACTGCCGAAATTTTGCAGGCATTTGTCATAGCGTGGCACAAGTTTTTGTATACCTTCTTCATAGAAGTTTGCCGCCTGTGCCTTCAACCAGTTTCTTTCAGCTCTTCCTCATTGTTGAAGTGTTGACGGCCAAGGAAAGACTTGAGATGTAAGAACAGATGAAAGTCGCTAGGAGCGAGGTCAGGTCTGTACGGAGGATGGTCAATTCCATAGCGAGAGCACTAATTGTAAACTTGCGGTTTTCCTGGATTTTGTCATCAATCGCGGGAACAAGTTCAGTATCCCCATACACTGATTTCTTGCCAATTCTGGTAACCGTTGTTTACGTTGTAGTGTTGCCGATTTCAGCTTGTGTTTTTATTATAGTGTTGCCAAATTTAGTTTTTGTTACTATTTTTATTTTTTCCTTGCCAGATTCCGTTTTTCTCGTGTTTTAAATAATTTTTACGTTATATATGTGCTTTTTTTAGTGGCAATAGCTCTTTTAGTTTCACTTCGAGAACTTTCCAGAACTTTCTTTGCTAATTGTTCTACGTTTTAATTGCTAGTCATTTTAATTTCGTTCACTTTTGCTGCTGGAATCGGTGGATTTCACGCTGTTGAGTCTATAGTTAAAGGTCTATTTCATAATAAATTATTGTCCGTTGAAAATGGGAGTGAAACCTATATATTTTTAAAGAAAAATAACCTCTCATCATTTAAATGGAGACGCAGCACTCTTACACGTTAAGGTACTTACAAGTGCTGCGCATTAATGCAGTATATGCATGTGCAGAGCTTTGTGAAAGCTCTGCACATGCATATACTCTCAATGAGTATATGTATGTGTCTGGGGTCTTTGTTTGCTGGTCAGAGTAAGCTGCATCACTTCCCTCCTCCGCTTACGGGAAGTCAGGTGACTGCGAGGATTTGCACGTGGTCGGATCCATTTACAAGTCAGTAAATGCTTCGCCATCTGATGGATATCTCCTGAATCAACACGTTAAGCAAGTTCACCATCATTTGCAGTCTGGAATTCAGGGGGTCTCACCCACATAATCTATTCTCCTATATCTTCAGCAATAACTTCTGACCATACAGGAATTTTCAAAAATATGTTTTTGAATTTCCCAAAAGTGAAACATTTCTCTCATTCTTATCCTTTCTCATACCTTCCCTTTTCTTGAACTTTTGCTCTTCTTCAGTTTATAACGAAATTCTTAAAGTGATTCGCATAAACGGAGTTTCACTGTATCCGTCATGTATGAGAATCGTACAGAAAATAAATTATAAAGAATGGAAATACCAATATTTGTTGAAGGAAAATAATTCAGTAGCATGCCATGAAGCTCTTTTTCACCTACCTTTCCATGAGGTATTCACGTATTGCTAGTGAAAAAAACCCAGAAACATTGATATATCTATAGTTCTTGAACATTGTCATCTAAGCAGGCTCAGTGTACAGAAAGCAACATCCATCTCCCGTGCAGTGGCGGGGATCAAACCGAAACCACTCGCTCTGAAGCGCACTCTCCTGCCAGTGGTTCAATGCAGCTGCAACGAGGCATGCATTTAGACACCTCAGAAAACATTTCAGTTGTCTTGCGGGAGGATTTTTCAGAGTGAGCAGCATCCACGTGTTGCAAGGGAGGAAGTGCAGAAAACTTCCAAGCATTCATACGACACCCACGCATCATCTACAACAATGGCAGGGATCAAACCTACAACCTTATGGTCCAAACACTGTTGTCCTACCATGAGGCCTCAGTGATCATACATATAACATTCGGTGCATTGGGTCACGAATTTCAAAGTCTCTCTCGCAATGAAAATTTCTCAGTAAGGCAGTCACTGCATTTTACATCAACAGAGACAAAAGTCGTGGCAAACTTTAGAAAAGTGAAAAATAGCAGTGATCCCTCGAAAACAAGAAAGTTTTGATGAGGGATTAGACTTCTATTCGCTCTTAGTATAGTTACGGCATTCCCAGTGTTAGTAAATCGTTTCACGAGGATTGTTAAGAATTTGCTTCTAGCAATTTCGAGTTTCCAGGAGATGAACTGTTCGGAAGCGACAAAGAATTATGAATGTTGTCATAGAAATGACACCAAGAACAAAAGTTTGACGTAAAGAGGATGATTGCAATGTTCATCTGCACTTGGAAGGCGTCACTGAATTATGGCTGACTAAAAATTAATATAAGAAAAATGTGCCATGGAAAAAAACTGCAACACCCAATCATCTTGATAATATTGAACATAACTCTTTTGCAGCTAGTGACTCTGAGCTGCATTCTACAGCATCTAGGGCCGCCCAACTTGTCTAGTGGTCAGCGTGTTTGACTGCGGATAAGGAGGTTCTGGGTTAGAATCCCGGTTCGGGCATGGATGTATTTTCTCTCTCTATCTTTGTCCTTTCCTTGTATGAATGAGGTGTGAATGGTTGCCTACCCTATAAACGGGTCCCTATGGCATGTGTGTAGAGCAAAGTCGTACTTTCACCTTCATGGTGCTCTGATTCAAACGAAAGACGCTCCCAATCGACTTAAATTCGCATAGCCAAGGCATAGCAAGCTTGGCTTGTCCAAGTGTCATTAGTAACAACAACACAGCATCTAGGAAGGTTAGTTGGTTGGGTTTTATGGCGCAAGGTCCGAAAACGGACATTCTGCGCCAAGAATAAAATTCAGAAGCAGATATTTTATTTTTTATTTTATTTATTCTTATTATTTTATTTTATTTATTAATTTATTTACTTTTTTTTTGAAAACCCAAACAACATTAAAACTTTAAAAAACAAAAATCAGTGTATACATATTATATTAAAATCCAATTATAAAATATAAAAGGTAATATCAAAAATATATATACTTTTAAAATTTAAAAAACGCAAATTAAATATAATGTATGAAACCTATTGCCCTCAAAAAGGCAAATAGGTTACTGTGGGGTGGTTCCCCAAGCAAATCAAATAAGGTTAAAATATCACAATTAAAAAAGAGTAAACTCGATATTGGTTAAAATATGAGCATGAAATTAAAATATAGAAAACAGTGAATGGTTCATCACACGTTTCACACCAAAGATTTAATTCGTTTAGAAACAAATGTCTATGTGTGAAACGTGTGTCTCCGATACGAAGGCGGGTTAATCTTACGCATCTAGGAAGGGTAAAGAATCAATTTGCTGTTTATGCTGAGAAGTAATCATTTGCAAAAGCTACAACTTTTATTCTTATTTTCTAAATCTTAAAGTTTAAAAAAAATCGAATTTTAAATTATGAGGTACACGTGATGTCATTTTAAAATGAACGATTTATGATACCAGACGATAAAAGTCAGTTACAATGGTTTTCAAGCCAAAAATTCTGGATACGAAGTGCAGCTTATATTCATGCAAACACATTATTTTGGTGTGTGAACTCCATACCTTAAATTTATATCAACAGCTTCATAAGTTACAAAAGAAGATTTCCAGACAACTTTTCAGAATTTAATATATAAAAAAAATTGTCCAAATGATTAATAATAACGAAGTTATCAGAAAATGGATAATCTTTAATATGTTTAAAATAAACTTGTTAATTTTTGTTTTTCTGGTCAATGACACATGCATCAATATGACACATATCAAACTATTTGCATGATGAATTCAAAAAATAATTACTTGTAGTAGTTTAGTAAATTTTAAAATAAAAACTAATAAGCAAATTTGTTATTTTCTGAATACTCATATATGAAATATTTCACACAACATTAGCATACTTAATCAAGTTATTGAGAGAACAATATTCTCTATTTCATCTTATTAAAAAAAATATTTGTTTCTTATGACAAATGTTTTAACTTTTTATGATAACGAAGTTTCCTTCCCCTCATTCTATTTCATAAATCTATCACTAATTATACATGAAAAGAGCAATGTGCAAAATGTTAATGAAAAGAGCTATGTGCTAAATGTTAAATGTGTACTAAAATGTTAAACAATACATATAATGCCAGATATACGAGGGTTACTCTGAAATTTTTGAGATACGCGCAGAGGAGAATTTACAAAATAAAAACAACTGTTTAATTTTAAAGTACAAAGTATTTTAACACAGAAGACCATTTTGTACTGACTTACTTCAACTTGTTTAGCGTGGAATAAATTTTAAACAGAAGAGAAAATGGAGTTGACGCGAGAACATTTTCGCGCTATGATTTTCTGCGATTTCAAAGCAGGATTCAATCAAGAAGAATGCGTTCAACGGTTGCACTTAGCATTGGGTGATGAATCTCCAGCTCGTGCTACTGTATTCAGATGGTTTAGAGAATTGAGAAGAGGACGCAATTTTCTTCAGGATGAAGAACACACAGGAAGGCCGCCGTCGGCACTAATCCCAGATAATGTGTCTGCCATACGAAAAATGTTAACGGATGATAATCGCTGTACCTGATACAGAAGGAACTTAACATTGGATCCGCAGCCATACACAAAATCATTCATGAAGAATTACATATGAAAAAAGTAGTTTGTCGTTGGGTTCCCCATCATCTAACTGAGCATCAAAAAAGAGGAGCGTGTCAGAATCAGTAAAGAAACTCTTAATATGCTGAATGATGGTGGCCACCGCATCATTTCTAAAATTGTAACAGGTGATGAAACGTACATACCGTTTTTTGAGGTTTCAACACGTCAAGAAAGCAAAGTATGGGTCTTTGAAGATGATCCCACGCCGACAATGGTGAAAAAACAACGCGCACTGAAAAAAGTGATGTATGCCGTTTTCTTCAGAAGTACGGGATGGGTCAAAGCCATCCAGTTGGAAGGACAGAAAACAGTAACAGCAAACTGGTATACCACTAAATGTCTTGCAGAAGTTCTACAAGAACTGAATGTTAGGGGACTCATGCTTCACCATGACAATGCATCTTTACATACAGCTGGATTAACAGTTGAGTTTCTTAAACAGAAACAAATTAAAGTGATCGAACATCCACCGTATTCACCTGATCTAGCTATGTGCGACTCGTGGTTATTCTTTAATCTAAAAAAGAACTTACGTGGAAGTCGTTTTCATTCAGAAGAAGAGATTGATGTGGCTATAAATGCATTTTTTTCATCTATTCGAAGAAATGAATGGCTTGAGGCATTTAATCTGCGGAAAATTCGTCTACAAAAGTGCATTGATGCTGGAGGAGACTACTTTGAACACACCTAAAATTTTGTAAATATAACTTTAAAAACCTAGTTCTTTCTCAAAAATTTCAGAGAGACCCTTGTATCATATGTGAATAATTAGATACTATATACCGAACACAACATAATAAAGTTAATTTTTCTTCACTAAATGATATTAAACAATATTTTATGATAAAGGTAGAAAATATTTTCTAAATAAAACAAAACCTTTATAACAAACTGAATACTCATAGTTATTTATTACATCCAAATCAAGTACAAAAACAGATTTTTTTTAACAAGTATAATAATTTAATTGAAATTATTTCGGTCCCAACATATCCGCAGGTTGCACCCATTTATCAAACTGATCTGATGTTAAAAATCCTAACTTAATTGCAGCTTCTTTCAATGTTGTCCCTTCCTTATGGGCCGTCTTAGCAATTTTAGCAGCTTTGTCATAGCCAATATGCGGGTTCAGTGCAGTCACTAACATCAAAGATTCATTGAGAAGTTGGCTGATTCTGTCACTGTGTGAAATGAAGCAAACCATCATTTATTTATCTTAATCAATTATTGGAAAGATATAAATTTTAATCAAAAGCAAAAACCTTTAAAGAATAAATTACAATAAATAGCCTTAATAAATTTATTAAGGAATTTTATAATCAACAGAATATCACAATTTATTAAACTATTCCAATATGTTTAAGAGTTCAGATAGCAAAACATAAATTTGCTCAATGTTTTGAAATATTATTCCAATTAAAATTAGAATATCAAAATATATTATTGCAAATACATAAATGCTAATTAAAAGCAAGTCTTATTTTGTATTATTTAATCTATGTCTCTGCTAAATTTATTAAAATATTACCATATTTATAACTGAAATGCTAATTTATACCCTATAAATTATTGCAAATATAGCTTTTCATTAAAATGAAGAGTTTTATTTATTACTATGATGCTCAGTAAATTACTGATAATACATAAATGTTAGCCAAAAACAAGTTACTTATATGATAAAAAAATATTTGCTAAGTTTAATTGAAAACTAATATTTTTATAATAATTATATCATAATAAATAATTCCAAATACCTAAATATTGATCAAATGCTAGAATTGCACAGTCACAATTATTCCCAAAACACATCTTGTTAAAGTTATTGAAATATTAATTATTTTAGTTACCAATAGAATACCACACAATTTATTCTCAACAAATTATTCAAAATAAGTATATATAAATATTAATGAAAAGCAAAATTTTATTAGTGACTAATCATTATGGAAATCTTTGCTAAATTATTAAACAGTCATTAATTATCTATAGAGTATTAAAAATACATAAATATCAATCAAAAATAAGTCTTATTGCAAAGTCTTACTTAATTTATTAGATTATTAATTCATTCATTAAAATACAAAATATTTTGTTTATTTGTCACTCTAGGGGTCACTTTTTTTAAAAAAGGGTTCATATGTTTAAGACCTAGAGTATTTTAAAATGCATTAATTTATTCTCAATAAATTACTGCAAATATGCACATATTAATAAAAACCAGTCTTTTTGATAACTGTTCACAATGTTTACTTTCATTAAATTTACTTTCAATAAATAAGAGCAAATATATGGATTAAATCAAAAGTTTTATTGAGAACTCATTACAATCTAAACCTTAATTTAACTAATGAAAACTACACTTACGTATTTGGAATGATTCCTTCCACGCAGTTGTTTGTGAATGACACAGAACTGTCGGCAATGAGCCGCACAGACCTCAAAACATTGGCAACCATCATGGGCTTGAAAACATTCAGTTCAAAGTGTCCATTACTGCCACCGACTGTGGTTGCCACATGGTTTCCCATCACCTGAGCAGCTACCATAGTCACTGCTTCACACTGAGTGGGATTCACTTTACCTGAAATAAACATTTCTCACTCATATATGATGGAACTAATTAAATTTATTGTTAAATATATAGTATTTAATCTCACATTTTTCATGAGGAAGGCAAGATATAATTCTATGCAATTTTTACTTAATTGATTAGAATGTCAAAATCATACTCCTATAACACAGTGACCAATTAATACAAGAATCACCCCAATAACACACAGTACATTTGTTCCACGTTGTAAGAAAATGCGCTGTATGAGCATTCTCATAAAACATGCTCGTATGACTTCATATAACACATTATACACAAATGATTGACGTTTAACTTTTCTTTTTAAAGAGAATTTAAATTGAATATTAAGAAAAAACTTTATGAACACAAATGTATGTGTTTCATTAAAATCAAATTGAGAACATTATAAATAAAGAACTTGTACAAATGTAACTGAAAAACAGTTAATTTCAAATAAACCAAAGGAATTAAAAAAAAATTTTATTACATGTTTATTCACTGTAGGAGAGCTATTTGAAATAACATTCCACCGATATCTTTTTAGCAGAACGTTCTAGGGCCAATAATACAATTTAATTTCATAAGAACAGAACTGACACAAATGTATGCAAAATTAATTGTGAACTGTACAAATCATGATAAATTTCACAGTACAGCAATAAAATGTAGAGAAAAAACACATTATATGGGGTAAAACACATTTTATACAAAGACATGAAATCCCATAGTATGAAAATGCATTACAAGAAAACCGTATTATAGGATGAATTACTGTATATATTTGCTGTTTTACACACACATTATCAGTATCTTATTTTCATACTAACAGCTAATCCACAAAAAGTAATTAATAAAAATAAATTAATTACTAAATAACATAATTCATCAGCTAATTAAAAAAGAAAATTTCACTTGAACCATTACAATAAATATACAAATATCACTATGAATGACTTAAGGTGTAAAATGTAATAATAATAACAAATAGTTTTACACAAAAAAATGGAGATAGTTCTACTCTAACCTGGCATTATGCTGCTTCCTGGCTCATTTTCAGGTAGTATTAACTCTCCTAACCCACATCTAGGCCCAGAGCCCAGGAATCTTATGTCATTGGCTATTTTCATCAAACTGCAAGCGACTACATTTAATGCCCCAGAAATTTCAACCATTGCATCATGAGCAGCAAGGGCTTCAAATTTATTTGGAGCTGATACAAAAGGCAAACCTGAAAGTATGCACATATGAAACAAAATTATTATAAACATATTTTGTTTGTAATTAACATAGTATTAATTTATATACAAATCATGATTTAGAGTACAAAATTTCGATATTAAATAACAATAAGCACAAAGCATTTATCCAAATTAAATGAAAACTAGTTTGTTTTTTGCTTACATAATCAAATTTAAAGATATTTAGGTAACATGCCCCATTCTAAATGTTTATAAATCCTCTTCAGAAATATATGCTTCTCACATTTTTCTTAATTTCTCACAGGAATAATTTGTGAATTCGATCCTATCCAGTCAAACAATGAGAAATCAAACTGTTGCACTTCAAATTTTAGCATATGCAGATTTTCATGGCTACTTCATTTGCTGTGAAAAAATAAAGTACACAAACTGCAAAAATTTCTCACTAAATATGGCAGGAGAAATATTTTTAATTGTCTAACAATAACTTTCATGGACAGGCTAACTGTTACAAGGTTTTGAGCAATAATTTTTATCAAAATCACATCCAAATTTTAAGCAAACAAATTTTGTTAAATAAAAAGCATGGAGATGACATTTGAACACACTAACGCATGATCATAAGCAGAAGTAAATCAAAATTCTGATTTTTTAGTTTTACAAAAAAATGAAAATTATAAAAAATGAATTAGGAATTATAAATAAAAGAAAAAAATGTGATACATAAGTTATTTAATTTAGGCCAATTAATGGTTTCGGCAATTTGCAAATTTGTCATATGCAATAAACAATGCACACGAATCATATCCAACAAAATGACATCAGTAATATCTTAGTTACATCAGAAAATAGGTGGAGTGTGCACCGATTCTAGATTTTGAGAAGGATCAATACATTTCGCAAATTTTGGTATGACAGCGCCTATTTTAGTTTTTAATTTTCGATGCAAAAATTTTTTTAAACTGTTGTACTAAGTAAAATTTTGAAATTTTTACATAAAATGAAGTGTCTATCAAATTACAGATTTTCATTTGAAGAAGAAGTTATTATAAATCTTTATAGGAGTAATTATAATTTTTTTACAATAGAATTATTTGTAATTTAAATTTTTGTGCTCCTTAAGTGTTCATTAATTTGATTTAATTTATATCGTTCACTAGTGCCTTTGGAACCCTTAAGACAATTTGTACTTTGATAAACTCAAAAAGAATCAATCAAGAAATTTGAATTATTTTTTCCAAAACTTTGAAAGACAATACTGGTAGTAGAAAATTTACATTGACTACTAAATAAAGCATCCTAATTTCCATATTATTAGATATTCCATGAGAATGCACCTTACTGCATTGAAATTACAAACAATTTTATTTAATTCCAAACATTCATTTGATATTGTAAATAATTGGAAAAAGTTATAGCAAGTATTTTATTAGGTTTTATAAATTCTCTCAATCTGGTATCCCTTTTAAAAATGCCCTCATGAATTAGGGCCAGAATATGATATTAAAGCATTCTTCATCCATTCTCATTCAGTAATTACAACATAAAAAGAACTATTACTTGTATTTTTACTAACATTGAAAAATTCTCATATATACTTGTATAGACTTAATTAGTAAATACATTATATTTTTTAAATAAAAAATGTGTACATATAATTTAATGGAACACTTTTGCATACCACAAACAATAGCGTACTTCCAAATAATAAAAGATGCATAATGTTTTTATTAAATACGTTATTATATATTTTTATTTTATATATTAATTTAATACAAATATAAATAACACTTAGTGGTATGAATAAATATAGTCTAACCTTAATTATCGTATTAAATTCTTAACCTCACTCCTTTTTCTTCACATTTTTTAATCCATTGTTTACCTGGACCTCTTATACATTTGTTTTTTCTTTAAAGTGAATTTTTATTTTCCAGATGTATTGCAGAGCACATGATAATAGTAATTGCTATAGTTATACATTTTATTAACAGAAATTCAAATATTTGTAACTAATGAAAAAAATTCTTAACAATGGAATAATGGAAACAATCGAAAATAGAACTGGTATATAAACCTATTCTCATAAGTTTAAAATATCAATGACATCAGATTACGTTTTATCTACATCATACATAAATAAGTATGACATCATAGCGAGATGACATTTGTCCTATGAGACACCAACATATATTTAATTTGTTGACGAATTTGCTATCTGCTTATAGATATTTATAATTTTGAAGACTGAGAAATCTGGTAAACTGTACAAGATTTCCTGGCCTGTTCAAAATATTTGGCTTCAGAAAAAGAAAAGGAAAAAAATATATTAATATAAAAATATATAAGAAAAACCATTGAAATACATTCTACAAATTTTTAATTTTATTTATCCTTCTTCTACAGATTTTGATTAATTTCTTCGGTGAATAAAAAGTTTAATTTAAAATGCATGGATGGTTAATAAATAATTGAACTTAAAATATATATGATAAATAGCAACATAATATCTTATATATAAAAATGGACAGTGTAAGAACAGAGTATTCATAGAGGTATGAGCAACAACAAGTTTTTTCTCAATAGTCAAAGCTCAGTATTATTATACAAAATATCTTTTTTAGTAGGAAAAAATTTTATTACATAATTAACAAGTATTAGAAAACCTTTTTTCTTGGTAGATACATGAAATATTTTGAAAAAATTGCAAAATATAACAAATTTTTGCTAACCTCTTAAAATTACTTAATTTAGGAAAAATCTTCAGAATAATAAAAAATAACACTAACATAAAAATAATGATAGTTGTACCAAATGGAGTTATAAATATTTTTTATTGTTTTGTTAATTGTAGTTTTAAATGTCTAACATAACAATAAATTTAATACTTTTCACAATAATCTAACACCAGAGATTATTGAAGTATGAATTTGTGAAATGAAAAAGCCAGCAAAAGATTCACAAGCATCACATTAGAACAAGAAGTATTAGATAAATGCTATTATTAAAATTATTTTCTAAAACTGATATAATAATTGTAGTAAGTAAAAAGAGATAAAAATGTAATTAATTTCGGATTTTTTATAACAATTTCACTTTTATTTTAATAGAAATAAAAATTATAAGATAATTCGGTCCATTATATATAACCTCATATTATAATCACTGTAATAAGGAAGGGAAAAAATCTCAATTACACATGTAAATACTCAAGTAATGTAATATTTAAAAAGGTTTGCAATTTTAGAAACTACTAAAAAATAGAACAAAGATTTTATTTGCATTTTATAAACTAAATAATTATTATTGAGAAAACTTATTTGAACGACAATATTTATTTCTGAAAAAAATTGTTTGGCAATCATTGATGATTGATTTTGGGGGTACAATGGAAGAATTCCGATAATTCTCATTAGTACAGACAACATTCATATAAAAGAAAATTAAACTACAATAAATGAAAATTAATGCTACATTAACCTTAATTATTAATAATTCATAAGTTATAGATTATAGAGTCAATTTTTTTCTTATTAAAATTTATTATTTGAATTATTATTAACAATTTTTTAGATTTTTTAAAAATGATTAATTTAAATAACAATAAATTTTATATTAATAAATTTAAATAAGTTTTAATAAGAAAACAGTAGTATATATATAACATGTGTGCAAAAGTAGTACATGTATCATAGATACAGATTACAAAAATGAAATCATAGCAATAGCTTTTTAATATAATAAACTGAAATCCTACTTAAAATTTAAAAAAAAATCATTAAATGATTACCTGTAATTTCAGCAACCTTTGCTGCAACCTTCTCAGCAAAGCCAATTCTAGTATTCAATCCGGTTCCAACAGCTGTACCCCCTAAAATTATATTTTAATCATTTAAATTAGTAATCTAAATTTTGTATAAATTTTAAAACAAATATGTCATTAAATTAAACAATATATACTTAAATAAAAATTACAATTTTAAAAGACAATAATTTTATAATGAATAAATTCAAACTTGTATTAAAAATACAAATGTGAATCTTGAATATTTTTAAGTATAAAGACAAAAATCTTTTTTGCATGGAAAAACTCAGTAAGAGATTAATTTAAGCCAAAATTGAAAATTTAATACATTAAAATCTACAATTTTCAAGAGCAGCTATTTTCATAATTATAAATGCATTCAATAACCTTATTTTTAAAAACAAAATAATTTTATTTTATAACCAATGACATACTAAAAAAGACAAAAAAAAGTTTATAAATATAAACTAGCTTTCAGAGCACAATAAATAAAATATGGATATTTCTTTCAGGTAATGAATAAATGCTGATTTTTTTAAAATTTATAATTAAATTATTTCAATTAATTGTTATTAAATAATTTATCAGCTAAAGAGAAAATCCATATTTTTTAGCTAGGAAAAATAATACTATATTGATGAAAAGGAAGTGTAATAAGAACCAATAACATATACCATAAACAAATAACTTAAGGAATTTTTTAGGGGGACTTAAAGATTTTCTTAAGGAGAAAATAACCCTTGGCGATATAAATAAAAGAAAATAAATGAAACAAAAATATTTCTATATTTACCTAAAAAAGCAAAATATACTTTCTAAGTATAAGAGAATTTTTCATAAAGAATTTTCTTGAATATTGAAGATTCTATTGAATATATTTTTCCTACTTAAAATATTAAATAATTGTCAGTGCTCAATTTGATTTAGCCCCTATAAAAATAAATTCTAATTAAAAATGTTAGTTTCCACCCATTTATTTGCTATACATTTTATAAAGTACAAAATAATTCATAAATTAGCATTAGATAGACAATTTCAAAATTTGCCAAGTTTTATAATTATCAGAGTTTATATATTCACATTGTTTCTAAATGGCTTCCATAAAATTGTTTGTTGAAAAATTAGCAAATCTTTTCCAATAATTAAAATCCATAAAAGGTTAGAATTTTATAAAAGTTTGTATATTACTTTTATTCATAAAATAAAAATTGATTAAAGAGTGGTAAACATTTACCCTAATTGCTATACAAATTTTACTTTTAAATGAAACCCGTGTTAAAATCATGCCTCTATTTAAATCGCATTTTTATGAACATTTAAAAATTAAACTTTTATATAATATTTTTTACTGTGTAATATTTTCCAAAATAAATTTCAGATACTAAAGTTTCATGATGGAATTGTACTTCAAACAATCATGGTCGCTGGCTCAATTTTAGAAAAAATATATTTACTTTAAATAATCCTTCATTTATTTTTATTAACTTAAATTGATTGTTCAATATAATCAATGCAAAAAAATAATAATAAATAAAGCTCTATTTAAATCAAGATTGTGGAAATTTTTTCAAAAATCAAATATATTAATCAATATAATGGCTTTCTTCAGGTGCAATTCTGATTGAAATAAAATTTTAACTTTCCTTGTTGGTTTTAATTGGGAAGCTCAAAAATGGTAAACCATTATATTTTAAAATAATTCATAATTTTAAGTCTTTCTAGAAAATATAGTTCATTAAAAAAACTTAATTACCAATAGCAAGATAATAAATTCTGGGAAGAGTTGCTTTGATTCTTTGAATTCCATATTCAATTTGTGTAGAATAGCCACTAAATTCTTGCCCAAGAGACAATGGGACAGCATCCTAAAAAATTGACCAAAAGATAATATTTAGCATTTTTAAATTGTGAATAAATGAAATTAAAATTTATCATTATAAAATAAATATTCAATAGTTTGAATTTTTCTTAATATAGGAGGATCATCAACAAAGTGAAGATTGACCCAACTGGTAGGAAAAGGATTTTATACATGAATTAAAATTAAACCTGTGGCACACAACAGCCAAATGGACAAAGGCCTAAAGTGCCACATCTGTTTTCCTCACCAAGTACCCCAGGGTGTAAAGTATATGAATCAGTAATAGTCAGCTTAGTGCTAAACCTCCATTATTTAGTTCCCTAGCATGCTTGGTACTCAGTTTATTGACCCACTGAAGGGATAAAAGTTTTACACATGAAACTTTCTGTATTTCTCTTCATAATCACTTCCAATTTTTAAACAATCATTAGTACTTGGTCATGAGTTTTAAAATTCCTATCTAATACTTTCTTACTATTCGTTCATTAGACCAAGTTATCACTATATTTTAAGACAAACAACATTATATGATAGAAGCAAATCCTTATCAATTCTAAGAAAAATATGAGGCAAGAAGGCCTCTAAATCAAGAGATGCATCCATAGCAGGCAGTGAGGAATGCTTTCGGAAAGAAAGCGAGTTTTTTTCCACATGATCTCATGACAATAAAAGCAAATATTTTCAAATAAACTACAATAATCCATACAAAAATATGAAGCTGGATTTTCTCCAATTTTTTCTTCCCCCTCACATTGGCACTGTAACTCTAAAATTAATAAGTAGTGCAAGGAAATATTTTGATTGATTGGTTGGATCTTATTACTATAGTAGTGTTTACTTTTTTTAAAGAACTTATTTAATGATTGCTTGATTGGTTTGTTGTGCACATCAAATATTTTTTGCACATGAGGACTAATTAGACCTGGACTTAAATTTTAAGCTGAATTTTGAGCCACTTATCATACAATCCCGAAATAGAATTTGAACCCACAAATTGAACTGAAGGATAGAGAGCAAACTATTCAGCTTTACTAAGTTTAAAGAATTTCTAGGCGATACACCCTTTGAAAGAGATGGATTTAAGAATGCAGTGGTCACTTCATTTAATCAACTGGTCACAGTAGAATATTATATCATTACCAGATGTATAAAATGCTTAAGAAGTGATTATAATAGAAAATGAAATAATATTTACATATGCAAAAGAAACTTTCAATAAATACTGCAGTTTTCACTTTTATAAGTAAACAGTCTTTATTTACTTGATGACTTTAATTTAGTGTGTCAAAGTCAACTCAATTCTGTGGGAAAAAGAGCTTAGCATATTTAAATCGACATTGTTTAGAATTTACACACATTATGTCATAATAAATTTAATCAAATGTCACAAATAATTATTATTAATAGTATTATGACATCCATTTTTTAGAAAGATATTAAGTGATACAATTTAATTCAAAATGGAATAATTTCAAACACATTTAACATGCTGCAGACATAAAATCTTAAATTAAAAATTACATTTTTATTTCGAATGGACACATTGCTTTGGATTTTTTTATTTAGATTGATTTAAACTTATCAAAATAAATTACTTTTCAATTTTTCTTATGTAATTTAAAATGCAATTGTTCATTTTATAGTTTTAAAGAATATGCTTCTGTTATACTAAAAGAGTATGTCATCATATAGTTTATAATTCTTAAAGAACTATAAGCTAGAGAATGACAAATCAATTTTTGATGTTGAGGTAAACTAATTGTCAAAAATAATAAATTGCATACTTGATGGAATGTTTTTAAGTATTAATTTGTACAGAACTATCAAGTACAAATTGAAATATTCTAAAATTTAAGTTTTTTTAATAGATTCTACCCTAAGACTAATAAAATATATTTTAATTTTTATATAAAAGTTTGTATTTCAGGTTTTTTTTTTGTTTCAATAAATAGTACTTTTGTTAATTTTTAAAAGTTTAAATTAATAACAACCAATCATAAAAGAAGATAATTATTGCAAATTTTTATGAAGCAATTCAGTTTCAATTATATAATTTTAATTCATCTTTAAGTAATTTAATCTCATAATAACATAAATTAGAAATTCATTCAGAAATGAATTACATTATATCAATTTGTTAAATAGCAAATAATGATTTTTTTGTAAAAAATTCAAAATCCAAGTTTTCCACTTGCATATGTAAATATATTTAGTTAAATGCTTTATTTAATGTACTTCATTGGTTTGATCAATCCCATAAATTTTATAGTTCAGTTTTGAGTCAAATATTTAGGAAGGGACACATTTTAAATTATAACACGAGTATATATACCCAGTGCATTTTCGTAACCTATCTTTTACTAAATGTGTTATAATAAATGTAAAGTATTAATTCAAACAAGAAAATTATGTAAAGGAAAATTATAAATTATATATTATATATAACGTGTGTTTATCTAAAAAAAAATATTGCATTAAATTAAGTATTAAATAAATGGAAAAAAGTAGTTCAAAACAAATAGAATATATATCAATTGTTATTGTTAGAAAATATCACTTACTATTTTTTATGATATTAATATAATACTATCAAATGACATATTATTTCCACAACTAAATAAGTTTTAGGTAAACAGATGGGAAAAAGATATTCAATAAATAATTCCGTTTCAATTTGCCTAACATTAATTAATTTTTACTTAATAATATCTATATTAATCATGTTATTAAAAACATGTGTTCAAAACTGATATCTTTAACAGTTAATGATTTCAAACAATTGATACTTCCCATATAAAATACCCAACCTTGTTGGAAATATTCACAGCAATTTGAAAATAGTTTTGCAATTCATTTTAGTGCCCTTTCAGTCATTTTAAATCAATAGAAGAATATCATATTAACATATTTTAAGTAAAACTTGCAAATTAATTATAGCTTTCTTTTTAAGTGTAATTATTCAATTTAAAAAACTTCAGCAAACCAAAAGAGTAATTGTAAATTATTTCAAATTTCCTTCATAAACTTTTTAATAAGTCTAAATATAACTTAAATGGTATTTATATTGATCTATTGATTGATTGGTAACCAATCACATGCAAGAAGCTGTAGAAGCAGTCTTATATTTTTAGACTAATTTGACAATCCATACAAATTTACCAATTGGCTGCAAAACTTTAACAATACATCTAAAAACTAGACTTGGTTTGGTTTGGTTTGTTTGTCACTCAACGGTCATTTTTTGCACACGAGGGCTTATTAGACCGGGACTTACGGTTTAAAGTGGATTCCGAACCACTACAAACATCCATGCCCTGGTGGGATTCGAACCCACGAACTGTTGAACCGAAGGCAAGAGCGCTAACCATTCGGCTGCCAGCTCGGCCTAAAAACTAGACAATGAACAGCCAAATGGTATAATCTGGCAGTCATGTATATTGATTCTTAATCAAATGAAAAAAGGTAAAAATAAGTAAATTTATTTTTATGCACTCAAAAAAAAATAACAATATATCAATGAAGTTAAATAGATTCAGAAGAAATGTCAATCATAATTAACATTCTATAAATAAAATATTAAGTATATAAATAAATAATCAAAATTAAAAAAATTTTCTAGAATACTTATTAAAAAAATATTTCTTATAGCTTATTTCATAAAAGATTGATTAGGAAAGAATAAAAAATTAAATTTAAAATTTAAGTTAATGTCTAAAATTTTAATAAAAATGATAAAATCCTAGTAAGTATAATCCATTTGGTACGATTCTCAAAAATGTTGTCAATGAAGAAATTACAAGATTTCTAAATAAGAAATGTTTAAAAAGCAATAACCCATTGAAACCTCGCCAAATAAACAAGAACAGGTCTCTGATAGAAATGTCATTTTAAAAATCCGCATCACATTCAATTGCCAAATTTGAATATTGCAATCTCTCATATTTTTCGATTTCAAATATCGAATATTAAATTATATTGACTTAGTAAATACTACCAAAACTCATTGCTACAAACTTAATTGAAAATATTTTATAAAATTTACAAATTACAAAACGAATACAGATCTCTTAGTCAGTACTATTATTTTCAATCAGAAAATAAATACAATCATTATCAGTTTTTTAACTTTCTTTTAATTAATCAAAAGAACACTAACAAACACTTAAAAAATACACAGTAAATAAAAAAACCAAGTAGGATGCAATATACATCTAAGTAGACTGCAATAGTACAAGTAGACTGCAATATACATCTAAATCAATAACATAAATAACATACACTTTCATGAAAACTCTGGTTTCTGGCTCCCCATCTTAAAATAACACATTCTTGTTTTAATTAATCGAGTAATACAATTCAATAAGAAACATCTCAAATATTTCTAAATCATACTTAATGAATGATATATATTTTACTATATAATATAGCAAATTAAATAGAATAATAAAAGTTAAAAAATAAATACATAATCAACTTCCTTCACCCACTAAATTAAAAAAACTTTAGAAAATAACTTTCAAAAATATAAATTCAATTTCAAAAATAATCTTCTAAGCTATAAATTACAAGCCAAGTAACTTCACAAAATTATAACATACAAATAACAGCTAATTAAATAATAACTTTTTCAAGTTTGAGAAAGTAAACTTTCTTACATACAACCATTTAAAAATACACTTAGATGAAATAAAATGAAGCATAAGCTCAAGGGTTACTAAAACTGCAAATAAATCTCGCACATTGGAATATGTCATAGAATCGCAAAATGAATCCCTTCTACTGGTTTGAACCCCCTTACAGACTCGTGGAATGAAGACAAGACCACGATTTTTATCGCCCTTCAAAATGTCTCCCAACATTGCCAATCTCACCAAATTCACTGAGTCAGGTATACTAAGATTAAAATATAAAAAAAAAAACAATCATGCTGACAAATTTCTTAATATTGAAACATTGATACTCTTATCATAAAAAATAATGATGTATTTGATCAAAAATATAAAAACATCAGAATAAATATGATTGAATTATGACTCAAAGAAAGGAATATGTGAACTTAAGGTTTAAAAAACATTTTTTTTTATTTATGTTAATATCTATATCTATAAATGAATGCACATAGTAAGACAATTAATAGCTTATCAAATTTTAATTAAATAACAAAATTTATCAAACTGTTAATCCAAAATTTTAAAAAATTTCAAATGAATTAGTAATTACAATCAAATCTGAAAACGAGTATAAATTTTCTAAGCACATGTACAGATGACAAAAATACTTGAACAAAAGAATAAAAATGTATTCCATTTAAATTTCTCGTTTCCCATTTAATTATTTTAAAATTCATACTTTTATGTAGTCTCATATTAAGCTATTTTACAAAATACAAATTATTATATTATATAATTAAGTGAAATAACCATGAAGATTTTCTTCACTACTCAGTTTTGAAAAACTAGATAAAAAGTAAGAACTTTTTGTTTGTTTTGACCCCTGATAAAAAGATGAAGTATTTGAATAACTCATTTAATCAACTTTGAAAATTTTTTCTCTTCCATTTTCGAACACCTATATATGAAAATAGTTTCAATTTATGATTCAATGAACTTTTTTAATGTAAATAAATTTATTTTAATTAACAAATTTTTATGCATGTGAACACGTTAAACTGATTTATTCTATTCATTGTTTTCTATTTCACAGCAATAATGCTTGTTAAAAATTTAACTTGTTAACCATTTAACAGCATCTTTTTTCTAACAATTTGGTTAAAAAAATAAGCATATTTTTCAGAAACAGATTTTTGTTAAAATCGATTAAATGAACTCAAATCAAGAGTGAAAACTATTGCAATTATTGATTTTATGAAATAATTTTAATTTTTATTTAGAGCAAAAACAATTGAATTTTACTTAAAGTTGGCTTTTTCCTGGTGAAATATAAGAACTGGAAAAAACACTTTACAAGAATTGAATTCAGAAAAGAAAATGTACAAATGTACTTACATCTAATATCTTTATAAAATTCAGTTTTTGTATGGTACATTTTAAAACAAGGAGATAAGCATAGTCCAACATCACAATCGGGACAAAAATATCTTGTTTCCTTCCTCATCCGTTTTCCAGAATCATTTCTTTTCGAGCAACACACAAAGCACTGCCTCGTCGGTCTCAACATCTTTTCACTGGGAGCAATCACTTCTAAAAAGTGTCTTTCAGTCAATCGTAAGGGATTAGACAAAATTCCTGGCCATCCTTTTTTATCATTTACTGTCCCATGTCTTTTGATAAAACGAACTATTATATCAAGTGTAAGGCTCAGATGCGTGTACTTTCCTCCATGCTTCTGGTATAAAACAAAAGCATTCTACAACGATATATCCAAAAGGTGGAATATTTTTTATAATATTTCTTTCCTCTTTTCTTTGTGACTGGGTAATTGGTGAGCTGTTGATCCATTCTGTGTCTACACTTCCCCTGGTATTATTTTATTCCATCACTACTTTTGGTTTCTTCCTTGCCTCATCCTTGTGAGATGGTACTTCAATCATTACAGGATTGTGTATTGTAGATATTAGAGATACACATTTCGTATCCATCCATTTGATTAGGCAGACCTTTCCTGTCTGATACGCAGAGATTTCGCCTTTTTTTAGTTTTCATGACGACAATTCTCTTTCACAGTGTATATAATAAGTTGATATACATAACCTGACTTTGATTCACATGAAATAAAACTTTTTATACCGAACTGTGATCTTTTTAGAGGTATATATTGTTTCCAGTGTAATCTTCCTTTGTACAATATCACAAGCTCTCATCAACTGTAACATCTCTTTCAGGTGTTATAGTTTCTCGGTATTGAGTATTCAAATGCTTGAAAACAGGCCACAGTTTCTGTAATTTTGCACACTTATGTGTTTTCGCGTCATATTTGGCATCATCAGAAAAATGTAAATTTCGGTGAATAAGATGAAAGCATCTATAAGACATAACTTTTGAAAAAAATGGAGTTGATGTTGAATGTCTCTTACTCCAGTATTGCTCTACATCAGGCTTTTTTACAATTCCTTGTAAAATATTCAAAGCAAGGAAAACCTGAATTTTGTTTTTCTACGTTGGTTCCCACTTTTTCGCTCTGCTTTTCGGTCGAATATTACTATTTTGAATAATCTGATCTGCATACTTATTTGTTTCAGAAACTATAATTTCAAACAGATCATCATCAAAGAAAATATCAAGAAATTGTAAAGTTTCATTACTTAGCTCAATATACAAATAAACAGCTGGATTTGCAGTGAAAGGAAATCGCGGTGGAGGTGAAGGAGGATTACTAATATCAAGTTCACAAAAGTTCCGAACTTGAGTTGATCATCCGAACTTTCTGTTTCCTCACCACTAGAGAAGTCCAAAAATGAACTTTCATCACTGCCAGAATCATTTATAGAATTTTCAGATTCACTATCTGATTCAATATCAGAGTTATCTTCTGTGATGAACCGCTCAGTATCAATCATTCTTCTTTAGTACAGCTTCAAATTTAAATTAAATTCAATTTGCAGCATGCAATCTACTAAATTGTGAAAATAAAATTGTGCCTACTTCATCATACCTCTACTTCCTTGCAATCATACCTCTACTTCCTTTTCCCACGTAAAAAGAGCCATACACTTTTGCAATGATACCTTTACAGAGCTGTCTGTTAGAAACATTGCATACTACAGAAAGAAAAATTCGGGCAAATCATTGCAATAAAGTAAAAAAATCAGTCCCACGAGCAGCGCTCAGGCAAAACAGGGAAGGCTCCATTTCAAGTACCCGAACGGTGTTCAGGCAAAACTGGGAAGTGGTTAAACACCAACATTTAGTCTAGTGATAGGTAGTTTTGATTTTGTTTGTGACTCAACAGTAATTTTTTGTATACAAAAACTATTACGCTGGCACCAACAGTTAAAAACTGATTTAGTAACATCTGGAGTCATTCATAAAAAAGTACAATATAGGTTTTTATATTTTGTCATTCATTTAAATAAGAAGCAAAAGAAAAAATATGTACTTGAGTATGAGTTCGTCCAATTTTGACTATGTCTGCAAATTCTCTTTCTTTAGCCTTCAAGGCATCCAGAAGCTGTCTTAAAGAAGGCAAAAGAGAAAGTTCAACTTCCATGGCAACAGCGATGTGCATAGCTGTAGGATATGTATCATTGGAACTCTATAAAAGAAAATATATGAAAAGTATGAAATAAATGTCAAAAACACCGCTTAATATATTGTGTTAATATAAAACTAGCTATTTTATATTTACCCTATTTTAATATAATTTATGTCATGGAAAAGTAAAACAAATTAGAATTCTAGAAGTTTCTTGTAATTCAAAATTTTTTTAAAAAATCAGGATTATTTTAGTGATTAATTTCTTCAGCAATGACTACAAATTTTGATAACATGACATGATTTATAAATATTAATACTAGTGAATTAAAGGATTAATTTTTAACTGAATGAAAATTTTTCTCATTAAAAAAAATGAATTACATTTATAAGAAAATAAGTTGAATTCCCATAACTCTACTTCACTTAAAAGGTACAATAAAAGCATCCAAGTATTTTAGTAAGGAATTCTAAAGAATTAGATTAAAGAATATTTAACTAAGTTTCCAATTTTTAAGTTTTTCTCAAGAATCTAGAGCCTTCTCTCTATTGTGTTTTGAATCCTACTTCTAAAAACTGTTTCATGGATTCATTGATATTTTCTACATATTTTAATGATTATTAAGAACAGTCAATAACATATTAACATTTATCAATGAAATTTATAATAACTATGTAACACGAAATAAGATGTTAGATTGGTTTGTGAATGGTTAATTTTTATCAAATGAAGGTTTATTAGATTGTGATTAACAATTTAAAGTGTATACTGAACTTCTACACACATCCAAGCCTGAGGTAGGATTTGAACCTATGAAACTGTTGAATTCAAGGCAAGAGAATTAATCATTCAATTGCCAGTTCAGTCGAAAATAAGAGAATACAAGAGTCATTTTTGAAAATTATACAATAAAATTGGAATAATGGTTTCTTTAAAATAAAAAATATGTAACAAGAATAAAGAACAAATTAAATACCAATGAATAATAAAATATAGGTGTTTTATTAAAATTATTTAAACTTAACTGTAAAAGTAACAAATTCAATAAAAAAATCCAAATGAGAACTTACAATAAATTTTATGCATCAATTTTTATTTATAAACTCATAAAAATTTCTTTGAGAGAAATATTAAATTAACATCGAGAATTTTACCTAATTTTGATATTTTTAATACTAGGATTGAATTTTAAATTATACAGGGTATTTCTGATAAAGATTAATGTATAAATAAACAGTAATTTTATTTTGCGTGACTTATGACTCTTAGACAAGCCAAGCTCCCAAGCTGACAGCTATGTGAAAATAAGTCAGAAGGGCGCATTTGTTTAATCGGAGCACCATGAAGATGAAAATATGACTTTGCTCTAAGTCTCTTGCGATAGATGGCACCACTAGAGGATCCCTTCCCTCTATTCTGACATTGATCTGGAAGGAGAGGAAATTTTTTTCCAGATCTTTACACACATAGTAATAGCTCAGTGACTGACCACAGAACTTTCAATTCCACATATTTAACAAATATGTATATGGGTCATAATCCGCAGATTATATACAGAAAAACATGGTAATTTGAACTCACTGTAAAGTTGCTTATGCTGATTCTCGTATAAATCTTCTTGTATTTATACAAATAATTAAGGTAACAGACATAGCATGCAATAAAAATACTTATCACAAAAATATCTGTTTCTTCAACAAAACATTAAAAACTCCAGATGACTGTTTGCATTTCTTTTTTATTCCATGTTTCACTGGTATAAAGCATTGCCCTTTCCAAATTTGAAATTTGTTGCTTAAAAGGTTGCAAATAATATATGGAAATAGAGATGACATATATATCCAGAGAGCTGCTTTTAATTAATTAAAATCGATATATTCTTAAAAGAAAGTTATTAAAACCTTTTTATAATATATAGAGTAATAAAAATGTAAAAATAAAGTAAAAATTTTCGATTTTGAGAAGTAATTCTGCAAAAGGCATTTTGTATTTTATGATTCAGACAGATGTATTTTTGTTTCCTCTCAACTCATTTCTAAATAAAATGAAAAAATATCAAACAATATTTTTTAATTTTATTGTTTATTTAATTGAATCCATCTACTAAAAGGTACGATAAAAAGAAAAATAGTTTCAAGTTTCATAAATTTTATTAAAAAATATATATTGCAAGTGAACAGGAAATGGCACCGAATTTTGAAAATGATCCATATTGCATGTACTTGGTGGGTCACAGCCCTTTTGGATGGATACCCTAACCATTTAACTATCACAGCATTTAAATTTTTTAAATTTTGGAATGCTCGTTAAAAATATTAGCAATATTGTTTTCAAAATTCGGTAAAATAATTAAATATACAAATCTGAGAAGAGCGAATTAAAGTTAGATAAAAAATTTCGTAGATGAAATTTTTTCAAAAAAGATCTTTTTACATAAATAAATGCTTTTTTAATTATAAAAGTTATATGAAACCGAGACTGGTTAATATTGAAATTAGAGATGGAATTTGCTGTTAGTTTAATGCCAACTTATAGAAAAATTATATAAATTTTAATAACAATTCAATAAATCTAACTATATCTTTCTCATTTTCTTAAAATATATTAAAAGGAAGGTTTTTAATTTATATTAACACAATCCATTTTCAAATTATATCACTTTTTAGACCCAAATATTAAATTTAAAAGACTCACTTGACTCTTGTTAACATGGTCATTAGGATGTACTGGATGTTTACTTCCTAGTTGTCCACCAAGTATTTCAATGGCTCTGTTTGCTATAACTTCATTAACATTCATATTGGTCTGAGTTCCTGAACCAGTTTGCCATATTACCAATGGGAAGTGATCTAAGAGTTTACCATCGATAACCTGGGAATAATAGACTAATTTAACCAACGCAAATTTGAATAAGGTATTACAATTGCTATATATTTTTTCCCAGCATAAAAATTAATAAAAATAAAAATTACTGTCAAGAAATATGATAATTGTGCAAATTATTGAAATAAAAGAGATTAAGTAATTCAAGTAGAATGTGTGAAGCATTATCAAACTTTTAATCAAACTCTATGATTTTAGTCAAAACTGAATTATATAATTTGGTAAAACCCTACAAGCCGGTATGTGTTCAGAGCGATTTCTAAGTTCTACAGTTATCTTGCCAACCTAAATTATATCACTTCACTCAATATCTGGTTTTGAAAATCTCAATCATGCTTAAACTCCAAATCTGAATTTATCAATCTCACACTATTTTTGAGTTCATCAAATCTAATCACACTTGGTCAATAAAAAATGTACAATATCAATTTTTTAAATTTTTTTCTTTTAATTAATCAAATGAATACACACACTTTAAAATTATACTGCATATAACAATATAAATCAGGAATTAACAACTACACCATAAACCTAAATCAATAAGACACATTTTCATGAAAACTCAAATTTTTAATTGAAAGAATGTCAATTCACAATAATATAAAACAAATATTTCAATACAAACTTAATAAATTACAGAAATTATTATATTCAACAGTAATTTTAATCAAATAATGCATAAAAGTAATCACCTAATCATCACTCATAGAAGAATCAACAGCACCAGTCAGACGCAACACTCACACTCACAAATTTTTTAAAAAAAAGTCAAATTCCATTTTTCAAAATCCATATTTTACATTAGTTTAACACAAATATGCAAAAACTCAAAGGTTTGAATTCAATTCACTTCAAAAATAAAAACCTTTTCAACTTTAAACATAACACTACCCGGTTAGTAAAACTTTCAAAGCTTCAAACACAAAAAGGATGAAACACACAACAAAACCTTTAAGAGTTACAATAATTACAAACTAATTTTATACATGCACACACCAGGTTACGTCATAAAATAGCAAGAATCGACTTTGGCACAGTAATCTACAGGCTTGGCTTACTTAAACTGGCTTGCAGGATTTAGCCTATATTTTAATAGTGCTATTTTCACACTTCCCAATTTCAGATTCATTCAATTAAAATGTTTTGCTTTTTTAAAGGCAACAGGTTTTATACACTTTAAAGTTTCAATGCAAGTATCTTAAAATTTTAAGGAATTTAAAATATTTTTTTAAACATTGTCCAGGCATTTATAATGTTTCAATACATAATATATGTGATAATATATTTGTTTTTCTTTAGATTTGCACAAAAACAGAGTCAAATATAAACTTTTTTTTTTACTTTGCTATATAGCCAAAACTTGTTATAATAAAACATATAAAATTTACATTAAAATATGCTTAAATCTTAATAATTAATAACTTTATTAACTCAGAAACAGATTACATTAATTAAAAGTTAAACTGGTAAGATGAAGAGGATAAACATAACAAAAGTTACACTGGTTAAATATTTAAGTAGGAATTTAATTAAGAATAACCAATATATTGTATTATAAACAAATTTAGGAAAAAGTTTTAGAATTTGAATTATCCAAACTAAATTTTAGCTCATCCAGTTTAAAACAATAACACAATATTTTTAAGAATTAAACTAATAAATTTTAGAAAAATATAAAGCCATAATTTTTTAAAACTGTCCTTAGGTAATGTTTTTAAAGATCATAGACAACTCAATATTATTTATTATTCAACAGTCTTAAATTAACATTAATAAAAATTAAAAGAAATCTTTAAAATCAGATAATATATTCAATTAATTTCAAACATATACAAATATATTATACAGTAACTTACTTCATCAGCAGCCTGACATATTGCATCAGCAACTTTAGGGTCTAAGCCAAATTCTTTGTTAACATCAGCAGCTGCTTTTTTTAAAATTCCAAAAGCTTTTATGACTGGTTGCTATAAGAAAAACATAAAGTATTATTAATTTAAATAGACTGATGTTTTTTAATATAGAAATATAAGCATCAAAAAGTACTAAAATTTATTACAGAGACTCATAGAAAAAGTTACAATGTGAATTTAAATGTATAAATTTTAAAATTACTAGAAATTAAAATGCAATAAATAATTTTCACGAGATTTTTTTTTATTTGCCTTCGCTGTAGCTTTTAATTTATAATTTGCTCTGTAACTTAATAGTTTTCACTTCCACATGACGATATACAAATTTCAATATTTTTAGAGTGAAACAGCTCAGGTTAATACAGGATGAGAAACGACATTCGTTAATTATAACAGTAATATAGTTCTGAGGAATCAAATTCATTCTTGAACATAGTTGGACAATGCTGTTTATAGTTGAAATATATTAGCCGAGTTGTGGCGCCACCTGTTATTTATTTTATGAAGCAGAAATGCCATTTCTTACAAAATTTTATAGTAAGCTTTTCTGATGAAGAATATTTTTTATCGTATTATCTACGATCGCATATAATACACAATGAAATTTGAAACTTTATTGACACATATAATCCATGGATTATATACAAGAAAATATGGTAGTAAAATCTCATCGAAAATCAATTCAGAACACACACATAATGTCAATATGAGAAGGGATATCTATTTCTACTTACATAATGAGAAGCGAATTGAAAATAATGAGATTAAAAAGTTATGGTGCAAGAAAGAAACTTTCAGTCAATTAGGCTGAAATACAGATTGCATCAGAAGTAAAAGGTATAGCTCACGAAGTCAGATAAATCCTTTACTCTTTTAAACATGACAGTGATAACAGAGTTACAAAAGAATTTAAAGTTCATAATTCACTGAAACCTCAAAAACTATTGTGATCTGAGGAAGATTTATTGATACAAAACAGCAACAATTTGTGACAAAATAAAAAATGCTTTCTTGAATACAAGAGAATACTGATATCCTTATTGATATTAAATTAATATTTTTATTAAAATCAATAGGGTTTTTTCAAAATATAAGAATTCATCAAGCTTGTACTCAGCAAAACTGCTCCAAAAACATTAGTTTCCATTCATGTACTTATTTTACATCTACACACTCCTGATCACAGTTACACTGAAAAGGTAGTAATTATCAAAAAATATAAGCACTTTTTTTCACGAGTTGAAGTTCACAGCAAAAGAAACTATTAATTTAGTAAACAAATGCATACTTAATTTGAAAGTATACATATACAATACATAATTTAAAATGTCAAATGCAATGTCAAAAAGAATCTGCATTGTGCCAAAATTAATATAATAAAGTATTTGCGGCATAACATTTTACTGTTTTAAAAACTGTATATGATGAATTAAATATAAGTACATATAAATTATGTTATTGTTATTAATATACTGTTATTATTAATAAGTTTAAATTTAAAAAACTGGAATTTTTAATTCTTAAATAAAAATGAGTATGCATAGCATACATGTTACAGCATAAAAATATTAAATATAAGACACAAAAACAAAACATGACATTCAAAATTAATATAAGATAAAACTTTACAGGCATACGCTCCGATTCACCACCTATATTAAAATTCATCATGGATCGCATTGTTTGAGCTCCATAATATTTTTCAGCTGGAACATTTAGCTCTCCAAATGTGTCATATTCTTTCCTGGTTTTACCCTATAAACACAAATAGGAAAGATTTTTATTCAAGTATTTCTTAAAATTATCAGAACTAATATTTATTAGAAGTAAATAGCAATATTTATTATAAGTAACATTTATTGGAGAAGTAAAAAACTTCTAATAAATGTTATTTTATGCACATCCAGACTTTCAATTATTCATCAATTATCTTTAAATTATTTTGTTTATAAAAAGTACTTCTTGTAAGGAAGTAAGACATAAGAAGTCCTATTTGATTATAAATGTAAAAATATATATTTTTAGCTTATATTGGAAACATGGAATTTACATTTGTTAAACAAACTAAAAAATATTTTTATAAAATGAAAAAGACTTTATAAAATTTCAGCAACAAAATTATAATTATTAATGTTTAATTTATAAACATGTGTACTCATAATTTTACAATAAGATTTTCTTCTTAAAAACCATGAACTCTTTCTTCATGATTTTTAAGTACAATTTCATAAATAAGGGAATAATTAGCTGTAACAGTTTCATTAATGAGAACAATCCATGTCTGTAACACTGAAATACATAAATTTTTTAATCTAAAATATAAATAATAAGAATACCGTTTTTAGAATATCTAAATAAAACAATAAAATCAAAATGGTTCATTCAAAACAAAATAGTGATCTGATATTAGCAAGATTTGGTGTAATTATTTGGTTAAACAGATATTCCAAAAATAAATATAAAAATTCTGTAATAGTAATTAAAACTTGTTACACTTTATATTTTTCAATATATTTAATTTTTATAAAGTAAATTGTATATATTTATGACTAAAAACTGTACATATTTTATTAATAAATTTTTTCTTAAATATTTTTAATAAACAGTAACTATGGTGCTAATATCAGATTTGTAAAATAATAGATAATTTTGAAGGGAACATATATATATTTCATAATTTATGAGGAAATTATTCTCTAGTTTGACATATCTGTTACATAAAATGTAAATAAAAATTGATACATTGTAAAATATTTTGTATTTTTTTAATTGTATATTTTTATAGATTGAATACAAATAAACCTAGTGTAAACTGTGGCTAATGTTTACTTTTAAAAATTCTTGGAAAAAAAATAAAAGAAAAGAAACAGTTGGTCAGATAAAGTCCTATTTTGGTCCATTGATTGGCAAAAGTTGATGGCGACAAACATTTTCTCACTAACCAAAATGACACAATATCATGTGATTAATTGATTTGAAAATTGTAATTTTTAAATGATATTTTTTGATTTTATAAATTTAAATATTTAGAAATTAAATTAACTTTCATGCACCATTCAATCATAACTTTCTTACCTCTAGCACTCATTAACGTGTAAAATTCAGCTGTGTATGTGCTAAAAATATTGGACTATTGCTCAATATAAAATAGATAAAAAAGAAATGTACTCTTTTAAAAAAGACACAAGTATTTTTATATTTTAGAACCAAACAATACTATAAAACGTAATTTTCATTCTATTGAATTTCTTAGAATGAAAACTATTTGCATTTTTAAAAGTAAAATATTTTAGGTTTAGTGTAGAATCAGGTACCACTTGGTTTGGAGATACATTTTCGCAATAAACTTTAATTTTTGTGATAATCCTGATAACCCTATCTTTGTATAGCTTTTACGTGACAACCATCTTGTTAGTCGCATCTTGGCTTCAAAAAAAATTTATTTAATTTTGAGCAGATTTGATTTTATTTATTAGAAATACCATTTTAATATATTTTGATAGGAAAAACTTTGTATGCAGATTATATTGAAAAATGTTACATAGTAGGAGTTCAACAGAATCACAATCAATAAAAATGCAGTTCGAAAATCGTCATATTATAGACTGATGGATAGATACTAAATTCATTGCATTTAAGAATCTAGCTTGGTGTCATAATAGCCTGATTTGACTCTGCATTTCTTTTTTGTTTCATCTTTGATGAGTGTGGATTCAAATACTTCACCAGTTCTGATTAATTCAATTTAACAAAGTTTTTTTTTAAAAAAAACTAAAGAATTATCTTTCCTCTTTTTTTAAAAGAAAACTTAAATATTAAAGTAACCCAATAACTAAGTTTGATGTATGAGAAACATTAAATTACACATCCCTTTACTAAAATATTATCATCAAAGTGAACATAAAATGAACAATTTTTAAAATAAATATACGTTAGAAAATACAACTTAGAAAGTAAGCATATTTGCTTTTGGCGACAAAAAATATTGCCATCTGGCAACAATTCATTGTCATATAAGGAAGCCAAAACATTTTCCTAACGTAAAAGGATGAATTACAAAAAATATCAATGGAGAAGATAGTTATAAAATAATCAAATCATATTTATGTCAAATGCACACAAAATATCAAACTCATAGGCACTTTAGTCATGAAATAATATTTTTAAAAATCAAAAATGATAATCAAGGATTGTATATGTGTTTGAAATTTATTAAAAATAGTATTTACTATAATTGTAGTAATTATCAGTAATTCGATAACGAAACTGGCTTTCGAAAAAGTTCCAATTAATACTTATAAACTTACAGAAGTCATATTGGAGCTGCTGATGTATAAAGGCCGTAATATTGATGGCTTTAATTCTCCACACCGATCTACAATCTGCCGAAGCAACAAACGGGAAATAGATCGCGATAACATTTTGTATGGCATTTTAACCAACTATGAAATACCGAACCGACCTTTGAAGTTTGGAAATTTCGATATTAGTTTCTATTTTAATTCAGCCCGTCACGGATTCAGTCTGTAAAGCATAAACAAAGAAAATAATACGGAATATTAAACATTAAATTTTGAAACAGAATTAAATCGATCTCCATATTAAAAATAAAAAAATGCAATCTAAATTTTTACTTAGAAATGTCTAAAATTGTTCAATTCGTATAGAAGAATTAACGAAAAGTCGAATAATAGTGGTAAAGAAATGAAGTGATTCGATTGTTTTCGATACGGATTGCGGTTTTTCATATTTGTTTTGTTTTTATATAGTCTATTATTATACATTATTCTTTTCGTAAATTTAAAGACAATTCGCTCTTTATAAAACTGAACTGTTTGGAATCGTAGAAATGTTCGATGTAAAAAATATAGAATAATTAATTATTAAACGGGAATTATTTATGTCCCAAAAATTACTGAAAACTACTTTGATTTCGTGCTCTTATTTTGTATCTTCTATTTTCAAGAATTTTGTTCTTAGTATGTTTGAATAGGATTTTTTTATTTTTTCTAATAACTGAACTATTTTAATGTACAAATTTCATGTCTTAAACTTTATGGATACTCTAGATTAAATGGCACTTTTCCATTTCACCGGCGCAAATCTCGTCAAGCGCCAATCAAGTCGCCAATTGGCAACAACGCACAGTATACACATAAAAATTTTTAAATTATGTTGACAACACACAGTATACACAAAAAGGTAATTAATAAATGTTAGCTATAAGAATTTTTTACTTTAGAGGTATAAACATTTAAACATCGCTTCAAATTTTTTCATTAATCATAAAAAAATGTGCATATTTTTGTCACGAAGTATTTTTGATGCATGCTTCAAAATCTTATTTTTTTAAATATTTTTTATGTGATTTTGTTACGATTATTATTTTTAAAATCCGATTTTTTTGTAGAGAGATTTTATGAAATGATTAAACTTGTATATATAGCAGCATAAAATTATGAAATGGAAAAAAAAGAGTTGAAATAAAGTTGTTGATAGTAAAGGGCCATTACATGCGTTTTGGAAACGTAGCAATAAAAGATTACCAGCGGAGATATTCCTTCTAGCGCCGGTTGTATCATCTTTGGTGACTTTATCACCTGCGCCGGTGAAATGGAAAAGTACCGATTAAATTACATTTACTTATTTGGGAAGTAATTTCATTGGCGGTAGTTGAATTATTTCAACTAAGTTAATATAAGCGTACAAAATTTCTAACAATAATTTACAAAAAACGCATATAAACGCTTTATTATATAAATGTTTCAGCTTAGTTTTGCTTATTAACTGGAACTTAAAGAAATAATATTCACTTGATTGAAACAAACATAACTCTCAAAAAAATTCAAGTATAAAATGGAAACTAAATGAATTACTAAACTGAATCGTTCAAAATTACCTTATAAAATCCTGAGTGAGCTGACACCCTTGGCAACTAACTGAAAAAATGCCAAGCCAGAACGAAATTCCAGAAATAGTTTGGTTTATCATATATAGTGTATCAAACTAGTGTTATCAAGATTTGTGCAAGCCACAATTATCGCCTACCAAAATCATTCATGCCAAGGGTGTGGGCTTTGTTAGGATCTAACCAAATTACCCTTCTAAAAGTAACATGGTGGGATTGCCAAAGTGTAATAAACATTCTCTTAGTCTCTGTCATTTGGCAAGAAGTACTTTGTTAGTGAAAAAGTCACTATGAATTCCTGAGAACCAAATTTGCCAAAACATTATATGCTACATTTATTATTATTTTGGTTAAGGTGCCATGTAATCTTGGTGTATTTCTACATTTTTTTCTGTTGAAAAATGGTGCTATGTTCAGATGATTGTTATATCATAAATCATATAAAAAAAATAGTCTAATCAACAGTAAAAAATATAGATTTATAAAATATTAGGATTTTTTAAAAAGATGAGTTCCGATTGTCTTTTGAAGAAAAGTATTTTATACTATCTTGGTAGATTTGATATGCAATGACATCTGGAGAAGAACAAGAAGTATTTTGCTGTTTTTCCAATAATTAAAAATATTCCCTGGTTCGATCCCTGTTTCTGTGCTTGGTGAATATTTTAATATATGATCATAAATAATATTTTTTTTAAAAAATATTATATATTTAAAATGTTTGAAACTATTAACTCATATTGGTTTATATTCTCATTGATAAAATTCAAATCCTGATTTATTGGGATATTTGTTAGCAGGAATTTCAATGTATAACAATCTTTACAATTTGAAAAATCACAAAAATTTTGAGAATGTTTCAAAAGCAGCAACTTTTAGTGTCATTTTCTGGATTATTTGATTTTATTAATATTTTCTCATGGTTCTTAAATAAAACTTAAATTATGTTGCTGAGATTTATGATTATCTGGTTGTTTCAGTTTTCAAATGAAAGGGGCATTTTGCCATTGTTCTACTTCCTCTTTCAAGGTATAGAAAAATCAAAGTTTTTATCTCCACATACAGATGCTAATAAGACTGCTTATGAAAGTTCCTCTTCATATTCTAGTGTTTGAGGAAAAAGTTTTTGCTGTATGTTGTGCAAAGTTGTCAAATGCCACATTAAGTTAGCCTCAGTATAATTCATTTTGAAAGTGTACTCTTCAAAATACACTTTAAGCAGTAAAAAAGCATAATATACACAGAATTACAAAATGAATTCACTATGAGTATTGCTTAAAACTCATGAGCAAGGAGAAAAAATTTTATTCGATTTGCACATCACAAATAGAAAAAAGAAATGTCGTACTCTTAACACTAGAAAGGAAAACTTAAAACAAAATGCCATTAAAATATTGTTCTTAAAATGTGAGAAAAAGCAAAAGAGTTTTTCTTAATCCACCAATATCATTAATATTGATCTTTCTGACTTGATAAATCTGAATAGAAGAGATTGTAAAATTCATTAATATAAAAATGTGCTAGGAAGATTATACAACATCTATGCATATTTATTTTCACATAATATTTTTGATATTTACCTATTATCCCATCAATCATATCTGCAATAAAGTAAATGTTGCTTAAAGATGCGATTTAGCACAATATATATAACGAATATAGTTTTTATATATTTATTATAATGAAAAGATAAGTAAATGTGTAGCTTCTCCTTCATATTTTGAAAAAATAAAATTTGACATGTGTTTTTATGGTGAAAAAGGTTGATGGGAAAATATGTAAGTACTATAATTTTAAATGAAGGAATGAAAAAAACTACAATTCAAAATTAATCTTCTGAAAACATTGAATAAATTCTTTGTGTAACCTAGCCAATGGCTTAAGTCTGATGAAGGATAATGAAACTTCTATAATCATTTAAATCATTTGTTGTAAACTTGGTGTGTGTGTATATATACACACACACACACACGTATATATATATATATATATATATATATATATATATATATATATATATATATATATACATATATATATATATAAATATATAATACAATTTCAAGAACAGTAAACATGAAGAACATAGACAAAATTTAAAAAATCATTGACAAGAATAAAACAAAACTGTACAATACAAAGAATAGGAGAAGAACATAAAGACCCTGTCTTTGTCAGGAGATTTGTATAATTTTATCTTATTCTTGTCAGTGATTATTCTTTTCATAAGAAAGGAATCCAAAAAGCATTTTTCATTCCATCCATATTTCGGATGATGAAATTATATGGATTAAGTTCATTGGGATCTTATAATCAAAACTATCTTTAAAATTACAGTTTAATTTTTTTACTTTTATAAAAAATATGACTATTAACTTTTGAATTAAAAAATATATATTTTTTGTTTTTCTTGTTATTGTTTCTTGTCCAAATACATTACTCATCAGAATGAAGCCTACATTGTAGCAGAAATTCATTATCCATCTGTTAATGGTAACTTATGTGACTAGAAGTCATAAATTTAAATCATTATATTTTCATTAAATGAAATACTGATCACTCACTTGTTGTTAGATTAGATATGGTAGAAATCTGAGTCTAAATATACCAGAGCAATGCCTTCAGATGAAATGAAATTTTGAGTTTCATTATATAATTTTCTTGTATTTTATTGGGAAAAATGTATTTATTGCACATTTTTAGTAAATAATAGGAGCAATACTAAAATTTAATGATTAAATTTAGTTCAATTTTGAACTATTGCTTATTAATTTTTATTTTCAGCTGACATGAATGCAGTGTGTCGTAAATCAGTTGTTTATCCTATACAACGATTCACTGTGCCAGATGACAAAGTTTCTTGGCAAGTTCCTTGGCCTGAGTATACACCGCCATCTTATTCAGCTCCTTATTTGAGTAAAACTTCATGGGCAGATCCTGAAATCAATGAGTAATTTTTCATGCTTTTGTATATTTTTAATTCTTTAGCAAAATGATGTATGAGTTTTTACAAGGGACAGGTTATCCTGCTTGGCCTTTAAATTTTGAGCTGTAGCTTATTAATTTTTACTTGGCTTTGTTGTCACTTAATTATGGTTCCAATAAGCAAGGGGAAAATATTTCTTCTAATTTTGAAATATTTAATGTGTATTTTAATGTATATTTAACATAATCAACTGTAGTTTTTCAAATTATTGATTTTCTTTTAGATAAATCAAAATCTTAATATATTTTTTTAATATTTTTATTATTAGTGAAAAATTCAAACCTAAATGGAATGATAAAGATAATGGCATAGATAGAAGAAGTTATAAAAATGAACAAACCATTCAGTATAATGTTATCAATGGATATCCACAAAATCCTATAGGAAGGACTGGTTTGGGTGGCAGAGGTAGATTAGGACGATGGGGTCCAAATCATGCTGGAGATGCAATTGTAACTCGGTAGGAAAGAAAATATTTTATTTATACATGATGTTCAAAAATCCATTATTTAATAGTTTTATGTGACAGTTGGCTATTTTATATTTCTGACAATTTTTTATATATTTTTAAAATTTTAGGTGGAAAACTGAAAACAATGAAAAAGTAATTTGTCCAGACACAAAGAAACCTATTCTACAATTTATTGCTATTCTTCGAAGAGATTGTGGTAAATGGGCTATACCTGGCGTGAGTTTTAATATTTCTGAAGTTATATTTACATGTGGCTGCAAAGATTTTGATCATCTTTTGATTGTAAAGTTTCATAACATTTAAATATTTTAATATATTTAAATTATGCTTTTTTATTTCTCCAATTTATGCATTTTTTTAAATTGATTAAAAACTTTTAGACATTTTATTTTTCATTTTAATAATTTCATTGGTAAATTGTTTACTCTGCAAGCTTGAGTTAATTTGCCCATTTTTTAAATTATGTTCAAAATCTGCTAAATAGATATAAAAATAAAAATCTATCCTTGTATTTTATTGATTTAAATTGCACTATAATTTTTTTTTTTATTTCTTAGACATTAAATTTAAATTTAGTGTTTTAATATAGTTAACATAATATTTGAAGTAATTTTGTTCATTTTCTATTTTTATGGATAAAGAAACAGCTAAATTTTATGAGTAATGTATATCATTGTATGTGTATGAAACACTTTAAAACATTTATATAACAAAATAAATATATATATATATATATATATATACCAAGGATAGCCAAGTTCTTTGATAATCAAGCCATTTTTCAAAATTTGAAATTTTTCCTGAGCTGCAATTAAATATGTATTTAAAAGGTACTAATTTTTTTTATAGAATTTATATTTATTGAAAACTTATAAATAAAAGTACAATATATATACATTGAATTTAAATATTAAAAATTAAACATATTTATTTTACTTTTCTTGATAATTCCTTAAAATTTGATGGCTAATTGGTGACAATACTTCTTAGTAATTCTTTAGTATTCTGGTTAGTTAATACTGATGTGTGTCTGTATTTCACAAATTTTAAAGTTAAATAAAATGATTCACATAAATATGTTGTTCCGAATATTGAAATAATTCAGCAAGCAGGCTTTTTTAGTTCAGCATACTTCGATTTTGGTATCAATTTTCAAAATTCAGTACTTTAATTTTAGAGCTAGATCTTCTTGCATCTTATTAATTTTAATTCCCCAGATGTTTTTTGAGTCATAATTATGTTGGAAATGGAAAACACACCTTGAATTATGTTAATTTCAAATGGATTCAGAAAAATATCAAGAGATGGTTTAAAATACTTTAAGTTTTGTAATCTATTTTGGAATTACCTTCAATATTCCTTCTAGCTTTTTTATATACACATTGTATAATATTGGAACAAATTTTTTTATTTAAATTCACCTTGAATTATTATCATTTCAAATAGATTCAGAAAAAAATCAAGAGGTAATTTAAAATATCTCAAGTCTTGAAATCTATTCTGAAATTCTGTCAATATTCCTTCTAGCTGCTTAATATACTTATTTGTTTCTTTTTTCAATATTGAAAAAACACTTTTTATTCAAGGAAAAGCTGTAATTTAGTTTGAAAACTAAATGTATACAGTGGAAAGTCAGATATTAATTTTATCTTTCCCCTCCAATTATAAATTTAGTGTTTGGAAATATAAATTCAGTGTTCATAACATCATTCAAAACATTAAGTCTTATAACCACTCATCATCGTCTAATTCTGAAGAGGTTATTTCCTTATTTTTTAAAAATGCAGTTATTGGATCAAACCAATTTACAAATTGATTTATAATACGCTTTATCTAGATAACCATCAAGCAATACAAAAGAAATTAATGTCATTTGGAAGTTCTTCATCCTTTAAATCTTCAAGGAAATTTTTTAATTATTAATGATGTTTTTAGCATTGGTGCGAATGTAATTTACAATGTGCAATACTGTTTTCATAACATCAAGATTCTTTAAATATTTTGTAATATTCTCTCACACGCGTTGAATTATGCAGTGAATTGGTATGAATAGTAAAATTAAAGAATCCCAAAAAGACCAATTTTCTTACCCAGTATTGCCAGAGATTTATTAGTTGTATTGCTTAGAAATTTATTAAGAGTCTAATCAAAAATTTTCATTATGGAATCTCATGCATTTTTAATATTGACTCTGCGGGTTGTCTCTTGAAGTGCTACTAAATCTAAATATTCTTCTTTAACAACAAAGTCTGGTGAAACATGATATATGAAAACTGCCGATTGTGGAAGATCTGTGATATCTTTCAGTTCTTCAAGGGATAAGCTGAATACAATACAGTTTTTCAAATCATTTTTTAAAATTGTATTCAATAAGTATATTAATTGCAATTATGCTTCATTTGGTTGTGTGTCTTGAGATGAGAATTTGTGAAACAACTTTGTGCAATGCTGCATTATTTGCATCTGAAACTTTAAGTATGTATTAAAAAAACGTGGAAGTATGTCTTCCAAGTTTTTTTTAATAAACTCCCTCTCCATATGAGTATTTTGCACGGGCAATATTCCAGGCAATAACAAAACTGGCTTCTGCCACATTATTAGCTAAATTGATAAGGGTAATCAAAATTGACTGTTTCTTTTTTAATTTAAAGAAGCAAGTTTGTCTTTTCTTAATCTGGAATTCGGTAGATACTGATTAGAAAATTAAGGATGATTGGTTTTATAATGTAAATTGCTGGCTTTATAATTTTTGACTGTTGGGTTATAAATAATACATAATGCTTTTCCATTATTGTCAATGAAATATAACTTCTCCTCCCACATTATATTAAAGCTTCTGTTTTCTTGCTCGTATTTTCTTTTTTTTATTTTAATTTTTTGTTGTCATGTTTTTATAAAAGCTGTCAATAAATAAAAAATTCAGAAAAAACAAGTTTTGTATTATTAAAACAATAACAACACGTGGTACATCAACAAAACAAATTATAGTTACTTTACAAAAAATTCCAGATTACAAATTATATCCATAGCTAGAGTGATACAAATTATTCGTTCCAGAGCACAATGTCAACTGTCCACTACAATGAAATTTTACAAATTCAAAGTCAGTCATGAGTCGGTTGACTATGGACAATTATGCCATTGTTTATGTTCGTTTGTGCAGTTTACAGTGAGCCATATCATTCTTAACTTGGACGTAAATGAAATTTGTTACAATGTTGCACTTAGTCTTTCATATTTGTTCTCAGTAATTTAAAAGACATTTTGAAACACATATAGAATGATATTTTTTTAAACTATAAAAACATAAAAATGAAAACTTTTATATATTTATTGAGAACCACAAATAATCCTGCAAAGAGCAGCATGTGGCTCGTGAGCTGCAAGTTGGCCACTCCTGTTCTGTATTTAAGTTTTATAATAATAATAATGACTTGGAAGTTTTCTGAGTTTCTGTGAGATAATAATTTAGCTTACTATCTGAAAATATCATTTGAGAAGTAATTTATGTAATGAAAATTAAAATATTTTACAACACCCTTATGTTTTTAGACTGTTAAGGAAAAAATTCCTTTATGATCGAAATTTGAGTGATTCAGAAGTGGCTGGAATTGAACTCAAGACCTTTCGCTTATAAAAAAAGTCTCCTTTCTGTGAGCTCATGCTTGTACCTTATTAGAATTGCAATCAGTAGAAAATATTTCTTTGGTTCTAGATCTAAAATTTATCTAAACTTTTCCTTAGTATTTGTTTCATCTGAGTCGTAATAGAAACAAATTACTGCAAGCTTTTAAATTGAATATGAATCTCATGCAATTTGTACTTAATTTTGTAGGGATTTGTTGACCCCAAAGAAGCCTCTTCTGCTGCAGTGCTGAGAGAATTGTTTGAAGAAGCTATAAATATACAGAACTTGCCTAGTGAAGAACAATCTGCACTTAAATCATTTTTCAAAGATGGGAAACAGGTATATTATATTTTATGTTTGTTTAAATTAGCCGACCAATGGCGGAGTGGCTAGCATCCTTAACTTTGAATCAATACCTGCTGGGTTTGAATCTTAGCTCTTACATGGATGTTTCTTTTTTCTCTCTGTATGTTTATCCTTACACTTTTGAGGCAAAGATAGCAACACCTACTGGGTGCCCCACGGTATAAGTTGCCATCAACTTATCCCCTTGCAATGCTGAATAGATTGCTATGGCAACCGGGCATTAAGAAAAATGTTTGTTTAAATTTATTTATTGGAAAATTTTAGGTATAAAATTACTTAAAATTTAAGCAGGGAAAAAGTAGTGATGCACAAGCAGATTTCTTTCATGACAGCAGACAATTACAACACAAATAATTACCATAAAATAATGACATTAAAGGACTTTCCCAATCACATGCAAGGGAATTTATGCACGTACTCTCAAGCCAGGTAGAAAGACATTGGATCAGAATATTCACTGTTTAATTCCTAATTCCTGGTGCAAACTACTGGAGAATTTTCTGTGCTCAACGAATTCTTCGTGAATTCACAGAGAAGAAACTTTGATGTCATGTCATATGACATCATTGTTCAATTGAACCAATGAGACAATTTACATCATATTGAATTATTTAAATACATTTTGACTGATGGGCAATATCAGTTTTGTGAAATTGTGACTGTTTATTAATCAAGGCATCTGATATTTCTATAAGTCTTTAAATAAATGGCAAGCAAATTATGAACACAACTCAAATAGTATTAAAATATCTTTCATTTAAATTATTTTATGAAAGACAAAAAATTTAATAATTACAATATAATAACAAAAAATTATGTATATAATTCCTGAATTTTTAAAAATCTGAACTAATTAACTAATACTGACTTTAATAAATGCTTTCCAAGACCTGAATCCTCAGTCAAAAAATGTTTACATTATTGTACCTTTATATTTTTACTTAATTTGGCTCAGCAATGTAGCAAAATTATTTTTCCAGTTACATATATTAAACACAAGAATGAATGTTTTCGTAATATTAAATACAATATATTTAAATATAAAAAAATAAGATTTTGAATTTCAATTTATTTATTTCTTATAAAGTAATCCATGTTTAGTATTTATGCAAATTATAACCCATCTCAGATTTCTCAAATGTTTTGTGAAACATATGACTTATTACCTAAAATAGAACATTCTTTGCATTTCTGAAACTAAGTTTTATCTTTTGAATCCCACAGATATCTTCAATCTTTATAATTTCATAAAATTAATAAATTTTCTAAAATTTTTTATAAAAATGTTAATTTTTATGAAATAAATTTTCTTTATTGTTTATTTAAAATAAATTTTCTTTATTTTATCATCATTAATAAATAATTTAATTTTTAATAAATAATTTAATATAAAGGTAATATTTAATATTCAAAAATTAATTTAATGATCTTTGCGAAGAATTTTCATGAATTAACCTTCATCATAAAAATATTGATAAAAGTTAATTGCAAACATTATTTCAAAGGGAGAAAAAAAATAAGAAAAGGTAAATAATTTGCTTTGTCGCCGGTGCCTTGCCAGATATTTCTAACTTTCTAGAAAATTTAAAAGTTCTCTCAGAACGCCTATTTCGTGACGTTTTCTGACATCACTTATTCACCGAAGTTTGCTGGCGTCAGTTTTTTGGTGAGTTTCTTCCAAGTTTGCCCCTGACATAAGAGGCACATATTATTCTAATCAGGAAAATCTATTATGTAGAGAGGATAAAATTAGAGAGTGATACTTTAATATTTTAACACCCTCACATCATGTTGATGCACTTACCCAAAATACAAATCAATATTGTTTATTCTTAATGCATTCAAACCTATGTAATGCTTAATAAAAGATAAAGCTTTTGTATCCTGCCCCCATATCTTCTACTTGTGTATATAGTATGTCTGCTCACCTGTTTTTAAAAGCTTCCCTTACAAAGTGATGTCTAACATATACATGTTTAATTTGCTTATGGAAAGCTGAATTTTCTGCCAATTTTATGACTCATTTGTTATTAGAAAATGTGTGCACACTTTTTCCAAATTACAATCATGCCATTCTTGAATTGACTTACAAAGGTAAGTAGCCTCTTTTGTATTGTACGATGGTGCCAGATATTCCACCTCAATAGAAAAAAGAGCTTTGTTTATTGCTTTCCCAACTAATTGAATTTCGATTTAAACTAAAGAAATACCTAGCATATAACTAAATAATTTGCTCCTGGAAAAATAATAACAAATTTTTTCTCATTTGGAAAAAAAAATCTGAAAAGCATTTGAATTTGCAGAATAACCTACAAATATACCTTTCTTTGATCTCTTAGAAAATTCATGGCTGGACTTGTTTTCCAAATAATATGCAGTGCAACCAAAAGTTTTAAAATAATTTTTTTGGTTTTATATTAAACCACAACTTATATGGGGTTTTTCCATTAAGTGATTTTGTTGGTATTTATTACACATATAATTCCCCACATTGACAGACAGACAACGAAAAGGAGAGGCCCTGGTCTATACCTATAGGTTATCAGGTTAGTCCCCACATTGACAATAAGGAGTTGTTAATCGATGTTCAATGTCATTTAATTTAAGAAAAATTATCAAATTTATCATTTATAAACTCTCCTTCATTATCACTCTTAAAAGCTTTAAGTTTTGTAGATGTTTGATTTTCTCATAGAACTTTCATTTTTTTATGTATATTAAGGAAATTTCTTTTACATTTCAGAAACAAAACCACACAATATCGTGAACAATCATATATAAATATCATAAAATATATTGACTTACATATTGAAAATATTATCATTGGACTGCTTTGATCTGTATCCAATTTTTATGTTACTCTTTCCGATTTATTAATCTCATATACTTTGTATTTAAATTCTTTATAGGTAATATAGTTAAATTTAATCCCTTAATATTTCCAGTTTTGTTTGAATGTATGACATATTTTACATTAAAATTATCCATTCCATAATGCCATTTACCAATATCTGCTGTTTCTATTTTAGAAGTATCTAATGATTCACTAACATTTTAACAATTTGCTTTAAATGTGTATCACTATCTCTTACATTTAAATAGTACTGATTATTTTTTCTTTCAGCAAGTATTTCTAATTTAGACGCAGAATTTACAATGCTTGCAAAATCATTTTTAAATGTAACAGTATGACCACAACCGCATAATTTAGCAACAAACAATGAATTTGTGCATAATACAGGAACTAATAAAGTATTATTAATTTCTATAGTTTGAACATTATTACTAATTTTAGTTTCAATAAGTACTTTACCATTACCTTTTACATCTGTAGTAGTATTAGTTGCTAGATTAACCATTGACATATCAGTATCATTTATACTCACAAATTTTAAACTGCCTTTGCAGAGAAGTCATGTACTTCCAGAGTCTAAACCCAAAAGTTACTTCAGATTGTTGTTGGCCACTCTAAGGAACTCAGCCTGACCCTCACAGGAAGTGCTTGTTAAAAAAATCAACATTTTCTTGTTTCAGGATAGGTGTTCGATGTTTCCTACACTGCACTGCTCTGTGTTCTAATTGCTTGCATTTGAAGCATCAGAGTTTGGGTTGATTGCTCTCCTTTAGTTGATCATTGGCATATCTCTTTACTTTGCCCTTCCTGGGTGTTTTTTGTCAAAGGTGACTCACTAGGGAAGCACCAGAATCATCTGTCATTCTTTCATTGTGTCATCTTACATCATTCTTTTCAATGATTGCGATACATAGTGCATCAGGCTTTAGGAGTTCTCGGGATTCAATGGTACATAAAAAGTTCTCAAAGCTAAACTGACAACTGTACAGCAGCATTATTGCTAGGAGATTTTCATCAATTTTTATGTCAATTTCAGAAAGTTTATTGATATCGAAAACTTCAGTAGGTGATCTCACACATCATTAAAACCACAGGAGGAGTCCATCATTTTTAGTTGAATGAGAGACTTCAACAAAGTCACTTTTCTAGCTGGATTTTTTGATTGGTAAATATTTTCTAATTTATTTCAAACGTCTTGCGAACTATCACAGTTTTTTACTTGTTTCTGTTTAGAAAGGAAAATGCACAAGATCAAATCTGCTTTGGCCTTTTTATCCATGTTACTCCATTTATTAAAGGTATCCTTTGACTTTAGATCGCCTTCAACAATAACAGGTTTTGTATTTTTTTCCCATTTATAAGTCCTTAAGAAATATTTTTGATTAAAAAAGCTTTAATATGAATCTTTCATGATCGTAATAGTCTTTATTTAAAAGTTTGATTGTCATTTCACCAAGTCACAACATGTTTTCCAGTTCCACTAGTGTAAATGGGTCCAGTCTATTTGTGTGCCGAGCAGGCAGCCGAATGGTTAGCGCTATTGCCTTCGGTTCAACAGTTCGTGGGTTCGAATTCCACCTTGGGCATGGATGTTTGTAGTGGTTCGGAATCCACTTTAAACCGCAAGTCCCAGTCTAATTAGCCCTCGTGTGCAAAAAATGACCGTTGAGCGACAAACAAACAAAAACAGTCTATTTGTGTAAGTTAAGCTCTGGGTACATAACCTTTTAAATCCAATATGAAGTAAGTATGCACAAACAGACTTGTTTTATGATAACAGGCAATTACAACACAAATAATAACATTAAAGAACTTTTCCAATGATACACAAGAGAGTATACACATCTAATCTCAAGCAAAGCAGAAAGACATTTGAGCAGAATATGTATATATTGTTTGATCCCTAGAGGGCAAACATTTATTCTAGTCAAGAGGATCTATTATGTAGAGAGGGTTAAAGCAAAAAAAAAAAAAAACAGTTATATTTACTGAAAATAACTTCTGATTCCGTATATAGTTCCTTATAACAGAAATTTAATGAAAAATTGTTACAAATTCTACAAATGATTGTAGGTTAACTATAAGTGATTGTTAAAGATTTTAATGTTATTTATCTGTTCTTTTTTGTTACAACCTTCTGCAATATTAATGGTTTTTTTGAAATTTTTTATGACTTACTTCCAATTTATGCACACATTCTATTTTTTACAAATTTTTACATTGGCTCCCGAAATGCAGGGAATTTTTTCTCAGAAAAATTTACTAACATAAATTGTAATTTTTTTCGTCTGTATTATTTATTTTTCATAATAATGCCTGAAGCAAAAACAAAAAAATGTCTCATCCAAAAGGATAAAAAAATTTTTTGTTGCTCTCTGTATTTTGTTGGTAAAGTTACCTTTCACTTAAAATATTGAGAACATTAAATTATTAAATTGTTTTGACAGTAAGAAATTATTTTTAGAACTCTATATTGATTATTTTTCAAGCAGCTGGAAAAATCAAATTAATCATTGTCAGTCACATATTTCTACATTTGTGTGTACTGCACTCACTATGCTTCACAACGAAGCAAATAAATAATTTTTAATTCAGTCAAAAGAAATAATATACAATTTTATTTTTCTATGTTCACAAGAGTTATTGAAAATTTTGAATATAAAATGTTAAGAAAATCAAAATCGTTATAAGTGGGAATATACATGTTCTTTTAATGTTAAAGTAAAATAAGCAGTTGCTAATTTTGTGTACATACATGTGTTTCATGATTGTTTTGAATATTTTGACTTTTACTCTGTAAAGATTGTAAATATCCATTATAAGCAAATTTTCTTGTTATTTCTTTGTGTTTATGGTTAGTATTTTTCTTTATATGTTTCTGTGTGTGTATGTGTGTGTGTGTGTGTGTGTGTGTATATATATATATATATATATATATATATATATATATATATATATATATATATATATATATATATATATATCCCCTGGAATTTTGTTTTATCATTTACATTATATCAGGTTTACCAAATTATATTTAAATAATTTTTTATAAGTTTATAAATAAATAGTTTTTTATAAGTTTATTCAAAAAATGTTTTGAATGCTGAAATACAACTCATAAAAAAATTATTTCAATTAATTTCAATTATTTCTTCATTGTAATCAATTGAAAGAGTCAACTTAAACTTGAATCTTTCTTCATTGTAATCCACATAATTTCACGAATATGCAGGGGTACCACTTTTCAGTTTTGGGATATTTCGAATCTAAAAATTTTTAAAGTTGAAATTTTTTTCAATATGTTTTAGAAGAAATTTTTAATTAGTTCTAAAATTTATCAATCAATAATGTCAAAATAATTCAGTTAAAATGCAATTACAGACAATTTTATTTAACTGATTTACAGTGTTAGGTTTATCCTGCTCCCACAACTTTCATTCCTCTGTATAATGCGATTAGACTAATTATGATGTGTCATGCGATAAATATAAAAATTCATTTTTCCTTTGAATTGATAAGGTTTCAAAAGCATGTGTGTTAATATTAATTGAGCTAAGAACTACAAATTTTACATTTCAATGCTCGATTTGGTTTAAAATCACTTAAATTTTGGTTTTGGAATTCATTGAAACCAATAAACCTTTTTTTTTATGTTACCATTAGAAATAAATTATGTTGGAAGATACTTGAAAAGGTATCAATAGCAATTGAATAATGAGTGATGTAGTAAATTACAAAAGCTTGGATTTTGCTTTTTCTCCTCATGAAAAATAAATTACAACAGTCATTATTAAAATACAAGAAATCATTAAAACAATGTAATGATTCTTTGTGTATATATAACTTCGAGCTTATGACACCTCATAGATTTTTTCCAGGAAAGCCAATTAATCACCTAATTTGTGCAATAGATCTATTAATCACAAAGCATTTTTAATAACCATTGCATATTTTAGTACATTAGTGCCCACCATTATTTGAAAAACTATATATAGTTACAAAACTCATTGAACTTGATCAAACATTAGCTAATTATAAATTAGTTTGCTCATGTTAAGAAGAGAAAATATTTATGCAATATATATAGCAACTCATGGTATATATAAAGCATGTGGGAATAGTTATAAATATTTAAATTTATTGAAAAAATGCAATTTAATATTAAAGATAAAATTATGTCCATGTTTATTGTGAAGCTACAAATAAAAATGAACATAAAATAATAAATGTTATGGTTAAAGTTTTTGAAAAAATAATGCATATTCAAGTTCCAAAATAAAAATATATGAAATAAAAAAATATATTTGCTAAAGTAGAGAAACTTTAAAATTAAAATAGATTTTAGTATTTTTAAGATAATAAGCTGTTTATTCATTATTTATTCAACAAACTACGGATAAAAAATAATGAAGAAAAGCTTCTTTGTGAAGAAAATTCTTTTGATAATAGATTAAAATTTTGAAATAAATGGGAATAAATATTCTTCAAAAACTGCATAGTTCTATGAGCCTTTACTATTTTAAATGAAATAATTAACACAAACTTATGATATATATAGGTATAATGAAGTAAATATTTAAGGATGTGTTATTGTGTGTGGTAAATTTCATAAATAAATAGTACATTGATAATTATTATAGGGAGTTTTTATCACATTAAGAAATAACTCAGAATGAGATGTATTCAAATAATATATGAATATACAAAATAATGTGGCTCAATATAAAAAAGTCTCTTTAATAATGGTATTTTGTTTTATACTTTGGTCAACAAACAGAAAAAATTATTTCATTAAATTTATCCATAGGTATTTTACCACATTTTAGTGAATTAAAGAAATTTCAAATTTGAAGAATGTCTTTTCAAGCAAAGCTATAGTTTTCTGGAAAGCACTACTGTTACAAATTTATACATACTGATGCATCTACATGTAACATTCTGACAATTTAGGGAATATGAATAAAATTATTGTATGAATTTTTCCACACAGTTATATCAGGAAATGATTGCATAATTGATAAAAAAAAAAACAACTTATTAGTAATAAATGTTTGATTCACTTTTGTATTAGATCCAAAATACAGAAAAGAAATCACGAGCTTTTCAGATTTTGTGAATTTAGTTCAACTCTAACCTTCTCTGAAGAATCAGGCTACCTACTTAAAGAATTGGGATTATGCAGTTTAAGAGTAATCTTTAATCATTCAACAATGTGTAGGTAAGACGTCCAGAATTAATTAAAAACTGTGCAGTCATGGTTTTAAAATAACTCTATTCTAAAATATAGTTTTTTAACTTTTTTAGAGTGTAAACTCTGCATTTTCAGATTCACTGCATTTTCTTATTCACTGCATTTTCAGAACTTTTTGTTAAAGGTTCTTTCTGTATTATAGGTAATGTTGAGTGCAAAATATCATAAAAGAGTGTCTGCAAAATTAAGTATTTGTGAAGTTAGAACTTTTAAAGTACTGTATCATAGTTAATTCAAAATTTTCCAAGCTTTTCTAAAATTGAAAAATCAAAATTTGACTGTTTAAAAAAATTAAATCGTCTTTCTGTCAAATAGTTTTTTTTATACACAATCTATCTCTAAGGATAGATTGTGTATAAAAATAAGATATAGGTAATTTATTATATGTGGTGTGACAATTCATTATGTGTGGAATTAATTCCCCTTATAATAAATTGTCTGTGCATTGTGAATCTAATATTTAAAAAATTATTTTTGAAGGAAAAATTATAATTTTTAAACATGATTTATTATGCAAATTAATCATGCTGTCAATCAATGAAAATTTTCTGTCTTGGCAGATTTTTAAAGATGTTTTTCTTGATGTATTAATTGGTTGGTTGTTTAGTGATTAGTATATTCTGGTCTATACAAAAAAAAAGTCTTAAGTGGCAATGCTTTTAGTGACTCAAGTTTATGAAAATATTATTTTGATTTATAATGGCTAACATACATATACATACGCTGTGTGTGTGTGTGCATGGGCAAAAAAAATATACTAAAATTTTTTCCGTTAATGGATTATTTAGCTTGAATATTATTTATTACATGTTTTTCACAGGTATACAGGGGTTATGTTGATGACCCTAGAAATACTGATAATGCATGGATAGAAACTACTGCTATCAATTTTCATGACGACTCTGGAACTAGTACAGAGAAAATTGATCTGGAGGCTCGTGATGATGCAGTGGATGTTACATGGATTGATATTGTCAAAAATATGTCAATTTATCCACCTCATTATGCCATAATTGATTGCTTAAAACAAATTCATTCTATTAATCTTTTTACATAACAAAATTTAAATTATAGTTATGTATTTACTTTAATCATATGAAATACATTGAAAATATTAATTTTGTATTAAGTTTCACTTTTTTTGAGTATCTCAATTTTGTGATCACACAAATTACATGTTGTAATATTGTATGTACTTTAAATAAAGTTTATTTTTTATACTGTTAAAATTTCTACTTCATACATTCGTACAAACTTGCTTTTTCAACATTTGTGCAAACGATGCTGTTTTGAATACTGACTTGTAAAAATATTTATAATGCTGATAATTATGGATATTTTATCAATTATTGCTAACATAAAAATGAAAATAATATGACAAGAATTCGAAAATTTAAAAAAAAAATTGAAATGGGGTTCTGTGTGTGTGTTAAAGATGAAAATAAAGAAGAAAATTTATTATTAAGAGCAAAAATTTTTTAAAAAATTTTTTCATTGTAACTTTAATTTAATCTTGTATTAATATACATTCCAGGCAAAAGTATATGCTTACATTCATTATTGATTTATTGATTCCAAATACTTTTATTTTTACCAATAATTTATTTTTATAACTGCTGTTTATATTTTTTAAATCTATAAAAATATTTAGAATCTGACTACTTAACGCTAATGCACTTGGTTCAAAATAAGGAGATTTGTATAATGTTAATAATTTTACAAAAAATAATACCAACTAAAACACATGTTTAATGCATTAATTATTTGCTTTGTGATTTACTACTTTTCATTTGTTAAAACAGCAAATATGCATTTATTGTGATAAAATTCTGATTATCAAGTGCTTGTTTGTGTTGAAAAAGTAGCAAAATACTGGGAAATAATTTCACATTGAGATATAGCTCAAAGAAAATAAATGTTACAATTCATTTTAAAAAAATTATTTCTTGCTCGCTTTCACTGTAAGAAATTGTAATATTTTAACTTATATGACTAACATGTGCAATATTTGTGATACATACACTGCATACAAGTCATTTTCCATGTTTGTTAAATATTTCTTTGTTAAAAAACATTAAAAAAAATTAATTATAATTTTATCACTTCTTCACAGAGGAAAGCTCATCAGCCACAGATTATTTTTAGTCATTTTTTAATATCTGTCATGTATCATTTCCTTACAATAAGACGTTTCATATTAATCAATTTTTGTATACTATAACAAATAAAATCCCAAAAATTTTCTATTCCCCCCCATAGTATGACGACAGATTTCATGATAAATTCTTATCTGGGAATTTTATTTGGAGCCAAGTTCTTAAATAAACATTTAAAATGGATTTCCTTTATTTGAATCAATTTCAGTCTTAAATTTTAATATTTTTATGTCATTTTTTAAAAATATTTTGTCTAGATATAACAATGTATGAAAAATTTTCCCTTTCTGCTACCTTCACAATTTATTAAGAAAATAAAACAAGTTCTTCAATATATTAATGTATATTTATTTGCTAAATTTATTATCTACTTTCATTATAATAATTTGAAAATATAAACATATCATTGAGTTAACATTTTATAATTATTTCACATTTTCTATTTCCTCTAGCCATAATACTATTTCATCATTTGACAAGATAAGATCGAAAAAAAATGTGCACATTCAAACACTTAAATGTCTGAATGCACATTTTTTTCTTAAATTATAGACTTCAGTCTGCATTCTTTAACTTTGAACAGTCCATAGATTAGAAACATCGGGGAATACACTGCATATAAACCTTGAGTTTTTTAAATCTTTTGAAAGGAAACGTGTAAATGCAATTTTTAATAGTAAATAAACATTTTTAAAAGTTCAATCAGATATTTATGTCAACTGACTGTGCAAGTCAGTTGTTTAGGAGATTTTTAAGTTTATGCATTTTAAAAGTGCAATTTTTTTTAATTTCTTAAAGAAGCTAAAAAAATCAAGTTAATTATTTCTTTTAAATATAATTTAATGGAAATTCCAGAAGTTTAGTCAATACAATGTTTTAACTGTATTTTAATCAGATTTACAGATTAAATACTAAAATGGTTTAGAAGTAATTCTATTTAAAAGTATCAAAACTAATATCAGAAAAATCCAAAGAGCAGTACTTCTTTTATAAAAGTTTTTACAATTTCATGTTTAAGTTTGTAGGTTTTTAAATAGCATAAAATTTAAATTAATTAAAAAATAATATGAAGTAACAAATATTCAGTATTTTAATACTAATAAATTTTGAATATTTGTTTTATTATATTCGATAATAAATTTTTAAATTTTGTATGAAATTTTTATTACATGAAAATTTATAATATTAAAAATATTTAGAAATACTTTCAAATTATTTAAACAAAATAATTTAAATTATGAAATATTCATTAAAATTTAGTCACTTTTTTGGCACAGCTGCCGTATAATCCAGGATGCCAAATTTAGAATTTGGCAAATTTTTTGGCGGATTTTCTTATGTATCTGGCAACCTCATTTTTATTACGTCATAGATATGAAGATATAAGAATTATACAGAAAATTCTATTTTGGTAACCCTAGTATTTACATCATCACGCACGTTATAGAGCCCCTTAATTACCCAGGCCGATGCATGAGATTTCCGCTGTCCAAATTTTGGCGACCGTAATGTATTTATATGGAGTTTTTTGCTAATTGCCTTGAGAAATAAAGGAATTTAAAGCAAATTTTTCAGAATTTTCTGCTACCAAACGTTGGACATACTCCATAAGATTATTTTGTGAGTCATTAAATAATGAAAACGGCATCGTTTCAACCATTAATAGTCGAAACTATTTTATGATGCTTAAGGTTTGCTATTTTCGCTTTAAAATCGACATTTTGGCACAGTCTGGGTTTACTTATTTTGAAAAAGAAACTTGCGTGTTAAAAAGTAATATCCCTATTCTTAAGATAAATAAAAATAATCGATTTAATTACTGGAAAGGATTATTTAAAATGTAAATTAAGTTTAAAATTAACATCTTATTACATGGTATCTTGTTCGAAATGTTTATCGTTTTATTCGTATCTGAATTAGAGTTTGTACATTAATTTTGTTATGTTTTTTAAATTTTGTATTTTTCCGTCACCAAACACATTTAATAAGAACATAAAATGAAATAAATGGCTCAGTAAAATGCAAAACTTTAAAATTTATTTTAGATTATATTATATGTTAAGCATGTAGTACTTTCAAATTGTATATTGTAAGTATATATTGCTTACTAGTTAATTATAATATGTAAAAAAAATTTTATTTTATTTTTGATAGTTATGTGTATGAAAACTGTTATATATTACTTACCGTTTAACATAATTTAATAAAAAATAGTTTCTCTACTAGAGCTTTTTTTTTTTATAACACTATGTTAGTTTTAACATAGGCTTTGATATTGTAAGTATGTATTATTGGTTGTCAATAATGTTATACTAATATAATAAATTACTTACAATATACTTTTTTTTTTTTGCATTTGTATAACACAATTTTATTCAATTCTTAAAAAAATTACTAAGAATACTTTCTGTACATTGCAATAATTTTTAAAATTATAACAGGAGAAAACATTAGTTTTAGTAAGAAATATTATTAAGAAAGTTATCCATAATTTTATTATTCTTTACAAACTTCAAAACAATATAAAAAATATTTTTATATTGTTATTCTTATTGTTACAGCCTTAAAATGCAGAACTATAAAATTTATTTTAGATTGTATTACATGTTAAATAGGTATTACTCTCAAATCATATGTTGTAAGAATATATTACTCACTAGTTAGTAATAATATATACTTATACAATATGTAAGAAATGTTATTTTTTATTTTTGTTAGTTATTATGTATGTGAAAACTGTTGTTATATATTATTTACAGTATAATATAATTTAAAAAATAGTTTCTACTGTCCTTTCTTATGATACTATATGCAGGTATATATTATATATATAAGTTACAACATAGGTTTAATATGTATTGTAAGTATGCATTATTGTTTGTCAGTAATATTTTAGTGTGCAGGTTAACTGGTTTTTAAACAATGGCAGGGCACATCATATAGTGAAAATTAACTGAATTTTATTGCTAATTAAAGAAATGCTAAAAAGTCGCAAATACAAAAAAAGCTCTGAGAGAGAAGCGATTTCTGAACTCGTCCGTTCACATCGTCGGGGAAAACGTAAATCTGCTCCGTTGCTCACCGTGCGCTATTGTTCTGAGAAGATTGGTGTTGCCAATGTTTTTCTAGTTGCTGCTGCCAACTTCCGAGCAGAAGTGTTTCACCACATTAATCCCCCCCCAAGTGCTTAAGGCGCGAGGAGTTAGAGATATCGTGGGTTGAAACGAACTCTTCTGCCGGATCGCATAGTTTGCACAGGGGGTTCTTCGTTTACAGCAGAATCACAAGAACAGGCATCGCTTTCGGAGAGTTCGGTGAAGCTTGGGTAGCAATGGGAACAGGAACTAAAGATTCAGGGGCCCCAGACACCAAAAATGCTGGATTTAGAAGGTCGACATTGATAACGAATTCTTTTCCTTTAATCAGGAGAGTGTAAATTTTATTAAGCCGTTTAAGCACTCGATAAGGACCATCATATGGATGAGTCAACGGAGGTTTTCTTGCATCCTGCCTCACAAACACATGAGTGCACGAATCCAAAGCTGGGTGCACGAAATACTTGGGTTTGATATGAGCTGAAGTGGGCACTGGTGCAACATTTCTCATAGACTCGCACAGCTTTTGTAAGAAGGAAGCTGGATCCAGGGAAGTAGAGACACATGTTGCCTGAAAGAAATCTGCCGGCAGCTAAATTGTTGTACCGTAAAGCATCTCGGCACAGATATCACCAAGGTCTTCCTTGTCGGCTGATCGAAGACTCAGCAACGTAATGGGCAGGCTTGATGTCCACTGGACGTCACTGTGGCACATTAACGATTGTTTTAATGATCGGTGAAACCTCTCGATCAATCCGTTCCCTGCAGGGTTATAAGGAGTTGGACGAATTCGGTGAATGCCAAGGTTTTTGTTGAGATTCGTGAATGAGTTCGACTGGTACAGTACCAGTACTGACGACCTTGATCAGTTGTTATGGTGGTAGGTATTCCAAATCTTGTGATCCAATGGGTAACGAAAGTTCGGGCGATGGTTTCTGCGGAAATGTCACGTATCGGAATTGCTTCCGGCCAGCGAGAGAATCTGTCCATCGTTGTTAAAAGATAAGAATATTCTTCCGACGGGGGTAAAGGTCCGACAATCTCCAGGTGTACATGTTGAAAGCATTGTAAGGGGATAGCAAAGGGCTATGGTTGTGTCTGGAAACTTTTGACTTCTGGCAATCAATGCATGCGCGAGTCCATGCAACACAGTCTTTTGAAATTGAAGGCCAGATGTTACGTTTCGTTTTAATTTGAATAATTCCGAATTCGATTTCTCGATCATGTATAAAAATGGAATTCTTTTCAACGTAACATAATAAAATTATGGGCCGAAATATCTACGCGATATTTAAATTGAAGACAGAAATTATCAATAATGACTTTGAAAAACAGAAGTTGAAAAATATTTATTTCTTCACTAAATCAAAACATTGCTCGGCGAGTGCCGGATGCATACTGACAAAAAGAAGTTTTAAGTTACACAATAACTCAAGCAGTCACATGGGTGACGTCACTCGCTTCTCTGGCGATTGGTTGTTACATATCCTCCCACCTTTTGTTTCGGGAGAAAACAAAACCTAAATGGAAAAGAAAAAAGTTAGTTACAATTTTAAGATTACAGATTTAGTTTTTTAGGAATTTTCACTAATCGTCCAGTTCTGGTTGTTTTGGGTAAGTCCTTATCATCACTGAGCAAAATTGTTCTTAGAGAATCACTGGAAATGTCATTTTCTGATACCGGTGACAAATCATTTCCTTCAGCATCTGAAAAGGAATCTCTTCTCACATTTGATGTAGTTGGGACATCCTCTTTATCAGTAGTTGCTGAAATCTCTAGGGGAAAAATCCTCTGTATAGGTCGCACTAAAACACCGGATTGTGTTTTCAATTGCACAGTTCTGGCGATATCATCTTTGCCAGGAATCAACTGCATGACTTTAGCAAGAGGCCAGTTCAAATGTTTTTTATTGTCGTCTCCGATTAACACGATTTCTCCAACTTGTATTTTTGGAGTTGAACACCTTCTGTTTAGACGCTGTATAAGTTGACCAAGGTATTCCTTTCGAAAACGCAGCTTTAACTGCTCAGTTACTTTGGTTCGATGTTTAATTCTGATTCGAAAATGCTTGGCTTCAACTTCATCAATATTTGTGGTTACACTCTTTATCTTGGGATTGTTTAACATGATCATGGCTGGTGTTATAGGCTTTAGATCTTCAACGTCCTCTGAAAGATATGTGAGTGGACGTGCATTTATAACAGATTCACAATCTGAGAGTACTGTAAGTAATTCTTCATATGTAAAAACAGCCTTTTCGAGGGTACTTTTAAGATCTTTAACCACTCTAATCAGTTTTTCCCAAAAACCACCCCACCAACTCGCGGTTGGATGGTTGAATTTCCAAGAAATACATTGGAGGGCTGTTTTGATCGAATGAGCTAAACTTAATCCAATGGCGCAGGATAATAACTCCAATCTTGGGATGGTGATGGGTTTTAAAGGAGCTACTCGTGATTTAGCTCTTAAAAGACAAATTTTTACTTCATTGGAAGTGATAGTTCTAAGGAAAACACAAGCGGCATAAGCTACTTTGCTAGCATCCATGAATACATGCATTTGTGTCGAGTCATTAATTTCTGTATAGCGGGCTATTTCAACATTATTTAGTAAATGTAGATCATTAATCCATCTTTTAAAGCTATTCTGATCTTCAGTGGGTAAAGGAGAGTCCCAGGATAGTTTTAATTTCCACATGTCTTGCAATTTAATTTTTATGGGTAAAATTGCCGCTGACAATAAGCCAATGGGATCAAAAATCTTCTGAATCGTAGCCAAAATTACTCTCTTAGTTATTTTCCCACCTACTTCTAAAACATACGGATCAACCTTTATATCACAGTTACATTTCAAAGTATCACGGTCCAAATTCCATAAAATTCCCAAAACATTGGTGGTGCCAGAACTTTTCGTAATGTATTTACACTTGACATTGCTCTCCCACCCTCGCAAGTTGAAACATCCACGTGAAAGTACTTCTATAGCTGTTAAAATAAATTGCTCTTGTTCTTTGATATTAAAAACACCAGAAAGACAATTGTCTACGCAAAATGATTTTCTTAATTTTTCAATTATTTCGTTGTTTTCTACAAAGGTGTTGTTAAGCAAACGGGAGATGGATGTTGCTAAGAGAAAAGGGCTGGAAGTAACCCCAAAAACTACTCTACTGTGTCTATAAATGACCATTTCATCTTCGCACGGATAAAAAAAGCGTAAAAAGTCTCTGTACCTTGGAGCAATAGACAATTGCAAAAAAGCCTTTTCGATATCTGCAGACAGGCCAATGGGATATGAACGAAATCGGTCAATCAGGTCTGGGATTAATTCAATGAGATTTGGCCCTTTATATAAAAGTTCATTCAAGGACGGCTTGCCACTAGAGGCATCAAAGACTGGTCTTAATTTTGTAGTAGTGCTTTCGATTTTGACTATAGGCCTATGTGGTAAATAGTGACATTGCCTGTCGCTTATAATTTCATTTTGGGGTACCCTTTCAATTATATCAAGACACTCCCATTCCTTAAACACCATTTCGTAATCCTTAATTAATTTTTTATCTCTAGATCGTTTACACATTTTTTGGTGTCTATTCCAAGTTAGTTCCTTGTTATCGGGCAAACTTGAAGTATCTGTTTTAAAAGGCAAACCTAACTGGTATCTACCAGAAGGGAGTATTTCCAAACCCTCTTGAAAATCTTTTAATAACTCAGAGTGTACAATATTTATGTTTCTGTTTTCAGAAGGATCTAATATACCAAGATTTCCTAGATTCCAAAATTCACTAACAGATAAATTATTAGCATGCAAAGATAAAGCACTTAAAACAGAGTCATTATTTTCATCATAATTATCATTTAATTTCTGCTTTCCAATAACAGTATACCCCAGCCGGGTTTCAATAGCAACTAGACTTGATTCTAACTTCACAGAATGACCAGTTAACAACATTCCTGCCACATCGGATCCAATCAAAAGATTTATATCATAATTAGGGATTTCGAAATCACTCAATATAATCCCTTTTTCTTTCAGTTCATGAATAGTCATCATATCAGTCAGTTTAGGAACAAAACCACAAATTTTGTTTTCAGATAAAACCTCAATTTTACAAGTAAAATCATTTTTCAAACTAGCAATTTTCACATCGTATACTTCATGAGAACAGGGTTTCGTTTCTTGACCACCAAAAAGTCCATGTATTAAAGATAATGACCTTTTGGGTTTTAACTTTAATTGTTTAACTATTCCTGAACTGAGGTAAGAACGTTGGGATCCTGTGTCCAAGACTGCTCTTACTAAACACTGTTTCTTTTGATTCATAACTTTAACAACAAGAGTCATTAAATAAACATTTTCTACTCTAGAATTATTTGACAATACAGTTGTAGATACAGTTTCGTTTTTACTGGCAGGACTGTTCTCCTTATCTGAATAACACATAAGAGTACAGTGATTTTTATTACAATGAAAACACTTCACCTTAGCCCTGCAATTTTTAGAGGTATGTCCTGTTCTCAAACAGGAGTAACAGCCCCTTTCTTAGTAAGAATTTTAATCTTTTGATCAAAATGCATTTTTCTAGCAGCAAAACAATCTTGGCTGGGGTGTTTCTTATTGCAAAAGAGACAATCAAAATTCCTCTTACCTTGATTTTCTGCTTCGGATGTACTTACAAGGGCGGCAGCTGTAGTAATATTCCCTTCACAGGATTCCTTGTGTTTATCGATTCGGGGAGCTCCAAACCCGGTACGGGCGAGCACAACCATTTCTTGTCCTTGAACTTCTTGTCTCAGAAAAGACATCAAATTTTCTAACGAACGTACTCCTCCTTCAAGTGTACTTCTGTTTCTCTCCCAAGCTATTAGGACACCCTCAGGCAAGCACGATTCCACAAGAGGAGTTAAAAAGTTCCCGTACTTTTCTTGGGTTCTACCTAGGCTGTCCAGCGCACGCAGTTTTGATTCCAGTTCATCGTAAAGAACAACTAAATCCGTTTTAGTTCGGTTTGAGGAGGCATTTCTCATTACCATAGTTAACAAGTCTCTGACGTAAACTTGGACAAGTAGATCACTCCGCCCGAAGCGATCCTGTAACTGTTCTATGACTTTGGGATAGTTATCCGCTGTTGGCGGGAAGCTTTCCACTAATCTTGCTGCTTTCGATTCTGGCACTATTGCCTGTAGCAAATACTGGAACTTGTCTTCTGGTGGAATTCTCTCATCATCATCAATTTTGGAGAACTGACTCCAAAAACCAAGCCATTCTCGAGTCTCACCGGAAAATCGCTTTAGTTCTAACTTCGGGAGCTTGAATTGTTTCTTATTTGAGGTATCTTGAGAGACTTCCGTTTTCATAGTTACTTTACGGCATTTTTCAAAAAGTTCAATATATCTATCACGATATTCTTCTGCTGTAATGAAATCTTCTTCATATAACCGTTCCGCATCTTTTGAAGTTAAAATTTCGTTTTCTACTTCTTGTTGAGAAACTTCTAATCTTTGAAATTTGTCTTCTAACTGCGCGGATAAAACCGAAATAACATTCTTATCTACTTCTGGTTTCAGGAATTCTTCTTGAATTTTATTCCCGCAGACTGTAAAGGATGCTCGAAGCCCTTTTCTCTTCTGTTTCAACAAATCCATTCTTCAGTAAAACTTTAATTTCAATCTTCAGGCCCCACGTTGGGCGCCACTTATGTTACGTTTCGTTTTAATTTGAATAATTCCGAATTCGATTTCTCGATCATGTATAAAAATGGAATTCTTTTCAACGTAACATAATAAAATTATGGGCCGAAATATCTACGCGATATTTAAATTGAAGACAGAAATTATCAATAATGAACTTTGAAAAACAGAAGTTGAAAAATATTTATTTCTTCACTAAATCAAAACATTGCTCGGCGAGTGCCGGATGCATACTGACAAAAAGAAGTTTTAAGTTACACAATAACTCAAGCAGTCACATGGGTGACGTCACTCGCTTCTCTGGCGATTGGTTGTTACACCAGACGAAACGAGAGAGAATCAGACTTTTAGTCGCTCGTACTCCTGGGTGGGAAAGTCCACGGAAGGAGTCAAACAAAATTTTTCGGAGTGGATAGCGGACAAAAGGACGGATTCGATCGTTGGTTACATCACAAAATAATTTAAGTCCTGGGGACAGTTCCATCTTCTGTAGCTTTAAGGAACTACCTGTTGATAGTAATTGAGTGAGTTCTGCATCATTTTCCTCGATTTCAGGTGAACGTGCGAAATCGGTGTCGTTATTACTATTAATGGCGAAAATTCTCGATAAGGCGTCGCCAACTGGGTTGTTTGATCCAGAAATGTGTTGAATGTCAGTGCTAAATTGAACGTTAAAATTCATAAGCAGAATTTGCTTAGGAGATGCAGAGTTTGAATTTTTTTAAATAAAAATGTAAGTGGACGATGATCAGTAAATATAGAAAAGGTTTGTCCCTCAAGGTTGTGCTGAAAATATTGTACAGCAGAATAGATAGCCAATAATTCTCTATCATATGTGCTGTACTTGGTTTCAGCTGGCGTCAGTTTTCTGGAGTAAAAAGATAAAGGTTGTAATCCATTGGTATAATGGGAGTGCCATGCTGCTGCTATGGCGATATCGGAAGCATCTACCATTAATGATAGCTGCTGATCAGGGGAATGGAAACCAAGAGTGACTGGTTTTTGGGAGAATTAAAGGGTGTAGCAACCATCCAAAATCCATGAAAGGACTTTTATATAATCTCTACGCCGGTCCGGCGCGCTATACGCACAGCAAAATTCAAAACGAATATAAAAGACAGGATTGAAATTCCGGTAGTATATCTAACGCAAAAAAAAAATGCGAATACAAAAGACAATATTTATATTCCACACTATATCCGAAGTGAAATAAAAAATAAATATGAAAAATTAGGATTCAAATTGCCGCGCTTACTACCGATAAAATATCCAAAATGAAAATGGCAAGCGTTTCCGGGATGTGCGCTGGCAAGACATTCCGACACTGTATTTGGTAATAAATTTAGCAAATAATCGCTTTTGGTGATATTTTGGCAATTTAATTTCGCGAGGGAAAAAATCCCCAAATTTTACCAGATTTAGTGATTTTTCGGGTTTGGTGAGCTGAGACCGTAATATCCAGCTTAGCCTAATTTTGCATTGTTTCACACTCATTAACTCTGTAAATTTTTCTGTATAATCATGTTTTTATATTTTACACTATTTTTATTTTACTAAATAACTAGTTTTTTTCTATTAATTAAATTCCAATTAAATTAAAATGTAAATTTGTTTTTCTACAAGAAAATGAACTGAGAATGAACTGAGTACACTTAAAATCTTTCTACTTATGTGTATTCTTTCTCTAATGAAGAAAAAAATTAATTTTTATATTTCTAACTTATATATATATATATATATATATATATATATATATATATATATATATATATATATATATATATATATATATATATATATATATATATATATATATATATATATATATATATATATTATTAGTTCACATCTCGCTGTCAGATTTTTAAATATTTTTTTCTTTACATAAGAAACAACATAGATAAAAACAAACTCATGATTACTTGCTAAGAATTCACTATTAATTTTGAAGAAAAAAGTTGCCCAGTTCTAGAAATATTCTATCCTGAAAATATTTTTATTCTAACTTAAAAATATATAATTCCATTTTATGGGATATATTTGGAAAACTAATTCTTTCAATATATAATAAAATAATAAGAATTTACACTTTCATGACGAGCTTTCTTTTGAAGCATTTGATAAATTTAAGCACATTGATTATTAACAAAATACATTTAAACATGTAAGAATAAGCATTTCTATATTTTACAATGTTTATTTTTAATGAATCTTTATAATTCATCATTAGTGCATTTAAAGAATTTTAACCTAATTTTATAAGCCAGAGTTTATTACAGTTAATTAAAAATATCACTTATACTTTCTGCTCTAAATAAAAATCTTACACATCTTTACTTTAAAAATTAAAAAATAAATTTAAATTATTTTTGTTATTTCCTAGTTACTTTTAAATCCATTCCCAGGTAATAAATATTAAAAAACTCTGTTTGAATTGCATTTAAAATTTTAAAACTATTAAATTAAGAGAAGTTGATAAATATATATATTTCGATAAATTAAACCCATGTCAATAGACCACCAGGAAAAACTATAAATAATATTTACATTGCATCCACTGTTATACAAAATCTTAATAGTCTGTCTACTTGAAATAAAATTAAGCTTGTGTACTCTTGGATACTATAATTTATTTTTATTTATGTCTGCTTGACTTATTTGAGATACCAACACATCACTACATTTACGAGTAATTTTTTTGATATGAGGACTTTTTTAGTTATTATTTTTGGAATCGTGTAAAAAGATTTTCCAGGATCTCTATCAGACCGATTTCGATACCCATAAAAACATAACATACAGCGGGCACATAAAACCATTTTTTAATAACTTACAGTTCCATCGCAAGGAGTTTTCAATGTAAACAAAAACTAACCTCAGTTGACCGGAAGCCATTTGAAATACTTCCGGTTTTCTCTCTTCCCATTGAAAACCTATGTAAATCGAAAAAATATTTATTTAAATATTTTCAGGTATTTATTTCTGTTTTCGAAAATGATTTTATTTTATCCATTAAAATCATAATTTTTAATAAGAGTGCAATCAATGGTGATTCCATAAATTTTTAAAATTTTTTTAATTTTTACTTAAATAATCCTGATGGATTACCATATTTCTCGGAGATTGTAACAATGATTCTCAATAGTTGATGAATGATATATTGTAGCCCACATTCTAACTCTATTAATCAATTGTTAATAATTTTTTTTTTTAACTAATTTTTAATTTTATGCATTTATTCCAAAATTCCAGGAAATATATTTTGCTCGCGATTGAACTATAAATTTATAGTTGCTTGCTTAATATTCGTAATTATTAATAATTTCGAATATTAAGCAAGGTATTATTTATGCTTTCATTTATAGTATTATAAATTTTATTAAAATTTTCTTGCCCATGCTAGAATATATGAATTGTTATCAATAATGAGTAGAACAAAATTGTTATGATGTGTTTATTTACTTATTGTTTATTAATATTTTTAAAAAATCTTAGTTTTTATTGCAATTAAACTTTAAGTCTTATTTTTAAGAATTGATTTAATATATCTAATTAAATTAAGGATTGTAAATCGGGTTCCATTGGAAATTTGAACATCTTCACTTGCGAAAATAAATTTGTTCCAGCTCGCATATTGCAACCAAATGCTACGCAAGCACTACTTCATTTATTTGATTTCTGCATTTCAAAAAAATGTATAGCATAATTACTTTGAAATTAATATTTCTCAAAAGCAATGGAAACTACACAAAACAAGCACAATGGTATAAGATAATAATGGAATAGTAAGCTGAACGTTTCGTGCTGGAAGTTTTCTAGATCTCCACGGTAGTAGCGCCTTCTCTATTCTACGCTTTACAGAAACTTCCATCCTATGGATGGTCTACTTGTTTGTGCACAAAAAAATTCACTGTCTCCATTGCCATGAGCAAGGAGTGAGTTGTGGAAATGACGTCTCTAGGATACCCTTGATTGCCAGTGGAATAATTCTTTAGTCACAATTGTTATATTTTCCTAATATGCGGCAATATTTTTAACTGTATTTTAACGGTTTCTCTATTTTAGCAAAGTAATTGTCAGAAATCGGAAAAGAATGGTAAGTCATGTTTTGTTTAATTGTTGTGATTAATATATAACATGACTACTTAAAAATGGTATTATTTTGTATAGATTTTATAGATAAACGTTTATTATGAGATATTTACGCATCAGTGTTGACATATACTTTTGAATATGTTCGATTACTTAAATGTTAAAAAAATTCAGTATATTTATATATAATCGATTTCTTCCTATTTAATAAGATTTAATTTTAAAATTCTCACTTTGAACTTCCTTATTGATTTGGCAATGATTTAAAAAAATTCTTAAATACATATTGTCGAATGCTTTTAGGAATTTAATATACAGTTGGGGTTTCTTAATTACATATCGATATATATTTTAATACAGGAACGCTATATTATATAATACTAAAAATATCAGATTTTAAGCAGTAACAAATAGAAGCAAACTCATTAATGCCAAGATTAAACATAAATTTATATGCAGTTTCTGTTCAACATAATGCATTGAAGGGATTTTCATGTTACCATGTAACATTAAGTTGAATTTGAAGTTTTCCCTATTTTATCTCTTTTGTAACAAGATACCAAATTAAGAAACTTGAAAATATCAAAAGAAAATACTGTGTTTTATGGATATTCATATGTTTTTTAGGGTCAAAGCCAATCATCTGGGGGCCCAGGAGGCAGTGGAACTGGTGGCGATAAGAAAGATGACAAAGTAAGGCAACTTCAATTAACTACCATATTATTTCTTAAGTTTACTTTAAAAATGTTGTATGTCATTAAACGTTGATATAACTAATAAGAAATAAAATATTAAAAAATTGTTAGATAATTCAAAACTAAAATTCATTTATAAGTAAGCATTTCTAAGAATAGTTAGTGATCTGTTATATTTTAAAATTTATATTATATATTAAAATATATTTTAAAATATTTGTATACTTTTTGATGTATGAAATTCTTAAGCTATGGGACCTATAATTATGTAATATTTGTATTTTTTAAGCTATGGCATTTTATTTTGATCTATTGAAACAGTAATTTATTTCTGTACTTGTTAATTTTCAACTCATCAAATTATTTTAACTGATATTAGTCAAAGTAATTGACATAAACTGAAATCAAACTAAAATTAGTTAGTTGCCTCAAAGTCAGTTTTGGTAACATTTCGTGATTGTCTATATTATGTAGACAATCAAAGAAATATGCTATCTGCAAAATATATGTATTCAATAAGCATATTCTGGCAATATCCTGTTTCAACTTACTGCTTGGTGACAATATAAAAAACTGCCAATAAACAGACTAAGCTAATTTACTGTAAACATTATGCTGGCGCAATAAAAGAAACGATGTGTACAATTTGAAAATAATCTTTTCATTTAAATATTTGTAAATGAAATACATTTAAGAAGTACGTAAAAATTTAGGTAAAACTGAGCATTACGGTCAGACTTTGGCGAATTTGGCGAAATTTTTTTCGCCAAGCACATGAGACAAGCGTTTTGGAAATTGATTGGCAACCCAAAAAGAGTGCCAATCGGGGAGGAATTGGCCTGAAAAAAACGGCGGGAGTTTAACCCGACTTGAAATTTCCACTCCCCCTTAACACCAAATACGAAAACAACCATGCAAATCAAGTGGGGTTTCCCCCATATTTCGAATTGCTAAGCCTAACCGCATGCAAGAAAACAGTAATAGTAAAAAGAATTGATTAAAGATTATATTTAAAAATATTTTAGAATATTTTTTAGAGAATTAAAGGAAATAGAGAAGCAAACAATTATAATAACATCTAGTTAAAAATTAATAAAATAATGAATTTGAGTTATTTAAGATATGTTACAAATCATCTCACTATATAAAAAAGGAAACAATTCTAGAATAAATTTAAAAAATAGATTCTATAATTTCTATTATTATTGTAAAATTTAAATACTTAACATACAATTCTAGGAGTTCTATTCCTGCAAAAAATAAAATAAAATTCTTACCTTTATTTATTCTTCCGGCGCTGTACATGCACAGCAAAATCAAAAATGAATATAAAAGACGGTATTGAAAATCGGGCGCTATATCCACAGCGAAATACAAAACAAATATAAAAGACAGGATTGAAATTCCTGCGCTATATTCACAGCGAAATACAAAGCGAATATAAAAGACAGTATTGAAATTCCGGCACTATATCCACAGCGAAATACAAAACAAATAGATAGGATTGAAATTCCGGCTCCATATCCAAACCGAAATAAAATTGTGAATATAAAAGACAATATTTATATTCCGCGCTACATCCGAAGTAAAATAAAATATAAATATCAAAAAACAAGATTTAAATTACCGCGCTTTACATCCGATAAAAAAATCTAAAATAAAAATGGCTAACGTTTCCGGGATGTGCGGCGACGAGACATTCCAACAATATATTTGGTGAAACATTTGGCGACTAATCGTTTTTGGCGATTTTTTGGCAAAAAAATTTGGCGACAAAAATAATCGCCAAATTGTAACAGATTTGGCGACTTTTCGCTGAGACCGTGGCGACTTTCTGTGCTTTAGAGGTTCGACCGTAATACTCAGTTTAGCCAAAATTTATAAATGAGTACCTCTTGATTTTTTGGCAGTTTTTTTAAAAATTCCAATATAGGTTTAAAGATGACTAATAAGACTGCTAGACAAAAGTTAAACAAAAATAAATTAAATTTTATCACCATATTGATAATACATCACAGCCAAGATTCATCACATAGTGATAAGGTAGTATAAATATGATCCAAGCATATATTACAGATGTAAATTAATTGATATGACAGCTAAATAGTCACAACTCTTCCAGTTTATGGAGTCCTTTATCATATTATTTATTTTTAAAAATTAATTATGCCTCATTTTTTTCAATTGTTCCTCCTAATCCTAAAACTTCAACTTTAATAGTTTGTTTGAATTCTCAATAAATATGCATTGGAGAGCAATATTAAATGATTTGATGGCATGTTTACTAACTTTCTTGCTAGTAAGATTTTCACTCTAAACTCAGTGGCACACATGGGGCCAAAACCTACAGTATCCATCTCTGTTTCCTTGACTGAGGATCCTGGGGTGCAAAGCAAATGTTCTGGTTAACTGATCTGTGTAATGCAAATTTCCAAGTGTTTAGCTCCCAAGCATGCTTATTACTCAGTTTTATCAAACTGAAGGGGGAAAGCAGAGAGCGTCTTTCTCAGCCAGAGGATCGAATCTGAAGAAGTGCTGCTCCACCAGGCTTACATGTATTATAAAAACTTATATGGTGGAAGATTATTTTTTTATAGAAAGATTATGTTGGATGAATCAAAGAGTATAAATATCAAAATAGTAATAACTTTTTTAATTTATCTGATAGTTCAAAGTTTTTTACATTGAAAATCAATTTTGTGAATTATAATTCTTTTAAATGAGGGTTGGCACATTTCCTGGAATTTTGACTTGATTCCTTGAAAATCACGAATTATTCCTGGAAATTTTTCTTATCTTGATGCATTAATTTTTTCTGGAAAATCATATATTTTTTAATTTTTTGTTTGTTTTAATATTTTAAAATTTTCATTAAAATAGTCAAAAAAGTTTCCCTTGATGAAAATTACATATAATTTAATTGAACCAGGATAAATTTGTTTATAAATGAAATAAAGACTGAAATAAATTATTTAATATGCCTGGTGGAAATTGCTTTTTCAATGACCAGTGGACTCTGGAAAAGCCATACAAAGATTGGCTTTTGCATGGTTAAGATACAACACATGCCCATTGTTTGTTTTGCCAGAAAGACTTCTGGATTTCAAATTTGGGCAAATCGGCAATTAGATCTCATATGAAACGGAAAAAAATTATTAGAACAAGCTATATTCGCTAAAAATTTTACTCATTTATAAGATTTTTTCACTTCTGCTGATCTTGTTAAAGAATGGGAACCTAAAGCATGCTCTGATATTTTAGATTCATTTGTTTCTTCAAAAGAAGTTTTAAAGGCTGGAATTGTTAAAGTTAAAACAACAGATTTACGGCACCCTTAAAGTTTTAAACAACTGATTCAGCTACAGTTCTTGTAACAATATGAATTGCTTCTTTCAAGCAATGTTTCCAGACAGTGCTATTGCAGAGCAATTTAGTTATGCTAAAAAAACTGTGCTTATTTAAGTTTTTGGAATTGCACCTTATTTTTCTAACTTATTGAAAAAAAATTAAGAATGTTTCTAATTATTTGCTTTTTTTGATGAAAGTTTAAATAATCATCTGCAGACAAAACAATTGGACTGCCATGTAAGATTTTGGGATAATGATACAGTTAAAACACAGTATTACTCATCTGATTTTTTAGGTCGTTCAACTGGAGATGTTTTGTTTGAAAAAGTTAATGAGTAGTGCTTAGAATTAGGAACAAGTGGATTACTCCAGTTGTTAAGGAATGGCCCAAGTATGAACTGGTCTGTTTTGACTAAAATGGCTGATTTTTTTAAAAAGTGAACATCATTCAAATATTGTAAATGTCGAAAGCTGCAGCCTACTCATTCTACACAATGATTACAGCCATGCATGTTCCTCATTTCCAGAAATTGAGGTAACAGCAAGTGCAGTTTACAGACTATTTAAGGACTCACCTGCTCGTAGGGAGAATTTTGATAACCTCGACCTAGGCGTAAAATTTCCTTTAAAGTTTTGCAATGGTTAATGTTTTGCATGTCAATGGTTAGAGAATATAAGTGTTTTCAACAGATTGCTTGAAATGTTACTGTATTTTAAAACATATGTCATTTCTTCAAAGCAAAAAAATTCTTAGTCCTGATACTAAAACTTTTGATATTGTGCCGAAGTGTACAAAAGATGTACTCTTTCTGCTACATGCAATTTTTTATATTTATTGCTCGGGAAGTAGAATCTTTTCTGACACTTTATCAAACTGATAAACCAATGTTTCCATTTATTGCTGGAGATTTTCATGCATTGTTGAAAAGTTCGGTGCAAAAGTTTTTTTAAAGAACTTTTGCTATCTAAATGGAAATGTCTAAAAACTCTAAAATTACTCATTATTTTCTACAATGTATAATCCAGTATTATATAGATATTGATTATTTAAATTAAAAAAATTCTGTTATAGCTGTAAATTCATTGAAGGCTTTTTAAATAATCATTAATTATTTTAACTCAAATAAAAATAGTCTCATTAATGTTTGCAATTATTTATTTATATTATTTACAGAAATGTTTAAAAGATTGCATGTAAATAATTATATGCATACTTGGTTAACCTTTTTGTCCCGGCAGTACAACTGTTGTACCACCAAAGTGAGTGTCTCAGAAGACAGCTGTGGTACAACAGTTGTACCATGAATTTTTCCTCTTTTCAAGTGCCTGACTTTTTCCCGCTCAAATTTCTTCGCGCAGTTGAGGTTGATTTAATTGCTACTCTTTTATGTGTGAAAGTCGTAAAAATTGATGACTTGTCTAAACAGGGAATTTTGGCGAAAAATGGTTTTCATTGGCTCCTCTTTTTAAAAGGGAAGCATATTCATCCTCACTTTAGCAAATTTTTTCATTGTAATTAGTTCTTTTTTCCTCGCTAGAAAAAATATTTTTAATGGCTGCACACTGTAAAGGGTTGACTGATGAAGAAATTAAAATTTTATTGGAAGAATTAGAAAAAGAAAATTTTGCAGACAGTGATTTTGATTGCTGTGATGAATCTGAATGCAAGGATATTAGTTTTTTTGATGGCAATAATGATGCAAATTCCTCTGTCATTTGATTTTGATTGGCGTAAGGCTAAAGCAGATGATAAGCCTACCATTTTTAAATTTACGGGGGTTATGGTATTTCTGAGACAAAGGATTTAGTTGAGGAACACAAATTTTTTTATTTATTTTTTTCAGAAGAAATTTTAAACTTTATTGTAGATGAAACAAATATATATGCTTCCCAAATATTAGAATTACATCCGAAAAGTAATAAAAGAAAATATGGGACTAAATGGAGTAACATTGATGCACCAGATTAAAAAAAATTCTTTGGACTTATTCTTTTAATGGGTCATATAGATAAAGATAACATCAAAGATTATTGGTCGACAGATGAATAGATTGAAACTCCTGTTTTTAGAAAAATTATGTCCTTTTATAGATTTTTTAATGTATTGCGATTTTTACGTTTTATAGACAGTAAGAATAAACCAAAACTTGATGAAGAATACAACAGATTGTGGAAATTACGAACGATTTTTGATTTTTTAAATAAATCTTTTAAGGAGCGCATCATCCATCTGAGGAACTTGCAGTTGATGAAGAGTGATATTCAAACAATATATTTCTAAGAAAAGAAAACATTGGAGAATTAAACTTTATATAAATTCCTGGACCACATTGTATTTTTTAATCTCACAACAAAAACATGCAGGTAGAAATAAAACAAATATAAAAATGAAAATACTTCCAATCATAAATTGAGATGGCAGTAGATATCTAATAAAGTTGCATTTTAGTTGTGTCAGTCTTTCTTCTAAGTAGTTTTAATTTCTGTGTAAAATTAAGCTAATACAGTTTTGGTTTTTAAAAATAATTTAATAATCCTAGTTTTATAAAAGCTTAAAACACTGAAGATAAGAATTTATTCCCAATATAAAGCTAATATTTTCTTGCTAATGTTCTGATAAGAATTTTATAAAAATATTTTCTGAGACTAATGCGAGTATATTTTGGAATATACTATTTGAATCAACATTTTCAAGTCATTGAGAAATGAACCGAATATTACTAGTTATTGTATGACAAATGTAGTTTTATTAAATAATCAACCTGAATGCTACATATAAAGGAGAAACTCAAGATTCATCTGGCTACATTCATTGTGCAAAATGTTTCATACTCAGTTAAAGAAACATGCAGAAAGGTAAATTCCATTTTTAAGCTTTTTTGTTAAAGGTGAAAGCTAAAAAAGCATATATTTTAATCCCTTCAATATAGAAATTTGTTATAAATAAAAGTACTTAAATCAAAAGAAAACTGTAATCATTACTGTGTTTAACACACAGATTACTTTTAATCTTTTTCAAATGCAGCTTCGGCAGTTTGCTTGTACTTACTCATAAAAGGAAATATTTGTTCAAAATATCTTTATTTACATATTTTAATATCAGGCAGGCTGCTTTTAAGAATGTTTTTGAAATATTCAGTTAGTTTATTACTTATCAATTTTTATTATAACTAATTGCAAATTCATTACTTTAAAGAAGTCTGTAGTTATTTTAAATAATAATTTCGGAAAATTCTCTGTAATAAATTAATATACTCCTTATAGTTTTTGTAATAGACTAAATTTGTTTCTCAAATACATGTATATAATCTTAAAATACTTATAATATTTCTTAATGTGGTATGTAAAACAATGAATAGAAAAAAATCGATAATTTGTCTATTAGTATAGTATTATGGTAAACACGTTTATATTTTCATGAGAATTACGGCAGACATAGCGTGGCGTATCTCCCTAAAAATATTCTTCACGGTGAAAACTTCAGCACTTAAATAGGGTGAAAATGACCCTCTCCTTTCGGTCAAGGGGGTAGAAAATGTCATCTTCTCACGCCGTCCTAGGAGCAGTTTTTTGAAACGGTGATGGCGAACTCAAAAGATTAAGAACAATTTTTAAAATAAAATGAAAAATAATTTAACGTGAATGTTAATACCTCTTGGCAATTTTTGATTTGACTCCTGGGAAACTCTTGGAATTTGATTCTTAGAAATCTGTACGAACACTGTTAAATTCTTAATCTTATAAATGTACCACATATGCATTTGCATTTAAATTATCTTTGTTTCATGATATATTTTGTATATGTTACTTGATTTATTGAATAATGAATATGTTATGAAAATAAATTATATATTATATTTAGAAAAAGAAGAAATATGAACCACCTGTCCCAACTCGTGTTGGAAAGAAAAAGAAGAGACAAAAGGGTCCTGAAGCTGCTAGCAAGCTACCTTTAGGTATTAATATGTGTGGTATTTAAATAAAGAATATTTTTGATACTTTATTAAACATTTAAAATAATATCTGCAGGGTTTTTCAACTCATGACTTAATTTGTTGTTCCCTTAACAGAACAAAGGAAATTTTTTTGAACTTTGGTACATTAGAGAAGGAAATAGCACTGTAGTAATTAATCACTGTATTATGAGTTTTAATTAATGTAAACACTGTAAAGTAAAACTAATATTGTGAGAGTTCTCTACCATGAATTTTAGTTGATTAGATTTCACCAATCAATAGCTATGCTATATTTTTACTTTGATGTTAGAATTACTTTCATTTTTATGAATATTTTTCTTCCATGCCATATTTGTAAAATCTTACTTTGTGTTATTTGATTTGTTAACTTAATTGCAACTTAATATATATATATATATATATATATATATATATATATATATATATATGTATATATAATGTATATGTATATATATAATGTCTATATATATGTGTGTGTGCAGGGGTGTTTGTGCTCCGGGGAAACCCCGGAATTTCGGGGATTTTGAACTTCGATACCCGGAAATTCCGGGGATTGTCATTCAAAAGGAAGTAGGAATAATAATGAATTATTTATTTTGATCTGGGTAATTTTGTTTGCTTTGAAAGCAGAAAACGCAATAATTAGGTCATTCAATACTTCAAAATTTTAGATTTTCATTTCTCCCCCCTTCTCGAAACTTTAAAATGTCGATAGTAAGTCCGTAATAGTTTCCGGGGATTTTTTGGGGTCCCACAAACACCTCTGGTGTGTGAATTTTAAAGTTCCTGGACTATGTCTATAGCATAAAAAATTTTTTTTTAGAAAAAGAAGAAAAAGTAGTTCAACTACAAGAAAGTTTTTGTGTTACTACATTAATCCCATCTTTTAAAATTGATTTGTCTCAAATTATGTGGTTGAAATGTCAAGGCTACAGTCAGATGCATTTAGTTACCGGCCATTGAAATAAACAGCTTCAGTTGAGCAAAAAATCAATATCAAATTTTTTGTTCGCTTGGGAAAGAATGCTGAGGAGATACTCAAAGTTAACTCTTATAAAAAATGCAAGCTTTTGAATAGGACCATTGTTTCAGAGAGGGCAGTCAGTGAAACCCCAAAGATGTTAAACGCTGTGGTCTTCCTGTGACTTCTCGCACAGATGGAAACATGAGAAAAGTGTTTGGGGGAATATGTGAAAACAGGCAGCAAACAATTTCCCATTGGTAGAATTAGGTCACATGCCAGCGTATATTGACTAATGATCTTAACATGTTAACACTTCCTACCCTGCATGAAAAACATTGACCAAAAGTTAATTTAAATGGAGATTTCAAGAGACTTAATCTTAGATATTGACAAAGATCCTTCCTTACTTGGCTGAATTGTTACTGGAGACGAGAAATGGTATGTTTTACATGACCTGAAAACTAAGAGCATCAGTAACATGGAAATCACTGCAATCTCCATGGAAGCAAAAATTCCCCCAAGACGTTCTAAAAAAAGGGTCATACTAGAGGTATTCTTCAATATCCTGGGCATTTTGCATCTGGAGTTTTTCGCTGAAGGATGCACTGTGAACATAACTATATCGAAATCCTGTCTTTTGTTTAAGTCAATCTGGAAGAAGGGACCAACACTGTGGACAGAATAATCATGGGTTCTGTTGCATGACAGCACTCTTACTCCCTTATCCCTACTCGTCAATGGCTTTCTTGCGAAAATGAAAACAACTCTTTTACCGCATCTTCCTTACTCACCTGATCTCATACCCTATGATATCTTCCTACCTCTGGAACTGGCAAGACGCTTGCAGGGTTGTTGATTTCTATATTTAGCTAAAGTTAAATGTGCATTGCAAGCTGAATTCAAGGACATGGCCGAAAATGGATTCCAGTCATGCTTTTATGAACAGTAAAACTAAGTATTACAATCTCAGCTTAGCGAAATTGGCAAAAAAATTTTCGCCAAGCAAAGGAGACGGGTATTGGAAATTGATTAGCAACCCAGAACGGGCGGCAATTGGCAAAAGAAATCGGGGTGCCCCCTACTTCCACCTAACACTAAGTAAAATACAATAATTCCCATGTAAATAAAGTCGTATTTTCCCACTGATTTCATATTGCTAAGCCTAGTGGTATACAAGAAAACAGTAATACTAATAAGAATTGATTAAAGATTCTATTTAAAAATATTTCAGAATTAAAATTAAAGGAAATAAAGTAGCAAAAATAATTACATTTAATAATATCTAGTTAAAAATAAATAATGAATTTTAGTGATTTAAGATAGATGTTACAAATCATTACTATATAAAAGTAGGCAAATCTAGAATAATTAAAAAATATAAAGATTCTATAATTTTGTTTATTATTGGAGATTTAAATATTTAACATACAATTCTAGGAATTCTATGCCTGCAGAAAATAATTAAAATAAAATTCTTACCTTCATTTTTCGTCCGGCTCTTTACATGCACAGCCAAATCCAAAATGAATAATCCTAACTTTTATAAATTAGAGATTAATTTCTGGCAGGATATCCACAGCGAAATACAAAACGAATCTAAAAGACAGGATTGAAATTATAGCTCTATATCAACAGCAAAATGAATGGACAGCATTGAAATTCCGGCACTGGATCCACAGTGAAATAAAAAATGTAAATATAAAACACAATATTTATATTCTGTGTTACATCTGAAGTGAAATAAAAAATAAATATGAAAAATTAGAATTTAAATTGCTGTGCTTTACATCCGCTAAAAAAATCAAAAATAAAAATGGCTAGCATTTCGGGGATGTGCAGCAGCGAGACGTTCCAACGCTGTACTGATGACACATTTGGCAATTAATAGCTTTTGGTAATTTTTTAGTGAGGAAAAAAATCACCAAATTTGACCAGATTTAGCGATTTTTTGTGCTTAGCAAGCTGATACTGTAATACACAGTTTAGCCCTATGAACTTTACAGGCACTGGCAAATGTGTGCTGATGCACAAGGGTCTTATTTTGAAGGAAGATTTGTTTTTGCAATTTAATTTATAATAAGTCTTAAGTATTCATTTTTAACATTCTGTCTGGAAACTTTTGAATTCTACCACTTATATATATGTATAATTGAACGATATTAATGTGTAAAGGTTTTCAATTGCCATTTCATCAATATTAAATAGTATGATCATGTAAAACACATCAACACTCATGTATGTTTATCATGAGATATTAGTATACATAAACTTTTCTTGGTAGCTAATTTGTGCAAATGAATATTTAGCATTATATTAAGTAAAAATGATTGGTAAAATCCTAGCTAACTGTGCAGGTTTAGCACAATTTCTAATTTTCTCCCCAAGTGTTGCCCAGTTATCTAGCCAACCTATATTAAGTCATGACATACAATATTTAATTAACAAATGCCAAGCATGCTCAGACTTCAATTTTACAATTGTGTACTTTAAATTTTGAATGTTCCGTTATCACTAACTATAGAAGTATTAAAGTGCTAATAACTGGAAACTTATTTCCCAAAGATAACATAACAATAAATGTAAACTAATTATCAAGGAGTCAATAATGGGTGATAACCAGACAATAAAGCTAAATCTATAACATAAATAAAATGCATTTTTATAAAAACTCAAATTTTAAATAATTAGGCAAGGTGTCCGCATTAAAATAATTTACTGTAATACAATCTTGCTCCGATTTAAAGATGCCGAGCTGTCAGCCGAATGGTTAGTGGTCTTGTTTTCAGTTCAACAGTTCGTGGGTTTGAATCCCACCTTGGACTTGGATATTAGTAGTGGTTCGGAATCCACTTAAAACTCCGTAGGTCCCGGTCTAATTAGCCCTTGTGTGCAAAAAAAATGACCGTTGAGCGACAAACAAACAAACATTCCGATTTAAAACCAATAAATATAAATCTATATTGTAAACAAACGTTTTTACAAAATTAGACTTTCTAATTGATCAACATTACCATACTGAATCTATTTAAATACAAATATATGAAATAGTTATAAATAATTCTTAATAAAAATATAACAAAATATATAATTGCAATATTAATTAAATACATAAAATAACTCACCTAATCATTGCACTAGGTAGATAATAGACAGATTTTAAAAAACTAAAACGAAACTAAACTCCATAGCATGACAGCCCATGTGGGCCAAGACCTACAGTGCCCATAACTGTTTTCATGACCGAGGGCCCTGGGGTGCGAAGCATATGTCCCAGTTAGGTGGTCAGCCTAACGTAAGACCCCCAGTGTTCCCAAGCATGCTTGGTACTCAGTTAATCGACCCACTGAAGGGATGAAAGGCTGAAGACAGATTTTATGGCCTTCAAAAATTAAGCCACAATGTTATTGAAATAATTATGTGACCATATATATTTTGTGAGGGAAATATTTCTAAAAACAATCTAAAAATAAACTTGTTTTATAAAATTTCAAAATAAATTTTACTTAAGAAACAACATAAAATATACACTGCAAATTAATATTCAAAAACTTAAAAAAAATTTAAAAATACAAACTTAAATCATCCATTCTTAATCATCCAACTTAAATCACCAAAAGCTTAAACTGCAATAAAATAAAAGCAAGTTACTAATCCAATTCTTTAAGGATTGGTGTTAGGCCCAGGACAAACTATTGGGTGGTTCAGAAAGTAATTTTTTTTGTCAAAGTGAAAGGTAATTTTTGTATAATGAATAAATGTTTTATTATAACTGGCCATTCTGGTCCCACACCTTTTTCCATTTTTCTGGTAGTAGCATGATTCCACATTCATAAAATTTTGCAATGACCAGAATGAATAATAGGAAGGCACCAGATCTAGAGAATAAGGTGGGTATAGTAGTATATCCCATTCAAGCTGTAAAGACTTTTGGCGAGTGACTAAACTTGTATGAGGTCTCGCATTATTTTGGTGGAACACTACACACTTTTTCTGTTGATTAATTCTGGCCTTTTTTGTTGAAGTGCATCATTCAGTTTGTCCAGCTGATGACAGTAAACTTCTGAATTGTTATGTTATCTGGGATATTGGGTTTCAAAATACTTTAAGTCAGTTCATCTTTTTTGCTCCATAATGTCTTGCGTTTGACATTGTTATATACAAACTATTTTTTGTCCCCAGTAATGATGCACTTTAAAAATTGATCTGTGGATCATTTTCGTGATGTTTGAGAAACAAATCACAGACGTCAACGCGACAACACAAATTGCTCTCTGTGAGAATCTGGGGAACCTATATATTAAATTAAACCCAGGCCTTTCAAGTGGTCATAAATAGTTGAATTTGATAAATTTTACCTCTCATCAATCTTATGTGATCTTGTTCACCAAATTGCATCAACTAATGCCTTTATCTTGTCTTTATCAGCTTCAACCGGGCTTCCAGGCTGTGGTACACCTTCAATATCAAAATTGCCAGATCGAAATTAACACATCTTCTCCTTGCGCATCCGTTAATTTCTTTCTGGCTTGAACAGCATTTTTACCTTTTCGATAGTAAAAAAGTAAAATGTGATGAAAAATGTTGTTTATTGTTCTCCATATTTAAGATGGCACCAACTAAAATCTACATAGAATTATATTGAATTTTTACACAAGCCTTGCTATATCAGCTCTCAAAACTTATAATGATTATGCAGCTTAAGTATGAAGTTGGGTGCAAAAAAATACAATTAAATCCTCTGTCGGGAAAAAACGAAATTACTTTCTAAACAGCCCAATAAAATTATATGTCCAGTGTTTTGAATTCCTTAGTTTAGTATTGGTCTATATCATTTTTCTTATCACCATATTTATTATTCATTTAAAATCTTTTCTTTAAAATCACTTGACTGCTATGCCTTACTGGTATCCTCTATACTACTTTTGTATTACTAATGGAATTAGAACTTTATTAATTTATCTATCCAGTATTACTGTATTCAAATCAAATTATTAATTTATTGCCTTTAACGGCTATTAATTATATACGCATACCAATTTGTCTACAGAGGTCTATCACAGATTTTGAAGAGCAGCTTGTTCAGAGAACCAAAAGACATTTCATAGAACTCCCCAGCGTCAGTTAGTTTTGGTTATTGCATTGTGCAATAGAGCTTGGTTATTGAATATTTATTTTTGTTAGTAATGACAAATTATTTAATAGATATATTTTTATTTTATCTGTTATCAAATTTTAAACTTAATTTATTATTATATAATTATTTTTATTATGTTTGTTACCAGCAAACTAAATTTATAATTTTTATTTAGAACTAATTATTGATTTACTATCACTTCTTAATCTTTCAGATCCTATTAATAAAATGAAATACTTTTATAGATACTTAAATCATTTTTTGCTGCAATAAACAATTATAGATCTGCCTATAGTTCTTTGATAGATAGCCTAATTGGGGTAACAGGACATCTGTCCACATATATTTAATGTCTGTTATAGGGCCTAACAGTTGCTAGCATGCAAAGCAAATTTCGCGCATGTATACAATCACATTACATCATTAAACGAATGTCATACATTTCGGCATAGTATGCCAGTTTGGACATTTTATCACCTGCACTGGCACTTTGGATTCTATCAAGTTGTGGCATTTGGCGATTATTTTCCCTCTAAGCTAGCTGAGGCTGCTGTAGTTATTAGAATTCGGTTAGCAACCATAAAAGTAATCGGAAAAAATATATTAATAATTAAAGATCTTTTAAGTTCGGTGTATAATTTGGTAACCCTTGATTTGGTGATAAACTTTAATTTTTGTAAGCCTGTTAATCCTATCTTTGTATAGCTCTTGTGTAGCTGCCATCTTGTTAGTTACATTTTCACACCTTTCTTGGCATCAAAAAAGTCCCCTAGCCTTTAGGGGTACCCAATTGTAAACTTTTTCCAATTTTTTTATAAAGATTTTTAACAAAAATTAAAGGGAATATGTTACAAGAAAGGAAATGAAATGGCAGAAATTATGTTACATAAGAATAAAAAATCAAATGTATTATCTTAATTTAGTGTTTCCCAAAGTTTTGATATTTGTATCCCTTCTATAATTTTTGTAACATTGAATACCCCTCATGAAAAAATAAATGTATTTTAATAATCAAAAATATTATTTTTTCTTTTTTTGACTTATATAAAATAATAAGAAAAAAGAAATAAAATAAAAATAAAAGTTATATTATAAATATTTATTTGAATCAATCAGTAGGATGAAATTGTGTTAAAATAACAGATTATCATAATTTGGTTCTCTATTTGTTAATTTTAATCTCTGATGAAGTTCTATATCCAGTAATCTGTCCCTCCCCCCCTTTTTTAATTAATCTCTACAAATACTGAAAAAGCAACTTCACATAAATATGAAGTTGGAAAAAGCAAAATGTATTTCAGAACTTTTTTCGTTAAGACTGGATACACATGTTGCATTTTTAACCAGAATGATAAGCTACTTTCTCTATGTTTATTTTTCAAAAATATGTCTGAAGCCCATTCTAACAATAACTCTTCTTTACCTGCTTCAAATCTTCTGACATGGATGTTGTATTAATGTTAAATGGATCACTTGTCACTTGATTTTCTGAGCATTGGCTTTTACCTTTGTTGTACACTCATCAATCTCTTATTGTAACTCTGGGGACAAATCATTTTGAGAATTGCAACCTTAATTAAGATCACATTTAATAACTTTTGCTTAAAAATAAATATTTACTTAAGGAATTTGAGAGTTGTTAAATAAGTATTTGTGATGAAGTATTTGTTTAGTAAAATCATTTTGCTAAACCAATTATTGGTGCAAATTAGAATTATAAATTTTGTTAATTAACTCATGTGACTTATTTCATGTAGTCTTGTCTAAATTGCGTCAATTTTTTCCACTATTTGCTTATGTGTTTGAAAAATTACTTATATTTAATGATTTGATTATATTTTAAGTATGGTACCGAAATATTTTTTACAAAAAGTTGCTATCATGTCTGAATAAAATCAAATTGAACAGTTGTAAAATTCAAATACAAATAAACACAAATATGTAATGTAAACATTTTACAATTAATATTTGTCTCATGGCAATTTCGAAATGCTGAAGCACTCAATGTCTGATGAATTCGCTCCACTAATGTGCCTTGCCAATATCAACCAACATTTGGCAGTTAATTGTTTTTGGTGAATTTATTTGGCATTGGTAAAAAATTCCTCAAATTATACCACATTACATACCTTTTAAATTTCTTTAAATCCTGTTTTTGAAAGTTTTTAAGAAAATAAGGTAAAATATTGAGGAAGTTTTTAGAATTAGATTTTTTGTTTTTAAATATTTATATTATGTGACTCGTCATTTAAATTTAAATTTGTATAATTTTCTATTTATAGTTACACCACATACTAGATGTCGTTTGAAACTTTTGAAACTCGAACGCATAAAAGATTATCTCTTAATGGAAGAAGAATTTCTGAGGAATCAAGAACGTTTGAAGCCCCAGGAAGAAAAGCATGAAGTAATCATTTTGTTTTAACTTAAATACATTTTCATATTTTTCTGTATTATTTATTCAAATTCATGATTAATATGAATAAAAATCTGAGACTAAAGTATTTTATATTTATAAATTGTTTTCATTTCATAAAGTTTCATTATGTTATTTTTTTTTTTCAAAAAATAGTTTACCCCATTTTAGTAATTTAAATTTTTTTATAATTTTTTATGGGAAATTATACTTATTAATGAATACTGCTCATTTTTTCTTCATAAGTAAGCAGTGAATTAATTACTTGCATTTAAGTTATTTTAAAAAGAATAAATCTTTGTAGTTCAATATCTGTTAAACAGGAGGGAAAATTTGATAACTTTTTTTATAGTATTTTAATCAACTTGATTTTGATGGTAATGAAAATTAACCTTTTGGCCTTTTCTTTCACTTTTTAGAAATTTTATACATTTTCAAATGTATAACTAAATTATTTAATCACTCTAATAATAATGAACCATTTTATAATACCATAAATACAAGTTAATTATTTGCACACACTTACATATAAATTAAATGGAAATAGTGTAATTGATTTAAATCTGAAGTTTGCACATATTACATTAGTTTTATGCTTAAAAGTTTAATTTATTATCTATGTTATAATTGTCAATAACTAATTATTAATTGCATCCATGAAAATGAAATTAAATTTCTATGTTATTGATTGCTCATTAAATGATCATAAATACCAATGAGAAGCTTATATATTTTGATTTAGACAATAGAAAAGATTTATTTATTCTTATGATTGGAATTATGTTTAAACTAAAAAAAAATTCTGCTTATAAATTTAATGTATTAATTTTAGAAAAAAAATCTGTTTGAGAAAGAATGAGTCAAAAAAAATATCTTGACGAAAAAACAGGTTTAATAAGTTTTATAATCTAGCTATTCTCATTTCATTTATTATATTTGTTGGTGAAAGATTAATGCATCTGATTATAACAGGGCAAGAAGTTCCCATCATTAAACATCTTGACAAGCACTGGAAAGCTGATAGATTAAAATTACTATAGAAGTGTCTGAAAATAATTGCTATGACATATTACATAAAATTGCTAATCTTGGAGTTAACATGTAGAAGATTTGTTCACAAGCTTTGGTGTGTGCCAATATCAAAAAACTTTAAACAAATGAAAAATGAAAATAATCTTAAATTCCTCTGCAGTCAACTAATGGGAAATATTTGAGAAAACTAATTCCTGATTATAAATTAGATAAAGTGGCAAGTGAATGCTCAGTACTGTTGAAATTTAACTTCAGTAGTGTATGCATTCTGTACCTTTTATTTTGTGCAGTCTAAACTCAAATTTCTAAGCAATTGCAACAGATATAAAATTAATTATTCATTAAAAGAAGTCTAACAAGGAAAAATAATATTTAATAACTTATGCCAAAGATGAAATTAAAGATCATGTCAGTCAACCTATTTAAAAATTTTTATTTAATGATTCAATAATTATTTGATTTTTCTATTCATTATTTTCTTAGTTGTCAAACATTTCATTAAAGAATAATTTGTTTACTTTAATTTTATTATATCTAAATCTTTAATGTAATCATATTTTGCTATTAATCAATATAACTCTTTTGATTAATTTTTCATATTTTATTTTCCACATTGATCAATACTACTTATTAATTATGGTCATATTTTTATATTGATTATTATGTTTCTTCATAATGGTTGCAAAAGTAATTTTCAAAGTTTGTATTCATAATACAAATTTTGAAACATTTTAAAAGAATAATTTGAGGAGGAAATCTAAAAAGTCTGCTTTTAATATACACACATTTATTTTATATAAAATAAGTGTAATAAGCAAAATTGTGTGTATACTAAAAATTAAACATCTGTAAATTTATAAAAATATATGGCTAAATAGTTATATAAATATGGTTTTTACATATATAAATTATATACATGCTCGAAAGACGCTCCCTATTGAATTAATTCGCACTGCCATAGGCAAAAGCGAGCTTGGCTTGTCCAAGTGTCATAGGAAAACAACAACAATATACATGCTTATTTTGATCTTATTTTGACAATTATGCAATGTTGCATAAAATGTGATTATTATATCCTATTTTCACAAATAGTTTAGTTGTGTTCATTTTTCAACTTTAGGAAGAAAGATCAAAGGTGGATGATTTGCGAGGAACTCCCATGTCTGTTGGAACTTTAGAAGAAATTATTGACGATAATCATGCTATTGTATCTACTTCTGTTGGCAGTGAACACTATGTTAGCATTTTATCATTTGTAGATAAAGATCAATTAGAGCCTGGTTGCTCTGTTTTACTTAATCACAAGGTAATGTTTGTGATATTTCATCTGTTTAGTTATTAATTTTTAATTCAATTTAGGTATTAAATAAGATTTAAATTTATTTCTGTGCCATTTGTTTGTGTTATGATAGTTTTAAGCTTGAAATATGTAATTAAAGAAGTTCTCTGATATTTTATCATATTTGATAGTGTACAAGATAACTTATTTTCTTTGAAAATTAATCTGGCAAAATTATTGAATTTCATATTGTAAATGGCTAATTCCTAGGAACTTGCTTGGCTATAAGTGTGCCAAACTTGTTTACTGCACCAGAATGTATTGCAGTTTCATGACTTAACCTGATGTTAGCATGTGTAAAATTTATTTGGAGTTTTAGTAATCCTTTATAATAAGTATAATAAGTAATAATAATAATAAGTAATAACTTTATAATAAGTAATCCTTTATAATAAAATAAGTAGAAGCTTTTCTCAGTTATGGTTGAAATTTAAGTGTTTGGAATTACTTTATTTTGTAAGTGTATCAAGATGAAATTTAAGTATTTGAAATTATGTTTTCTGTATAATATGTTGTTGTTTTATCATAATTAAATGTAAATGTTTAAAGTTATAATTTGTTTTGAAATTGTATTACAAATTCAAAAATTTGAATTTAAGTATAAGTGTTTTGAAAGTGAAAGGTATGGGTAGTGATAAATTGAATTTGCATTTTTAATTCTACAAATGATAAGGTGAATATTTTTACTTTTAGTGTTATTTGATTTAAATTGCTGTTTTATGTAATAAGTTCTGTTATTTATTTGGTGTTGTTTAGAAATATTTGATGTGTTTTTAGGTTTACCATGAATTGTGCAATGCTTAAACTCAAATTTTAAAAACAGGCATTTTGTTTGTTATTGATTTAGCTTTATTGCCTAGTTGTTTCCATGGTAGATAGTGTTACACTGATGTTTCTTAAGGTGGGCTTCATTGCCCAGGTAATTAAAATCTGAGTTTTATTTGTTCCATATGTAATCTTTGCAAAATTAGTTTTTAATTATTACTATTTTAGTACTTCTGTGGTAAGTAATCATAAAATGTTTGAAATTTAAAATAGTGCAAGATAGCACTCTAAGTTTGATTCAGATTTTGAAAACTGGTTATTGCTTGAAGTGATATAATTTAGGTAGGTAAAATAACTGCTAGGCTCAAAATTTGAAAATCATGCTAAACCCACAAGCTGGTTCCTAGGATTTTACCCTATAATTCATTATAATGATCAGTAATAAAATTAAAAATGTGTATAAAAAAGGAGTATTTTATACTCAAGCAAACATGATAAATCAAGAGAATTAATTATCGATTGCTACAAGTTTATTCTGTAAAATGTTTGCAGATATTATTTGGTTTATTAATATTTTTTGATTATTTTCAAATTCATTTTCTTTTATAAACATTTTTAGAGAGTTTTAAGTACAGTGGCTTATTCTTTAAAATTTGTCAACAAAAAGTGTATTAATTCCATATGTTAAAATAATTATTAGCTTCTTTCATTTATATTTGATACAGCATTCACAAAACCTTTTTTTCCCAATTATTTATATTGCTATTTAATAATTAATTATATATTCATTTCAATGTGGCTTTTTTTATCTTATAATATGTTCATTGTAAATCTTTTAAATTGATTTAATAGTGCTAATTTTTTAATTCATCAATGTGTTGAAATTCATAAGGTGCATGCTGTAGTTGGTGTTCTCTCTGATGACACTGACCCAATGGTTACAGTGATGAAATTAGAAAAAGCTCCTCAAGAAACGTATGCTGATATTGGAGGTCTTGATCAACAAATACAGGAAATAAAGGTAATAATTACATTGATATAAAACATGAATATGATTTTTTTACTATACAATTTGTGGCCTCAAGAAAGTAAAACCTCTTTTAATTTCATACTATTTCACTATTAGTTTTGTTCTATTTCATCTTTTTTATTTATTTTTTATTTGTTTAGCTTCCACAGACACATCCAAAAACATTAATTCCACACACAAATAATTTTTATATATTAACTAAAAATATACTTATTAACAATATTTTTTCTAGAAAATATTTTCAAAAATCATCAAACTTGTATCAAAATTGTGGCTAAAATGTTTGTAAATATTGATAAAATTCTTATTCAAATTATTTTAAAAACCTTTTTCTAAATGATTTAATTTGGAAAGAATACTTTTTAATCATGCTAGAAAACCTGTGTAAAAACAGTTCAAAATATTGTGTGTATTTAATTGTTAAGAATTTTTTGAAGATTTAAGTAAATGGTGATAAATATTTTGATTAAAACGTATACAACTTACAAACAAATAATTGAATTGCTTGAAAATACTGAATTCAAGTTTTTTTTCAACAGTTTGGTTTATAGTAAAGTTGATTGAAGACCTGTTTCTTTGAACTCTCATTAATAGGAAAATTTGCTAATTACAATTTTCAAATTCACAAAAAATGTATATGTATGTTGATATATCTTTCTTCAGATCAGAAAAATAATTTTGCAGCTTTAATTCTTTTAATCTGAAATTTTAATCATTTTCTTATTTAACAAATAGTACTAATGCACATGTGAATTTTCTCCCAATTTTTGCAATTTCTATATTTGAACAATGTCTTTTCATGTATCAAAATTTAAGACAAAGAGCAATCATTAGGAATAGCTTTTTAATGAAATAGGAAAAAATAGCTGATCATTAAAATTTAATAGGAATATTATGTTGAAGATATTAACTTAATGAAAAACAAATGCAATATGCCAATTTTTATATAGAGGATGAAATTTAGATGTACTTTCGGGTATTAATGTATTCCATTTTGAGAAATTTGACCAGGTTTAACCAAAAACAGTTTATACTTTGAATTTGCTCTTTAGAAATATTGTAAAATTTGAAAAATGACAAATTATTTGATTTATTAGCTTTAAGACATTAAAGGGTTTGACATTTTCTCATCTAAAATATTAGATTATCCTCTTTCTAATCCTTTATTTCCTGCATTTACTTCAACTGTTGGAAGAAATATATAATTTATATATTTGTTTCATAGCTTTTTTAAAGTAAAATTTAAGTATGTGTTTTGTATCTCAGTGTGGTGTAGCTTGTCCTTATCTGGACCTTGCACCAGAAAACTCAACCAACCAATCCATCAATCATTTGTAACTCAGTGATTAAAGTGAAAAAAATTAAATGAATATTTATCAAAGGAATATTTTAAAGAAATTGAGCTTCACTTACAAAATACTGATATATTTAAAGACAGTCTAAAATTACTGAAGGACTCTGAATTTGAGTACAGCTTCTTTTATTATTTATTGTCAGAAACATACACTGAACATACAATCATTTCATTTAAGTATATTAAAAAATTATTTTCCTTTTTGTGAATGAAATCCTATTTCAATCACAGCCTTTTGAAAGCATTGATCTTCTATTTATAGAATGTATACAATATATTGTGTGTTGGTAAAATACTTTCATACATATTTTTAACCTGTACACAAAGAACTACTGTGTACTTTTTTAAATATAAACTATTCTGAATTTAGTGGCATGACAGCCCATGACTGAGGGCTCCAGGATGAGAAGCATATGTCCCTGTTAAGTTAGCCTAACACAAAACGGCCAGTCTTTAGTTTCCAAGCAGACTTTGATACTCAGCTTTATTGATTCTCTGAAGGAATGAGAAAGAAAGACTGGACATGACACATAATAAATGCATTCAGCAATCTAAAATTCCATTATTATTTGTTTTTTATGGTGCAGGTCACTATGTCATATAATGATTACACTTTTGTTTCCTATTCGAATAAATAGCTTATATTTTATAGAAGGAATTCATTTAAAAATTTATTGGAAAATTTCATTGCAATTATTGATAGTTGCATGTAGTAACTTTAAATGTAATAATAAAAAAAATTGTTGTGTAATACATTTAAAATTTTTAGTTTAATGCCTTGATTATTTGATGGTTTATCAGTATATTTTTAACCAAAACAGTTTTTATTTAATTCACGAAAAAATTTTTTATGTATTTTTTGATTTATACTTTTATTTTAGGGCACTTAGTTCATAAATTACTTTTTAGCATATTTTTTTATTTGTTAATATATATAAATGACCAATCATTTTTATAAAGGAATCTGTTGAACTGCCTCTGACACATCCAGAATATTATGAAGAAATGGGAATTAAACCTCCTAAAGGTGTCATATTGTATGGACCTCCTGGCACAGGTACATTTATGATTTATTACAAATTTAATAATCTTCATGTTTGAACTACACGTTTTCATATTATGAACTGCAATCCAAATATTAGAAAATTTGGTTTGTTTTAAATAAAAATTTAGAAATAATATTTCTATTATTGTTTTATGTATCACATCAAGGACTATATCTGAGGGATGGAAATTGTCCTCTTAAATGTATACAATAATGTATACTTTTATAAGAAATGAATTTTAAGGTGTACAAGATTGAAAATTTTCTTTTTAATGTTAATTTCTATGTATTCTGTGTTTTCTTTTCATACACATTGTAGGAGCCGTCCTACTAACTAATAAATTCAATTAATTCAGTATTTTTTAATAAAAACAACATTTATTCAAACATAACAAAAACATTAAAAAAAGGGATAGCGGAAGACCGACGGCAGGCCCGTCTGTCACCTTCCAATGTTACAGCTACTCTCTCACAAATTACGTAAACAGCTCCCTCACTTGGGGTGAGTGGGAGTGCCATCTATATGATAAGGGAGGTCTTAACATACTCCCCCGGGTTGAAATGTTAATTTCAAAACAATATCATAAATTTACATCGAAAATATAATTAGCATTATGCAATTAATAGTTCCAAATATTTGAAAATATTTAACACTTGACTACATAAACATTATACAATACAATAAACACACATTACAATATACATGACAAATACATGAAATGTATAATATATATGAATAATAAACAGATCATTTTGTTGCATTTTCAACAGTGATCAATATTTTTTAATTTATTGGTAAAATAGTTAAACTTCTGAGGTTACGTTTTACAATTGTACCATTTGGTAACCTTACGTTTACAACTCTTATTTTAGAGTCATTACCTGGAAAAACCTGTTCTATTCTACCAATTAAATATTTATTAATAGGAATATTATCTTCTTTAATTAAAACTAAGGAGCCTATCACTACATTGTTTTTTTTCAAACTGCCATTTTGTTCTTTCTTGCAAATTGCTTAAATAATCTCTTCTCCAGAGATCCCATATTTGTTGAGTGGCCTTTGTTGTTTTTTTCCATCTATTAAGATTACTTTCCTTTATATTAGTTAAATTGGGTTCGTTAATGCTTTTTAACTGTCTTCCAATTAAAAAATGACCTGGACTCAGTGTTTCGAAGTCATCGAAATCTGAACTAAATGGAGTAAGGGGTCTAGAATTTAACATCCCTTCGATTTGAATAACTATAGTTAAAAATTCTTCTTGAGTGAAGTTGTTGTTCCCTACTATGCGCTTTAAGTGATATTTAAAATGACTTTACTCCTGATTCCCAAAGTCCTCCAAAATTAGGTGATCTAGGAGGTATAAATTTCCAATCAATATTTTCGTCCAAGAAAAAATTACCTAATTTATTATTAGGATTTTTCAGAATATCATTAAATTTTTTCAGTTCTTTATTTGTCTCAATAAATGTTCTTGCATTGTCAGTGAATATTTTAGAACAGTGTTTCTCAACTGAATTTACTCCAAGGATTGGTAAAATATTTCAGCACGTTCGCGCGGACCGGTAATATTAATAATTTGACCCAATGCACAATTTTTCACAAAGATAAATCATGAAGACATACATAATTTTTAAAGCATTTTGTTTGTTATAATTTACATTTGTATATTCAACTTACTTATATAATATTGCATCGAGAATAAAAGCACCAAAACTTAATTAAAACTCCAAGAAAATTCCAACGTGAATGATATATTTATTTTTTTTCGATATAGTCGGCCTATAAAAGCTGGATATTTCGCGGACCGGTAAATATTTCTTGCGGACTGGTACCGGTCCACAGACCGGCGGTTGAGAAACACTGTTTTAGAACATTTGCCTCTTCTAGCGATGAATCGCTTGAAAGAAGCTATAAAGGCTTCTGACGACAAATCAGTTACGATTTCAAAATGAACTGCACGAGTAACTAAACAGATAAAAATTGCTACATATACTTTATTAAGTGTTCCTTTTCTTTGATTTTTAAATCTAACATTGAATGGATCGCAGAAATCAATACCTGTAATATTAAAGGGATAACTGTTCAATTCTTTCTTTAGGCAAATTACCCATTATTTGATTCTGCATTTTTGGCTTGTTTTTAAAACATATCAGACATTCATGCACTATTTTCCTACACAAATTCCTACCATTAAGTGGCCAAAACTTTTGTCTTACACAATACAATAAGGACTGTGGATTGACATGCAAATATTTTTCATGATAAAATTTTAGTATAATTATAGTTAGTTTATTAGACTTGGGAAGAATGATTGGATTTTTCTTATCTTTAACAAAATTTGAATTATTTAATCTACCTCCAACTCTAAGAATATTTTCTTCATCAATATATGGATTTAAAGATTTTAATTTACTATTACCTGAAATGGGCTCATCTTTGACAATTTTACTTATTTCTTCAGAAAAGTCTTCATGTTGTATGGCTCTTACCATAAACTTTTCTGCTCTCTCAACTTCTGAAGACTCTAATATACCTGATTTTTTCTCCGATGGAGATTTTAGATTGTGTAGAAATCTGAAACAAAAACTTAATACATGGATTAATTTTGTGTAATTGTTAGAAATTTTCAACAAATCGGATATGACTGAATTTTGAGATATTAAATTTAAAAAATTAGAGTTCTTATTAGAAAAATTGTCAGTTTTTCTTAGTTCGTGTCCAAATTCTTCTTCATTCAATGGAGCAATGGATTCATTTGGAAATTCATCTTGTAACAGAAATGTTGGTCCATGAAACCAAGTAGAATTCTGGATCAAAGAACTAGCATTTTCTCCTCGAGTAACCAGATCTGCCGGATTGTTCTTTCCAGGGCAGTGATACCATGAGTTGACATCAGTCAGGGCTTGAATCTCTGTCACTCTGTTGGCTATAAATGGTTTCCACTTTCTTGGTGAGCCTTTGATCCAGTGTAGCACAATCTGCGAGTCGGTCCAGAGGTAAACTTTGGTTGTAGCCTTTTCTTGAATGATCTTTTTTATTTTATCAGCTAAGCGTGATGCGAGGAGAGCTCCCATTAGCTCTAATCTAGGCAAGGTCAGTTTCTTGACAGGTGAAACTCGACTTTTCGAAACAACAAGATTTACTTCTACTCCATTATGCTTATAGACTTTAAGGTAAATTGCTGAACCATAAGCTTTGTTGCTGGCGTCGGAAAAGCAGTGTATTTCCACGTGTTTATTGAAGATATTGTCCAGGATAAATCTTGGAACTTTCAATTCTGCAAGTTGAGGAAGTTCCGTGCACCACTTAGTCCACTGTTCTTCTAAATCTGTTGGAAGCTTTTCATCCCAGGATACATTTCCCCGCCATAATTCTTGTAAGATACGCTTAATTCTTATGGTAAATGGAGTTAGGAGTCCTGTAGGATCGAATATCTTCCCAGCAGCTCGTAAAATGAATCGTTTCGTATTATTCTTCGTTTTAAGGAATTCTATTAGATTTCTCACTTCCACTGTCAGACAGTCTTCTGCAGTATTCCAAGCAATACCTAATATCTTCACTGAATTGGCATTCAATTCCACAGAAGAGGCTGGTGGGTGAGTATCAAAGTTTTCGTTCTTCCATCTGTTCATCAAGCTTGACTCGTTGGAATTCCATTTTCTTAACTTCATACCAGCTTCCTGCATTATTTCTTTAGCGTTAGAAGAAATTTGGAAGGCTTCTTCAACATCATTTGCTCCAGTAATCAAGTCATCAACGTAGAAACAAGTGTTTAATGAGTGAACTGTGGTGGGATATTCATCACGATATCTTTCGATATGATGCTTTATTGTGGCGGCTAACAGGAAAGGACTCGAATTAATTCCGAAGAGAACACGCTTAAATCTGTAAATTTCAATTTCGTTATCTTTTTGAAGAGCTTTACAATTTTTCCAAAGGAATCTTGTTGCATCTCTATCATCACTCGACAAGGATATTTGCAAAAACGCCTTTTCGATATCGGCTGTGAATGCTACTTTATTGAAGCGAAATTTAATTAAAAGGTCCATTAAATTTGGATTAAGATTTGGGCCGGGTAACAAACAATCATTTAAAGATATCTGACCATGTTCATAAGAGCTCGCATCAAACACAATGCGTACTTTGGTAGTGAGTTTATCATTTTTGCAAACAGGTTGATGCGGAAGATAAAATATGTGGTTACCCGAAGAGTATTTCTCGGGTAGAACCTTTTCTATAACACTTTTTTCCAAATAATCTTCTATTGTTTCACTATACTGTTTGTGTAAAGTGGGGTTTTTATTAAGTTGTTTTAAAAGAGTATTAAATCTCTTTTCTGCAACTGCATAATTATTACTTAAATCAAATGAATTGGAAATCCATGGTAAACACACTTCGTAGCGATTATCCTTATCTGTTATTGTTTCATTAAATTTTTGTAAAGCAACATTATGAGAATCTAGCATTGGATCATCTTTTATACCTAAGGATTCTAGATCCCAAAACCTTTATAAATCACTTTTCAAAGAATCATGATCATTTATTGCCAAATAGCACTGCATCTTATTTGGAATTTCTGTTTCGTTTATCGAACCTGCTACTATCCAACCGAATACTGTTTTGCGTAAAACAATATTTTCATGTTTTAATTTAATTTCATTTGATTTTAACACGTGATAAAAAAGTTCGCCTCCAATTAAACAATCTATTTTTCCTGGCTCATTAAATTCAGGATCCGCATAATTTAAATTCTTGGGTAAATCTAATTTTGATGTATCTATTTGTTTTGAAGGAGTGAGATCTGTAATTTTTGGTACTATTAGAAATTCAATGTCTGTTTCGAAATCTTTATTAGGATTAGAAATTGTTGTAGATATCATTCTTTTAACTGTTAAAGTAGATCCGTTAATCCCTGCAATGGGTGCGTTAACGTATTTTTTCTTTATTCCTAACAAGTCGGCAACTTCATTCGTACAAAAGGACGATTGCGAGCAAGAGTCTAGTAAGGAGCGAAAAGAAAATAAAGTTCCGTTTTTTCCTTTTATTTGTATTTTGGTTGTTGAGAGTATAACGTACTTGGGTGAAGGAGAAGGGGAGAGACAGCGGTTAGTCATCGTAAGTGAATTTTGAACCTCGGTAGAGTCGCGTTGTCTCGAGGCACAAGGATCTTCAGTTTTGGTTTCGCCGTCCCTGCATATGAGAGTGTGGTGTTTCCGGTGTAGATTTTTCTTTTCACATATTTGGCAATAACAAATTTGATTTTTACATTCTGAAAGCTTATGAGATTTGAAACAGTTAAAACACAGATGTTTCTTTTTTATTTCGTTATAGCGATCATTAATAGACATTTCATGAAATTTTTTACATTTATAAATGGGATGAGATTTAATTGAACATATCGGACAATTGGAATTTGATTCTATCATCAAACTTTTATTTTAAAAATAGTTTTCGCTTTTAGGCTTTCGTATGAAGGTTGATTTCTTTGTATATTTTCCAATATTTGACTACGCTTTAACAAAAACTTAATAAATTCTTCCCAATTTAGAAGCTCGTTTGTGACCTGAGTCATTTCGTATTGTTTACGCGTTTCTTTATCTAGTTTTTGGGAAATAATATTGATTAGCATTAATCCTGATAATTTATTCAATTCTAAATCTAACAATTTCAGCGCTCTTAAGTGTTTTAAAATAGTATTCGTAAATTTTCTCAATTCTTTGGATGATTCATGAGTTAATTTCTCTAAAAATAAAATTGAATTTATATGTGAGTCTGCTATTAATTTCTTGTTTTCATATCTTTCTTCCAGAGTTTTTAATAGAGAACTAAAAGTGTCATCTGTTGTTTGAATCGATTTTGCTTCACCTTTTAAAGAAGCTTGTAAATAATACGGTTTCTGTGTTTCATTTAAATCATTATTTTCAACAATCAAAGAATAAAATTGACTTTTAAAAACATTCCAATCTTCATAATTACCAAAAAATATGGGTAAAGGTATTTCAGGGAGTTTAACTTTAGATGCATTTTGACATTCATTTTGTTTCTTATCAAATTCATTTGTACTTTTCAATTGAGAAATAAGGAATTTCAGCCTTACCTCAATTTTATCCAGGCTTTCTTGAAGCTCCTCTAAGTTGTTCAAGTGTTCGTCAATATTTACTTCTTCAGGTAAAGCACAGTATTCACTTCTCATTCCATCAATAGTCTTATTTATAACTTTAACGTTATCCAACTTTTGTAAAAGTTCTATGTGACTTTCAGTTGTTTCCTGATAGTCCTTTGTAAAGGTTTCTAACCTTAGGATTTTTGTTTTGATGGCACTTCGCTGCCGATTCAAAACAGTTATTTGTTGCTTTGCCATAATTTTATTATCTTGTTATCGCTGATTAGCTCCGGATCGCTAGGACCAAAATGTAGGAGCCGTCCTACTAACTAATAAATTCAAGTGGACTGTATTTTTTTAATAAAAACAACATTTATTCAAACATAACAAAAACATTAAAAAAAGGGATAGCGGAAGACCGACGGCAGGCCCGTCTGTCACCTTCCAATGTTACAGCTACTCTCTCACAAATTACATAAACAGCTCCCTCACTTGGGGTGAGTGGGAGCGCCATCTATATGATAAAGGAGGTCTTAACACACATATTCAATCTTTTTTTTTTTAAAATGTATAAGATTTTTTTTGAGAAATTTAAATAAAATTTAATATTTTTAATGCATGTAGATGCCATTGTAAAATTCTTTTCATTTAGTAAAATTATAAATAATAAGGATTATACCTACATATGCAGTTTAAAAATTGAGTCTGCGAATGAAAAAGGAATTATAGTAATAACAATGTCTAGATTTAATAACTTTGTTTTAATTGGTTACAATTTCTTTTTATTATTTATAAATGACATGAACCTTTTTTTTGCAGGTAAAACTTTACTAGCTAAAGCTGTGGCCAATCAAACATCTGCAACTTTCTTGAGAGTCGTTGGGTCTGAATTGATTCAAAAATATTTGGTAAACTGCTTTTTTTTTATCAGTATTTGGAAATATACCAAATTTATCATGTTAATAATTTGTTTACATAAATTGGAATAGGAAATAAGGTATGTAGAAATAGCGTCTGTTCTAAAATGTTTGATTATATATTTTGTTTTATTTGTTTATTACATATTGTTAACCGGTTGAAATCTAATTATTAGGAATCTAAAAATTTTAAATTATTATGAATGAAAAAGAAAAATGTTATGGTAAATCATTCCATCATCTGATGAATCTTTATTCCATAGTGTTAACTTGATACTTGTGATTGCTGTTGATTCTGTTATTTAAAGATTGCTCTGATTGGTTCCTTTTCAACAACATTATTTTGTGAATCCCTTTGTTTCTTAAATTTATTTAGTAATCATCATATATTCTGCCCTTTTCCAGGTGTATTGAATTTTTTGTTAATATTTTACAAAAATAAAAATTTTACAACTGTTTTTCATTTTTAAAAATTAGAGTTCAGTTACATTCTATGGCTTGTTCATAGATTTATTATAGAATGTAATTGAATATTTAAAATTAGATTTGAGTGAGAACTCCACCTTATTTAATTTTGAATGAAAAATCTGTTACCAAATATGTATATTAAGGAGACATTTTTTGCATAGTATTTAGATCAGTCAAAGTTAAGGATCTGTCAGTTATAGAACTGTATTCTTTAAACAATATCAATGGGCCTGAATCATAGTTTTATAATAAAAATTTTGTGTCATGTGTTTATTAACATCAACTGTTTTATTTTACAAATACATCCAATTTATACAGTTACTCCTGGAGTTGTTTTTTTCTGTAGGCATTCATTTCTATTTAGTTACATGATAATATTTCCTAGTAAAAAATAAAGAAACCATTTGGAGGTTACTAAAATCTGGAGGTATTGTGAATCATTTTCAATATTAAGTACAAATTAATCAATAGTATTCATTGGAATTATCTATGATATGAAACATTTTCTGTTCAGAGCCTTGAGCTGTAATCAGTAATGAACAGATTTATTTTGGTAAAATGCTAAAGCTTTCTTTGTTGTTTTCTAGTGTATCTTAAATTAAGATCAAAATATAATCTTTTTTTAAAAATAATTTCATAGCTACTCATGATTTAAATTATCAGAACTATCTACATAGTTTTTAAAGTCTGTGGAAGGTTATTTTTGTCTCATTAAAGAAAAAGATTTTTTTATGTTAATTTACATTCTGTTGAATGATTGCAATAATTTGATTATAAAAAAGGTGCTTTTGACTTGTCTTTGAAAGTATAGGAAATGTCTGCAGTATAATAATTAGCAAAGGTTTATATCAAAATATAAATGTGTGGGATAGTTAAATGAACAAACAAATCATGATTATTAATTTGTAATGGTTAAATACTTTCACCTTTAAATCATAAATAACCTTTAATAAAAAAATTAAAACCTTTTTTTTAATTGAATAATGATTAAAGAAAAAAATCACTTAAATTGTAACCATAAGCAAGTATTATTTTCATATCATTCTTAACAGTACTATGTAAATATGCTTATTTTAATATGTTATCTTTTAAACAAATTAGTGGAAAGAAATCGTGTAAATGAATTAAAAAACTAATATTATAATCAGGGTTTGTACAGCTCCTTGAAACTCCTGGAATTGTAACTACCTTGATACATTTATTTTTCTTCAGAAGATATAATTTTTTAAATTTTTTATTTTAATATTTTAAAATTTTCATTGAAAATTTTCCAAATGTTTTGATTGAAAATTTTCAATAATTGAGTATTTGCTCTTAATGATACCAATAGACAGTATCACAATCAACAATCAATTTTTTCATAATTTTTAATTAAAATAAAGATTTAGTTCAGCCACAATAAATTCACAATAATCCACTTCAGTCAGGACTGGATGAAGGATGCAATTTTGATTCTTTTTCTCTTTGTTTTTGTCTTTTATATTGTATAAAATTCACAGAGTATTACTTTAGTGTAACTTCTTTTAGTTAAAATATACTTTCTATATCTTCCTGGGTAAAAATTACATATAATTCTAGTGAATTAAAAGGAATTTGTTTATCAATGAAATAAAGGCTGAAATAAATAATCTTATTTGCCCGGTTTAAAGTGTCTTTTCAATGCCCAGTGGACTCTGGCAAAGCCATACAAATATTTAAATATTTTTTTATTTGTATGCATTTTTGTATAAAAATAACTAAGAAATGTGAAAAATCTACTGAATAATTTAAGAAGTAGGAAAGCCTAGAATATGAATGTCAAATTGTATATTTTTAAAAGAGTTTGAATGTAAACAGAAGAAAAATTTTGAATTGCTTTTAATAAGTAATAATTGAAGGAAAAAGTCATCTTGTGTGTAATTGTATTTATATTTAATTGTATTAATTACTTTATCTAACTTATATTTGTTTTGAGAAAGTGTATTTATATTTGAAAAGAGGTTATTACACATATCTTGAAATGATCAATACATTAATAGATTGGAATTTATTGAAGAAAAATTATTTTATTTTTCTTTATTTTATTTATTTACCCATTATTTTATACAATGTATGATCTAGTAATATAAAAAATATTGATTATTGCAAATTTTTATGTCATTACTGTAAATTCATTGAAATTTTTTAAAGCAATTATTAAATTGAATTGTATCTTAAATATTCTCATCGTAAAAAATATTCTCATTATTTTTTGTAATTATATCTATTATTCAGAAATATAATTGGAAAATGCATATTTGGCATAATATGCATATTTGATTATGAAGTATTTCTAAAATAAAAAATTATTTAACATGAATGTTGATTCCTCCTGGAAATTTTTATTGGGCTCCTGGAAAACTCCTTTTGAATTTTATTCTCAGAACTCTGCATGAACTCTGTATAATGTGTTTTTGCTGAAAAATGAAACAAGAGTAGTAATATATTTAAAAATTGCTTCAACAGTTTTATCAATAACTTTGACAAAAAGTTTGTGTATATTAAATAATATTTTTTTCTCTAGGGAGATGGCCCTAAATTAGTCCGAGAACTTTTTAGAGTTGCTGAAGAACATGCTCCCTCAATTGTCTTTATAGATGAAATTGATGCTGTTGGAACTAAAAGGTAAATCAATTAATATCTTAAACTGAAAGCTTTGTAAGTAATATTTAATTGTATAATTTACATTATTTGTTTTTAATCTTTAAATATCTTTGATACTTACAAAATAGTTTTTATTTTATCACAGAGCGAATTTATTTGCATGTCTCGTTAAATAATTTTTGTTCAATCGCTATAGTTGTATTAATTTTAAAGTCATTTATTAAATATGGTAAGAATTTTAATATTAATTGTATTATATTATTCATATAATTTAAAAGAAAATTGCAATAATAAACTGTGCAATAATTTTATACACATAATGAAAAATGAAGAATGAAATGGAAAATTCTAATTTAACTTTCTTTATGTTGCAAAGAAAAATTTCCATTACATTACAAAAATTATTTCAATTTACAAATTATTTTGCATTTTAAAGTATTTTTCACATCAATACTGAAACTAAAACATTTTTGCCACATGGATGTGCTCTATATTGTGTTTGGATATTACAAATATCAAAATTGATTAAAAAACTGACATTGCTTCATTTAAATTTTAGTTCTTTTATCTTTAGTATTTATAAAATGTAAAATTGGATGTATAGAAAGCCTGTCACAAAAATTTTCTTTAGTAAGTAAATATAGTAAACTCTTGATTCCTTGGGAAATTTAATAAAGTATCTTGTTTATTTATGGATAATTCTCTAAATGGTTAAGAAATGGAACAAATCACTTACACACACTACATAAATATGGATTTATGTGATTTGAACAATTTATGTATTCAATGATGGCTATCTTGGACACTTCTTACTAGAAGAATAAAAAGCGATTTACTGTGTGTGCTTACAAATATGTTTAAAATTTAGTTCTCATGGGTTTTGAATATATTGTTTCAATAAATGCGAAACATATAATAAAAAATATTTCTCTTGCCATGTGTTTTGTGTTTTTTATTAATTTTTTTAATGAGTTGTATTTCACAGAGAATGAAATAAATAAAAGAATTCAGGAAAAAGACATTAATGTAAACCAAACTTTTATTGCAGTGAAATTATATTATGGCTGACTTAAGAATATTATAAAAAAATTATTTTTTTTTTAAAATTTGCATCATTCCTATAAATAATTTTCTTTAAAATTCCTTAATTTTCTTCACGAAATTTCATTTTTAAGTGTAACAACTATCTTCTCTTAGAAACAGACTATTCAGGAATAGACCCAGTCTGTGTGCTGATAGTTAAATACTTACTAAAATTCTAAACGGTTAATTTTTACTGTAAATATAAACTTTGTTATGTGCTACTGTATTTAGAGGATGATTTCGTATCTTTGAATTAATAAATGGATACAAAATATTGCAACCAGTGGGCATCAATATTTTATGAATAATATATTGCTAACAATAATAATGTATTTATAGGTATGATTCAAATTCAGGTGGTGAAAGAGAAATACAGCGTACTATGCTTGAACTTTTGAATCAGTTGGATGGCTTTGACTCAAGGGGAGATGTTAAAGTAAATTTCCTTAATCAGTATTTTTTGAATAGTTATTACAAATCAAAAGTATGTTTTAATTTTTCAAATAAACATTTATAAATTTACATTGTTCTAAAAATATTTCCCTACTAGGTTGTCATGGCAACAAATCGCATTGAGACACTTGATCCTGCTCTCATCAGACCTGGGCGTATTGATAGGAAGATAGAGTTCCCCTTACCTGATGAGAAAACTAAAAGGAGAATTTTCCTGATTCATACTGCTCGTATGACTTTAGCTGATGACGTTAATATAGATGATTTGGTAATGGCCAAAGATGATCTATCAGGAGCAGATATTAAGGTAACATTTTTTTTAAAAGAAGATTAATGAAATTTCCATTTCAATATGTATTAGTTAGTCAACATGTTTCTTTCTACTTATGTTAAATGACTAAATACTGCACCTTTGTCCTGTTAGAATTCAATGAAAATTCTGGTATTTTTATTAACAATGTAATATGTAGAAAAATCTTAGGTTGTATTTTTAATGTTTTTCTAATACTGATTTTTTTTTTACCTGCATTGGTGACATAAACAACAAAATGTCACTAATTAAAATTTTTTTTTGCTATGCTTATTATATGTATATATATTTTTTTTTTATAGAATTCAACTTTTTTAAAAACATTTCTTCATTTCTTTTAAAATTATTTTCCTTTACTTTATTTACAATTTTTTACTATTTTATTATCTTGGAAAATTCTATGCATTCAACTTGAATTGTTTTCTTCTGAATATAGGTGTTGGCTCTACAGTAGGTATTTGTTTTCTTATTTTGGGTTAACAGTATTCTTCCCGGGGAAAAATGGGTTCTTTACCATTATAACCCTTATTAATAATCACCATATCAGGAAAGAAAAAAATCGTAAACTATTGTTTAAATATTCCATTTGCATTTTGTATTATTTAAAAATGTTTATTTTTAAAACTACTTAAAATTATAAAAACATTTTATTTACCCTTTATAAACTAAATAATTATCACTTATTGACAAAACTTTTAAAAGCCAATGTTTATTTCTGACGGAAACTGCATAGCAATCACATCAATAATCAGTTGCGTAGACATACTGTAATATCACCTTTTTTTCTCAATAAAACAAAATTGAACATTGCAGTACTTTTGCTCTTAGTGACTGTAATGTTCCCTTTAGCTGATGAAATTATCACTAAGCATCTTTTGCACTAACTAGCTTTAGCTTGTTTATCTTTGTTTAACACTCTTTAGTCAATTAAAAAAGCAATTTGATTGGAATATATTTAATTTAAAATAAGTTTTTGAACCACATTAAAGTCATCATATCTATGTTTTATTATTTTCGCTTCTCTCTAAAAAACATGCTATTTCTTTAGGTTCATAGGTGAGGTTATAATGTAATAATAAGTACTAAAGAATGTTGCAAATTCTATTAATGTATGTAATGGGGTAAATAAATTTGCAAAGACGTATAAAAACCACTAAGCCATTCAATTTTCAATGTATGTATATACACATGTTCAAAATAAATATAAGTCATTAACATAATTTAATTACAAATCTATGTGACATTGCTTACAATAAATATAATTTCCAATCATTTTTATGAGATTAAAAATTTTATTATTTGTATCAGATTTTCAAATGGTAAAAAGAATTCTTAATATAGCATCTTAAATTTCCAATATTTCTTCAATATAAAGTTTTTTAGGGGAGGGGGAGAGAACATAGGCATTTTTCACCTTAGAATTCTTTCTTTAAAAAGTGTTTTCTTCCTTTTAAAATTCATTTATGCATAGCCACTTGAAGCATAGAAAAATGTTTATTCCACCCGATCTACCATCTTACTACATTCCCACAGCACAATTTAAAAAGTAACAATATGTACTATTATTTGAAGTATTTTTAACTATTACAGCATATTTTAAGCTCTATCAATCAAAAGTCCATTGGAATGTAGATAGAAATCTTGATTTCCAGCATTCAATAGCACTTCATGCAATTTGTTCATGTGATATGTATTTAGAGAGCTCTTTTTGTAATTATTTCCCGTGCAATTATTCCACATAAATTCTGCTCACTTTTTGCTGTTAGCAATAGTTTGTGAAAGCTGGCAGGCTTAAACCATTAGTAACACATAAAATATCTTATATTTTTTTTTAACATTTTCTGCAAATATTAATAATTTTCCTTCTGCTTTTAGAAGTTAAACTATTCTAAATTTTAAAATAAAATTTTTTAATTTTTTAGTCTTTATTTATTTTTATTTTGCTGTATGAGAAAATAAAATTTTGCAAATCTATGATGTTGTGTAATAACATTGTTTACCTGTGTTTTTACAATTTAAACATGTAATTGCTGTAGTACAATGTTACTTATACTACATCAATTAACTGTATTTGGATTTTTACCCATTTGTTAATATAATTTCCTATATTTATTAAATTTATTGTAAATAGGATGTTAAAATTCTATATTCAGATGTTATTAAACTTATATTGGTGGTAATTGATATATAAGTTTCATGCTTTTAGAAGCTTTTCTATTTTAACAATGTTTTTTATTAAAAACATTCTCTATTTTTAGGCCATCTGCACAGAAGCTGGTTTAATGGCCCTAAGAGAAAGAAGAATGAAAGTTACAAATGAAGATTTTAGAAAATCTAAAGAAAACGTTCTATATCGTAAGAAGGAAGGAACTCCAGAAGGCTTATATTTATAAATAAAAGTGTAGGGGACTTCTAAATTTTCATTTGAAAAAAGTTTTGAACACTTTTTCATATACTTGTTTAAAACATTTTTAAGTTGCCATTAAAGGTGTTTATTTAATGTGTCTTGAGATAGTTTTGTGTCATTAAAATAAGATTTAATTCTATTTTTAGATGTGAAATAATGAAGTTTTATAATCAATAGATGAAATTAAAAACATGATTTAAATAAAACTTACAACAATATATCTAATAATTTTATCGCGAGGGTTTAATATTTTTTCCAGAAGCATCTACAATTATTTTTAATCCATTTTTTAATAATAGGTTATTAATATGGTGCATGCTGTAAAGAGAGATTTCAATACTTGAAGAAGTTAATGTGGTGCTTCTTTGATTTTGCAATTTTTTAAATTTCTAGTGTTTTCTGATAGTTAAATTTTTTTTTAAATTGTCGCTGTTTTAGATACATAACGCTGGTCTGTATCATACTTTCTGTTAAAGTTGAAAAGTTACTCATCTTAGAGTTCTGCAGTTTTCGTCAATTCAAATACCTCTTGAAATTGGTTATTAGTTTAATGCAAAACATCTATTTTAAATTGCAAGCTCTAATTAAAAAATTGAGTGAAACAAAAAGTGATTATAAAGCAATAAATCAGTCAACCAGTTTCTTAAGAATTGATACTCTCATAACAGGTTCTCAAATATTTGTCTACTGTTATTTTAGATATTTATATTTGCAATGAATATGTTGTATTTACATAAATAAAATATTAAATGTAAAATTTTTGTACACTAGTAGAAAACTCAAATTAATAATTAATTGATACATTTCTGAATCAATCTGTTAACTAATCAATTCAAAAATAGTTTAGAATAAAGTAAGTTGCTTTAAGATTTACAAAGCTGTCCACACACATACACATTCTTATGTTGTCATTGATCTAGTTTTTTGCTTTGTTATAAATATTCCCTGAATTTCAAGAAAGAAGACAAGAAGCAAAATTAGAAAAAATGCATTGAAAAAAATGATTGACTTTTTTCATGAAATGAAAACTCATTTCTATTTTATTCTTAAACTAGTTTATAAATTATTGAGATAAGCTCTTAATCTAATAAAATGTCAATGAGTCAGGTTGAAATTAGAACAATGACAGAGAATGGAATGAATATTTTATCAGGATTTTGGGTTCTTGTCAAATTAGAAAGTTACATTGCATTTTGAAATTTTAATATTTTTAATTATTGTATTTTCCTGTATTATAATCCGCAGTGGTGTATTATCCACAAGGTAGTTTTTTGAGTAAAAGAAAAGTTGCATAATCTGGTGCAATTTTTCCAGCTAATAGTGAAAATGTATACTGCTGATAATTTGGTTGTCACAAAAAAATACACAAAATTATTAAAAATATATTAAATTGTACAGAAAAAAAACATTCATTTTTAAAATTATCTATTAGAATCCACCTCATTGCAAAGTTTGATAAACTGAGATTGAACAAGAGTGATAATTTTGTCAAAAATTATTTTTTAATAACTTAAAATGTGGTTAGTCATATTTTTTAAAAAGAAAATTTGTTCAATTAGTAATAAATAATGGACATGGATTATTTTCGAATATCACATTGGTTACATTTTTTCTTTTGTACTGCACATGCTTTGTTTTTATCTTACTTTAACACATTTATTGTCATTTTTTATCAGTTTATTTGAACTCCATCACTTTCAATTTAAAATCTACTGTGTAACTTAAGTTTTTACTTCCACATGACGATATATATGAACTTGAGTTTTTTTTTTCAGAACAAAACAACACGGGTTGAGACAAAATGTAAAATAATAGCAACTGTAATATCTTAAAAGGAAAACCAAATTTGTTCTAGAATATAATTAGGCAAAGCTGTTTATAGATAAAAATATATCAGCCTAATTGTGGCACTATCTGTCATTAATTTGGGAAACATAAGCTGCAATTTTTTTTTAAAACTTAATTGTAACTTTTCTGATGGAGAATGTTTTTTTTATCAGATTATCCGCTTCAGCGTATAATACGCACAACAAATTTCGAAACTTCTTTAACACATAATCAATAAATAATATGCAGGAAAATATGGTAATTTGAACTCACTGTAAAGTTGCCTGTGTGATTCTTGTAAACTCTGCAATTCATCCCTTCCTTTTTAATATTTTCATCTATTTGGGGTGTTGTATGAGATAACTCTTATCTATATTCCCTTAATTTTCAAATAACATTTATTTTTAAATATTTGATTTTTAAAAAAATTTTCTTTTACTGCAGGTGAATGTATTTTCTATTTTCCCAATATGCCGACAATAATATATTGGAACTTGGATGAAAATAATCTTGACTTTCGTATTTAATAATTCATAATTAAAGACAATTTTTGAGCACACCACAGCTTCTTTGATTTGAAAACTGATATGCTTTATGCATCAAATAAGTTGTGTTAAAATGAATGTTACCAATTGTGACTTCCTTTTAGAAATAAGAATAGACTTAACTTCTATTAATTTATAAATGACTGAACACACCCTAGACTGCATGTGTACCTCCGATTTAGCCTGTAAATATGAATGAAATTAAGTAAAATTCAACATTAAAATAGAGAGTAAATTCAATGAATATTAATCATGGATAAAACTTCCCGTCAAACCAGTCTGATATAAGGAAGATTGAATTCCACTGATCTGAAATTTTTTTCAGTCTAGATAGGTTTGGTTTGTTTGTTCAACTGCTTTTTTTTTTTCCTGGCACACATTATACTGGTACTTACAGTTTAAAGTGGATTATGAATCGTTACAGTAATCAAAGTTCAACTGAGCCCATAAACTGTTGAATCTAAAGCCAGAGTGTTAATCATTGGATTGCTAGTTTAGGATGTCTAAGTTAGAGTAACACAGTAAGGGAATGTCAATCTTCTAAGTAGTCTGTTGTCAGTACTGCTTAAATGAGAGTTACCAAATTGTTATTTTTCGCATTAGAGTGCATGTAATGACCATGAAAATGGGGCTTTAAAACTTAAATTTTAAATTCAAAAATAAAACTATTATGAGATTTTCAGCAAGAGATATTTTTTTCACAAATCAGTCTTAATAATGATTTGCTTATTTTAATTTAAACAAAATAATGCATGATTATAAAGTTTGCAAAATTGTGGCTGATTCTATACTGATTTAATTTGGAAAAAAAAATTTGATTGCTTTCAGTTTAGGCATTACTGTAAATTCATAAATAAAACCAAAAATTCTCTAGAAAAATAACAACTCAATTAAAAGCGTGTACCCATAGTCTTGATTATTTAAAAAAACCGTAAGTAGCATTGGTATAAATAATATTTTATTATAACATTTAAAATACTTAGTTGTCTGAAGGAAATAATATATTCCAATAACTATTACAAGAAAGTAAACATGATGTGCTTATAGCTATTGTCCATGAATTTTTCTAATTATATTTCTTACTTAAAAATTATTTCGTTTAAAAATGTAACCTTGTAGTATATTTGAAGTTTGCTGTAGGTAAATCTCAAAAAAAGGAAAAAAATGAGTTTCTTATAATTTAATTCTTAATGTAAAAAAATGCTATTAGTAAAATACTTGCTTATTCTACAATGATTGTTTTGAATGATACAGGAAAATATTCCTATTAAATAGCTAAAATATCCAAAGATGCATTAGTATCAGATGATTTCTTTAACATGCAACAAACAAATGACACTGCAGTTATTTAATACTTTAGGTTTAAAACTAAAAAATCTATGTTATGACTGTTCATGTAATAACTTATAATGAAAAAATGTCTAAATAGTTTCAAGACAAAAATTTATAAAACTCATTAAATCTATTATGTTAGTGAATGCTGCCTATTATAATCTGAAGAAAGACTTAACACTTTTTGAAAGAAAATACATACCTTAGCTACAGGTAACAAATGTAAAATTTCTTCATGAAATTTAGGTCATACAAACAATATTGTTTTAATCAACAAAGTTTGTCATTCTTTGGACATATTTTTAGATAGGACAACCAGCATTCTGATAAAAATTTCTCCTTTGTTAATATTTATCAAAAAAAAAGAAATATATTTTTTAGCGAACATTTTTAAAAAATATTTCTACTCTGCTTTAAATGTTGTATTTGCCTTATACTACCGATTTCTTAAAATATTGTGGATCGGACAATATTCTTTCAGTTATATGTATGAAATATACAAATACACCGGGTATACATATTATTGCATTAAGTATGGGTTTCAGATCTTATGTTAAAATTTTTTTCAGTTTCCCAAACTAAAATCTAAATCGAAAAGAACTTTTATTTTTAAATATTCAAGCTGTTGATTTCAGTGACAGGATGCCACAGAGTGCGCATTGCTCTGTATTCAGTTCCAGACTGTTGAGACCCATCCTTCAGAAGTCATCCTTGGAAGGAATCCTGCCATTGTTTGCAGCAGAAATCAACTGTTTAGATCATAGGTTCCCAAAGTGGTCCAGTTAACCCCCAGGGGTCCACGAAAAGAAAATGGGTTCATAAATTGTAAGTGGGGGTCCACAAAAAATTTTCTGGTTTTCATTATAAAGAACAAAAATTTTGTCTTGGATTTACCTATCAATGTAGGCAGGTAGCATCATTCACTAGGTAAATATTCAAAAATATTCGAGACTCAGTTCAAACACACAGAATTGAATAGAATAATAGTACAAGTGTACTTGGTAAATTGAAATTAATGAAGCAAAATATTAGTCGACGCGAATTCTCCCAGTTTCCACACTTGTCACAGGTAGAATGTCTTGATGAGGATATTTAGGCTTATGCTCAACATTTAAATACTCTGCATGATGACTTCAAAAATAGATTTGAAGATCATTCTGATGATAGAAATACCACCATTGTTCTTAACCCCGTTTGATGAAACGGAAGAGGCAAATGTGGTATCACAAGAGGAGCTACTTGAGCTCAGCACCAATGAGGAACTGAAGGTGGAATTTAAAAAAAGGCTATCAAACATTTTGGCTGCAGGCAGAAGTACCTGAAAATATCCTGGACTGTGGGAAATTAGGAGAAAATTTTTGATAGCGTGTTTCCCTCGTCATATCTTGTCGAAAGAAGTTTTAGTCCCGTTACCAACCTGTTAATAAAAAAAAAAAAGCAGATTGAACATCACAGAACGGGGAGATTTGAGATTACTTCTTATAAAAATGAAGCCAAAAATTGATAATTTGCTTGCCAATTCATCAAGTACATCCGTCTAATAAAAAGTATGACTATTTTTTATTGTTGATCTACATTTCAGATTTCACTGTTGATTTTTTATCAATTGGTGATTGTAATAAAATAAATGTTTATAATTTTATATAACCACGAGTATTATTTTAATAAATAGGACAAAGAAAATGTGCTACTTTTTTTCCTTCTTAACACTCCTAATTTAGGGTGATATTTTTTAGGAGTTTTGGGAGTACAGTAGAAATGTAGCAACAGGGGAATACTACCGAAAATAGTGAAACTTTGAAAGTGGTCAACGAGAAAAAAGTTTGAGAACCCATGGTTTAGATTTTCTACTTTGTTCTGTTATCAGGGTTAATACTGAAACTGATGTTTAATTGAGGAATTAAAATGGTTAAACTTTTAGCTGTAGTTAGTTTCATACCCAAAGAAAATGCAAAAGTATTTTTCAATCACTCACATCATTCTTTTTTTTTCATAGCTTGTGCAGTAAACATGATTATCCGGGCAGTTGAATGTGGTGAAACAAATGAGGATATTTTACAAAATTATAAATAAAGGAAAAAACATGTCCTTGAACAATTGTCTACACAACAGGTATATCATAAATATATTTGAGAAAAAATAAAATTATTCCCACAAATTTATAGATTTGTGTAGAAAATCATTTAAAAAATTTGGTTTTTTTAAAAACATTTCTATATTAGAGATAAGTTTCTTTTTTAAATTTAGAAATCATGAATAATCAGGAGTTAATAATATTATAACTGGTCATGGAAATTATAGTACTTAGTTTGTCATTTATAATTATTTTAATTAAGTTATTTTTACAATTTTTTATTTATTATACATTTTTTAAAAGAATTACATGTAGGTTTTACAGTAAACAACATATAAACATAGGATGTAATAACTGCACATAACTGGATTTTTTAAATATATTTCGAAGATCACATTAATTATACAGTAGATGTTTATTTTTATGAACCTAACTTATGAAAATTCATGATTTCACGGATTAGTGTGAATATGGTTTCAGACACAATGTTTTTAATTCCCATTTATGAATTAAAATTTCAAAATCATTCATTATGAATTAAAAATTCGAAAATCGATTTTGATTTAAAATCATCAAATCAAAATCGAACAATCATTCTCATCATTCAAATTCGAAAATCAATTTCGAAAAATTATTTGCACTTATTTTTTGACTTTTAATTTTCCCAGTTTTTTTTCCTCCATTTTTTATAGTTTAGATATATGTACCATTGTTTTTATTGGAGAATGATAAATCATTTGAATTGCAAATAACTAACTGGACTTTTGTCTTGAAACTATTTAGACATAGAAATCTCAAAACAATTTTTAAGTAATTCAAGTAGAATTTATCACACATAATCTAACTCTCATCTTACAGCCCATACATCAGAATATAGTCAAAAGGCTTCAGGTGTAAACATTATACAGTAAATTTGGTAAGAGTAATCAATGCTTGGAATTATCTTATGAAATTGGGATTGTAGGCGATGTATTGCAAAAATAATGATACCTCGATCATTTTGACGTGCAGGCTTCTTTAAGGAAACCACCATAACAGAAAAAAATCCAAGAATACTTACCTGAATGCTTGAATGAAGATGAATTACTCACACATGAATTTCTTCTAAGAAAGTGTTGCCCAAAATTTCATCTCGCGCGTTTTGAATACAAATTCAGATGTTATTTGTACATAAGAAATGTTGAATAATTAAATAATCGAGAATATTGTGAATGAGAGATAAAATCTTTCAGATATATATAGCAAACAAGAAAATAAAATAATGCTGCAAATAAATGTAAAACGAACAGATGAATGACTAATAAAATTTACATACTTTTTTATATTGGATGGAAGAACAAAAATGTTGTTTTGAAGCAGAAAAGATCGAAGATTAAATTTTGCTTGATTTTTCACCAATAAAATGGAAATAACTATTACTTTAACAGTTTAAGGATTTTATTTTGCATATAACTTTTATATAATACAAATAAAATAATTTTAAAACCTAACACTTATTTTTCTATTTTAAGAATTATTTTGTCAGTTCTTCTGAAAATGAGTTTCTGCTCATTTGTACAAACTCATAACAAGCACAATAATTATACGGAAAAGCATCTTTTTAAGGAAATATTAAAAGAATAAATAATACAAGTTTTTCCAGATATAAATTTAATCATCAAATTATACACTTTATAATATTAATACACAACCATAGAAAATATTGTAATACATATAAACATACATCATATCAGGATATAAAAAAGTTCTAGCTATTTAAATATAAATGCATATATTACAAAATATAATATGAATTTAAAAATGATATATAAATTTTTACATTTGGCATATTATTAAAAAGTTAATAAGTTAGTAAATATTTGTTTATTGTATAAAAATATATAAAATCTAGCGAATTTTATTGTTTCAAAGTTTATAATATATATATATATATATTTATATAATATACAGTTTTATAAAAAAAGTATATAAACTATAATGAATGTAAATTGTATGACATGAATGACATATAATTTTATTTATTAGCAAATTAAAATCAGTACGAATAACTCATTAGATATTTAATAAAAACTATAAAATATTTAGACATATAATTTTATTTATTAGCAAATTAAAATCAGTACGAATAACTCATTAGATATTTAATTAAAACTATAAAATATTTAGAAGAGAAATACAAAATATATTGAAAAATGATTAAATAAAACACAAAATAAAGATGTAAACAATCGATTTTAAACTAATAATTTGTTTTTCTTTATAAATTATTAAATTGATATATTATTTTAAGAAAAGAGTTTTATTTTATTAGTGGAATTATATGTCAATTTTTAGAGCATATATATAATATATCGTTAAATTTAATAATTATAAAATATATTCCTCTATCAAGGTTAAATAATATTTTAATAATAAAAAACATGATTGAGAAGCATTTTCACCAATGATTTTTAAGGAATAATTAATACTATTTGAGGACAAGTTAATATCGTTTTAAATTTTGTAAAAAAATTGTATATTGTGATTATTCTTTAATAGGCATTTTAACTAATTGCTATTAAGGAGTAATCAATACTATCTCAGGGTAAGTTAATACTGTCTTAAATCCAAAACTGACAAAAGAGTATCATGAAAATTGCAAAATAATGATTTAAAAAATAACACGATTTATATAAAATTTCAGATGAATGATGTACTTAGTTTTATGATTCAAAATTTCGGAAAAACACTAAATAATTCCTTAGTTCTGGAGCAGTATATATAACATAATAACTTTAAATTTAAATAACAAATAAAACGTTGAATTACTGAAAATTTAAGTTTGAATAGTAAAAATTTTAAAAAGCAAAATATTTCATTGAAAATTCGTAACTCTGTATGTTAAGCATTCATTTAAATAGTGGCAAAAAATTAAGCTGCAAAAATATTTATTAATGCTTTAATTAATTAATTTGGTCAGATTTGTAACTGAATTGAACAATAATAAGAGAAATAAATGCCAAATAATATTAAATAAAAGTGGTATCTAAAATATAGAAGTATACAATTGTGTAAAACATGCAACTTAATGTATTAATAAAATAAAATTATTAATAAAATTAAATAAATGTGTAATAAACTAATAAAATTAAAAAAAAGCTATATCATTATAAACAAAAAGTAATTTCCTATCATTTAAGTAAACTTCATTACTAAATTTTAGGATAAAATGCATTAGGAAATGTATTATCCTATAAGATATAAAAGAATTATTTAGATCTTAATTTATATATCATTTCTTGTGCACAAATATAATAAATAAAATCCATGCACATAACTGGAATTTTTTTCACTTACATATAAGGCAGTAATAGGATAGAAATGTTGACTGACTAGACAATTTCACTCTGGAAAGCTTATAATAAAATAATATTTTCAGAAAATTTTTTGTAGTGATCCAAGGGAAAAATGCACCCAAGAGTAAATTTTTCTCATCTATCCCAGAAAATGATGAATTATCATCCAATTAAAAAGTGAAGTATGCATCAAACTATTGCAATTATATTAAACAATCCTATATTTTTTTACTTTTATAAGTTAAAAAAAATTCTGAAAAACGTTTTATTAGCAGCAAAATCTAAATGTCCAAGAATTTCTACATCTTTCATTAAGATCTATTGCTTTTAATTGGTTATCTAGTCACCACTATTTAGCATATTTAAAGACATAATATATTTGAGAAAAATATTGCGTACTTTAAATTTTAGTTAACTCATTTGGTCCTGAAATTAACTCATCTTTAAACTCAACAAAAAATGTATCATTAATTAAAAAAAACAAAAGATTAAAAAATCAAAATAATTTAAAAAAATTAATATGGAATAATTCATTATTAATATAAACTTATACTTGTTTAGAAAATTTTTATTTTTATATTTTGAAGCATATAGGACATATATATTTCTAGATATAAATGCTGTACAACATCTGCTATTTAAATGAAATTCATAAGTTATTAAAATATTATAAACACTATATAATGAATGAAAAAAATTTATAGAATATTTTAAATAACTTATCAACAAATCTATAATTATTTTTAGGATATTTGTGACATTTTAAATATTTGTGCATTTTACACTCCACATGATTCACATGTAAAAAACATTAGAATAGATGCTAGAATTATTCCCTGAGGTCACAAGTGTTGATAATTTCAGTCTAAACATGCTGCATATTTCAGAACATTTAAAGTATCGTTTATAGTGAACAAATAAGTTTAAAACTAAGAAAATTTCCAATGCGAACTTTTTAAGCAGATAACCGTTACAAATAAGTATGATAACTGATTATAATATGTATTTCACTATTAATACACATATTTTACATTCACACAATTAGCAATAACATAAATTATACTATTAAAATATAAAATGATATTTCCCTTTTAATGTATAATTTAAAGAGAATGTAATATTAATTTAAAATTAATGTGAAGTGTAAATAATATTAATGTATATATAAAAAATTAAGTTTAACATGCATATTTATAGTTCTCTTTTATAGAACAAAATATAAACTTTCAAATAATTTTCATTAAAAATAAGATAAAAAATTTAATACTTAATTTATGACTTTTAGTGTAACCTTATATTAATTTGTAAACAATGACAGTAGATTGCATTCTGAGCAATTAATATTTTTTAGATATTTAGTAATATAATTAATTTTGACAAATAAGTGTAAGAATTTTTTTATTTAATCACAAATAAAATATTATTCTGGACTAGGAGTTCTTCTTCGTATTCCACTGGAAGGAGTCCCAGTTTCTAAATCACCTCCTATAGAATCGATAATTCCTAAATTAAGAGAAATTATTAATAATGCTTAATTTTATTTCTATTATTTTTTAGTTACAACATTTAACTATATATTTTTAAAAAATCCTTTTATTTGCTATATTTGAATTAAATTTACACAAGAAGTTTGAGAATTGAGTACACAAAGGCGGATTGAAAATAAGTAAATTTAAAAAATCTTCCAGCTAGAGGATGCTTCACTTCAATTTGAATTGACTTTCAGAGAATATTATAAAAATCTGCTTCAAAATTAAATTCATTCAATATTATTATAGAATAATATGGAAGATTAAATAGTCCAATAAATATTTTAAGTCACTTTATTATTTTCCAAATTGACTAGATAAAATTCCATGTAAATTATGAAGCAATTTTATTACACATATATCTTCAAAAACTCATTTCACATTTCTAGGCAAAAATCCTTTTTATCTCATTTATTGCATAAGGAACTATAAATTTAAACAACAAATGTTTGTTACTTGTATGAATGATTTAAAAAAATTGTTTTCATGATTTTGATAATTCTGTTTTCAATAATTTTGTATGGTGTTCCTGATTTTAAAAATGCCTTTAAGATGTCAGAAACAATGTAATATGTTAAGATTATAACTGTATAAGATATCAATGTAAGAGTATAAATTAAGTGTATTTAAAGAAAATCACAAGTAATAATATCTTATTAAAATAATTTACCTTCCTGTGAGGTCACATCTTCCACAACAAGAGATCCTTCAGAAATATCACTCCTTTGACTGCCACCTATTAAAATTGAGACAAATATATAAGTTATTAATATAAGAGTAAAATGTGTTTGCATTTATATGTTTGTATACAAATTATTCATCTATATGTTTTGTTTACAAATAATTTACCTTCATGTGAGCTCACATCTTCCATGATTATAGGCCCAACAGAAACAGTCTTTCTTTGAATGCCACCCTTTGAAACTGATTCCCCTGAGAAAATAAAACATTTCAACATTTGACAAGCATACTGATAAAAGAATATTAATAGCATAAGGAAAGTAATAAGAATTTAAAATTCATTTTTGGCTCTCATGCTAAAAAAAATTTTTATAAATTTTTTAGCATGATATTTAGAGTTCTCAAAATAGGTTTTTATATCCATCATTAGAATTCCATAATCTTTTATCAAATAAAATATAGGTTTCATTATTAAGAATGAGTAAAAAATTCAATATTATTCTTTAAAGGGTTAAAATTTTCATCCAGGAAGATCCTTTAGATTTCTTGTATAACTTTGACACTTAATTATCCTAAATTAATAAACATCAAACTACCCAGTGGTCAGTTATGACACAACTAAAATTTCTATTCAATATTATTTGTTAATATAAATACCCATAGACTTTTTTTCCATCCTAGCTCTTCTGATTTCTTCCACTGTTTCCTGTTCTCTGACATCCAAATGTGATAAATCAATATACTGTGAAGCATTCATCGCATGCTTCATGTACACAAATATAATGACTGCAATCAAAAAGAAAAAATTGGATCCAACTCCAACCACAAAAGAGAGAATTGGCCAGTAATACATCATGTACCTGAAATTTCAGAGCTTTGATTACATTAAGAAATATCTTTACAAGCAATTCTCTTATTAAAAATTTGTGTATAAAGCTAAAACAATTTTAAAAAAAATTCAGAATAAACTTTTGGGAATATTTTAAAATCAGGATTTTTATAAAAATTAAAATTATTGCATTTAATTAAAAATAACATGCAAAATATTAAGAAATTATTTTATACTACAAATATTGTTGCTGTTGTATATGTGTCACAAACATCAACAGACAAAATATATATAATGATGTTAGTATATTTCTGTTTTATGTACCTACTAGAGCAAACAGTTTATTATGAGACTGAAAAATATTTTATGCTAGTATTAATTGATGATACAAATGGCAGGCTGCAGCAAACCTGCAAATGCAGTATCACTGAATAATCAGGAAGAGAAGTTCTGTCAAATATCTACTGTAGTAATATAAAAAGAAATTCAACCAATACAATAAAAATGTTTTCAAACTTAAAGGAAAGAAAGTTTGTTAAATTACAAATAATAATACATGAATGATATGAATTAAATATTATATTTTTTTCAAAATAGTTATAATTTACCTCAATCCTGTGAACTGAGCATGGATTTTTAGTGTGCTTGAATAAACGTCAACAACTCTAGCTTCTATTTCTATGAATGCATAATATACAGACTCATACTAAAAGCAAACAAGATCGAATCATCAAAGAATTTAAGAAACAACACATTTTATGAACCATATATTTTTCAAAAATATATCTGCATATGTGCAAAATTTTAAAAATTATATTGACTAGTTTTCAAGTTATTAAAGAAGTCAAAAAATATATTATAAATATGTCTTTGAATCAATTTTATCTCAAAGACAAAAATATACTTTCAGATCAAATGTATGGCAGATTTATTGGTATGTTCTAGAAGTTTTTATTAATTAAGAAATATGCATTATAAAACAATTGAAAAACAAAATGATTAAAAATAATTAATCAATTTTAACCCTATTTTAACTATGTTCTTATTTAACTAGATTACATGATGATTTTTATCAATTAAGGATTCAAATATAGATCCAGCTAATGTATTCATTTAGCTCACTTTAATTATATTTTGTAATAACATCATTTTTCACTTACCTATGTATCAATATTTATATTTCATAATCCAAGTAGAAAAAGTTAATTTAAATGCATAGATTTCACTGCCACTTTGCCAAAAAAATTATTTTTATTAAGAAAATGAAAATTAAATTATTGTACTACTTGTAAAGCAAGAAATTTTGAATTCATAAAACAAACAGCAAAATTTATGAAATCAAGATTATTACAATCCAGCATAGGGAAATCGTCTAAGGAAATGTATAACATGTAAAAGTCAATTTTTTCTTTTGATTGAATTTTCCATGATGTATAAATGGACATTTTTGGATTATGCGATATAAGATTTAATATTTTTACACAAAACATTAAGTATTTTGGAAGAATGTCTGCACATATATTGTGGTTTAACTAGCTGCTTGTATGAAAATAAATTAAGTCTAACTTTAAATTAGCTGCTTGTATGAAAATAAATCTAACTGCAGAGGCAGCAAAAATGAGTTTTAAAAAAGGAGAGAAAGGTGAGCTGTTTGTCAGGATTCTAAGAAAAAGATGAATGGCGAAATTGTTTACAATGATGGAAAAGCGTTTTCATTCATAAAAAGAGTTCCTGCAAATTATCTTTTTTGTGTTCTGTGCAGTCATAGAAGATAATAAATATTTGATTGCTAAAATGATGAGTGGTAATTTCGGGGAACAAATTTAATTCAGGATCATAAAAATCCCACAACAATAAAAATATTCACATCAAAGTGAGAATTAAATCCACAAATTTTGGAGCTGAAGATAAAAGCTTGAGTCATCAACTATTAGTTTTAAGAAGAGTCACAATGACTACTTTCTGGTAGAAGATTTCACATTATTTGTATTTTATTAAGTCAGTAATATTTTCTATTATATATAGTAATATTTATAGTATTTTTTAAAAGGATAAACTGTATCTGATAATATTTAGATATTATTTAATCCATATCTGTCTTTTAAAATTTTTTTAAAATTGTTAACTATTATATTTTAGAAACTATTGACTTAATGCATTTTCAATCCATACAATCAAATAAATTTACTATACACATTATAAGAATTGTAACAAAAACCCACTTTATTTATAAAGAAATTTCATCTTTTTTATTAAAAAAACTATGTTTTTAGGTATACTACAGGTTTATATATATTACTTTTTTAATCTTTTTTTCAGACTTAAAAAAATAGCATACTTCAACATGCTTATTTTTGAAGAAAATAATTTAAGCAGCAGTAAAACAAATTTTAAAATAAATGAAACTAAAAAAGAAACTATATCAATCTCCAATATTATTTTAAGCCATTTTTATCAAAAAACAATTAACAAAATTAATGAAATGCTAAAAAATGGAGAATAGCTGACATTTACATCATTAATATAAATTGTTTGTCACAATAATTAGTTTTGCAAAAATTTATATTTTATTTTGCTGTTGACTAAAACTATATATATTTTTTATTTATTAGAAATATGTATTATAAAATGTAAAAGAATATACAATTAAGTCATGAAATAGTGTATCTTAATTATCTCAGCAAATTTAAGCACTACACTACTACAAATTTATAAACATCATTGTATTGTCTAAAAATATTTCAGACAGTTAGGAAATACTCAAAAATTGCCTAATTTAGGCATGTTCTATGTAAAAAATGGCATTTCTAATGACTTGTCTGGAAACAGATACTTCTGGAAAAATGCATCACCTAAGCTTTAGGACGAATATTTAGCAAGATAGCCTAGAACTTGCCACAAATATGGTGAAACTAATAGATTTCACACCAAGTCAGATAGAAATACCCGTCACAAAGAAAATAGTAAGTGAGACGCTATTAATTTTTCTGTGACAGATAGCAAGTAGAGACACTAGGCACTGAGTTAGTGAAAATGAGAAGTCTTGATTGGTTTGGTTTGTTTGTCGCTCAACAGTCATTTTTTGCACACGAGGGCTAATTAGACCGGGACTTACTGCTTAACGTGGATTCCGAACCACTACAAACATCCATGCCCAAGGTGGGATTCAAACCCATGAGCTGTTGAACCGAAGGCAAGAGCGCTAACTATTCGGCTGCCAGCTCGGCTGAGAAGTCTTGAATACTAGTTCAGTGCATAGAAGCTGCTGTCTGTTTGAGATATTAGAGTTCTGTGATTGATTGCACTTCCAGTTATATTAGCTGTATTAGAGCTGTATAACTCTTATTCCTACAGTTGGAATATCTTGTATTCAGTTGAATTTGCAACGAATAAAAGTCTTGTGATCTTTAAAACATAGTTTTATTTACTCTCAACAAACACAAACAACAAAGCGTGGTACACAATACTATTTAAATTTCATTTTTAATAATAAGATACTCTACAACATTTATAATTTTTACATTGAAATATAAAAATATGAAATTTAAATATTACTAAATATTTTATTATATAATTTTGAATTATAACTTTTATATTATAAAATTTTGAAGGTCCTAAAAAAATTTAATGACATTGTTTCCAATTTTTATTAATTGTAATTTGCAATCCATTTTCATGTTTTGAAATTTAAGACAAATTTTTTTTAAAACATTTCTAATTAACCATCACCTAAAATGAATTAAAGCAATTTTATAGAAAATATTGTTAAAAAGTGCTAAAATAGTCAAATTTTTATTCAAAAATGCAGAATTCTCCCTTCTAATCAGAGAAGTTTGCATTATATTAGTTTTTTGTATATTCATAACATAAAATGCATTAGACGGTTCACTAGTTGATATGATAAAGAATGAATTTAAATTTTGTAATAATTGTTTTCTAAATAATTGAGCTAGCTATAAATATATTTTGTATACAATTTTTGAAGCAACTAAATTTGAGAAAATGCATATTTTATCACACCTTAAGCAGATTGCACTAATTTCATTATTATTTATTGAAAATGCACAATAAAGTGTCTAAACAAATTTAAAAAATTAATTTAACTTACTTCAACATACTGCTCAAAGAGGGGTATTGTAAGTGACTGCTTTTCTTCCATCGTGCCAGCAAGTAAGGCAGGCATGAAGAATAAAGTATATGCAACTTTAAATAAAAGAGATCTATAGCGAAGTATAGCCTAAGGGAAAAAGTAAGAAAGAATTTAATAAAAAATATAGACTAGAAATTACTTGAACTAAAAATTATGATTTTTGATACAGGCTGTTATTTTTATTATCAACATTGATTAAATAGCAATTTCTGGGCTCAAGCCTTTCTCAGAATTCTTTTTAGAGGTCTTAAAATTCAACAAATTAATTTCCAATGTTGCATTAAAATCTTTCAATGCAGCTTGTTTAGCCTCCTAATAAATGCCTTGACTATCTCAATGTATTTGATTTAAAAAATTTAATAATCTCAATATAAAACCAATGTGACCTTTCTCCACCTCCATCCTCAAATTCCTGATTTCTGAAGCATAAATCAAGACTGATTTTATTAGTACTTTGAAATAACAATCAGTATTGATAATTAATTTGTTTGACCAATGCTTTTTAAAAAAGAATGCATCATTAGATTTTTTCATAGCATGTTGAACATCATGTCAGGACCACAGTGGCCTGGTTGGTTAGTGCGTCATTCTCATGATTGAAAGGTAGTGAGGTTTGAATCCCGGCTTAACTGAAGATTCTCACGTTCGCTTAAAGTGGCTGGTGCATATTAAAACTGGGCATTGTCGCAATGTCCTCCAAGTGAAATGATACCTCTAAGGTGGCAGGGCAAGTACTGGGAGTCTTCTGTTCGGTTCCTGCTTCAAAATCACCATTAGGCTGCTTCTATCTAACTGGTAGAGTATAACTTTGGGTTATGTACAGGAAAGCATGCTGATGCAACAACATCATCATCATAACAATGAAAATTTAAAAATGTTTTCCAGACACTCTACATCACACCAAATGTAAATGTACAGTCGTAAGCATTTAACAATGAGCCGAAATAAAAATTTAAATCATGCCTCCTTGTCACTCACAACAGGATGGTGAGGAAAACTTCAGCAACATTTACTTAGCATTTTTTTTTAGTCCATGTATTTTTAACTTTGATAATTTAAGCCTTCTTTTTTCAAATGTATTCAATTACAAACAAATGTACTTTAATTTAAAAAAATCTTGGTTTATTTATCTGTTTCAATTTCAGCTATATAAATTATGCAAAAGGGTATTAGATTTTTACTATGATATTTTGCTCAATTTTATTGAATCTTAAAAAATAAACTTAAGCAATGTTTTCTTAAAATATTAAATAAAGATCATTTCAAGACATATAAATGTTTCATGAGAAATTTTAATAAACTCTGAAATAAATTGTGCAAAAATAACAGTTTTTAATAATAAGAGAAATGAATACACCATTTTTTTCTCCATCTTGAATTTTAATCCCATAAAGATATTAACATTTACTCCTTTCAAATGGAAGATTTATAAACAGAAAATCTGTTCATTTGACAGAGTAAGAAGATTTGATGTTTCCCTAAAGCTTTTTCTAACAAATTTCATAATATTTTAAATTTTTATAAAATAATATGATATAAATTCATATATATTTCCCTAACTTAACTTATAAGATAGAATATTTATCATTGGTATGCTCTAAAGTTTAAAAACACTGATTTAAAACAAAATTTTAAAATAAGTGATTGTATTTAACTAGAGGCTATTCCACATGTATTGTGCAATTAACATTTTTTAGCATCACAAGTAATTTGATCAAACAAAAAAATATTTTTAAATAAAAAAATTATTTCAAAGGCAGCTATATTAATACAATAAATATTCATAGATAAATTAATATTTTTATATATGAATATTTGCACACATTTTATATAATAAAGCACTTCAATCATCTTTCATAAATTTTTTTTAAACTTACAGGTCTTCTAGATGATTGCATAAGCTTTCCTCCATCTGAAAGCATATCAAGTCGAATCATGAACATACCTAAAATACCAATAAAGCACGTTTCAAAAGACTAATATATATTATTCGTAAAGAACACATGACAGTGAAATTAATAATTAATGAAAAGAAAAGTAACATTTTTAATTATCTTTGTAAGCATTAAAATATAATAATAACTACCAGTGTGTTTTATAAATAGAATTGTATATATGGTAGTAGTTAACTGGTAGATTTAGTAGTAAGCCTTGGAGCTATTCAAAAGTGCAAAACGTCAGACCTCAAATTTTCAAGAAGGCCAAATTGACAAGGCCTATCTCGCTAGAGCAAATGCAGCCAACACATTCCCACTTTCAAATGTTTCTATAGATCACGGAGCTTAAAACCATGAAAGCATATACACAGCATGGGAGGACATACATGGCAAAGCAAAACAGTGAATGGAATGAGAAGCTTAGTGAAAGAAACCAATGGGTATTGAAACAAATTATAATATCTAAAAAGCAAACAGCAGCAAATATCACCATAAATCTCAATAAGCATCAAGATACCCCAAAGTTAATAATTACAATTAGAATACAACATCATAAATAGAACATTCATGGCAGAAAGCAAGTCTCAAGCCACTTATCATAGATGTTAATGCCAAACATCATATACAGTAATGTCACACTCACAAAACCTGGTTGATTGACAAGTGAAAATAGCAATATGGTCTGATAAATTATCTTTTAGACTTCTCCTCACAACAGGATGGGAGCAATTGGAAGGACACCCTCCCAAGTGTATAAACGTGATTACCTTCTTCTAGCTGTCAAGCATGTAGGTGGATCTGCCATGATACAGGCAGCAGTGTTATGGTTTTCTGCTGGACCCATCATAACCCTGAAAAGAAAGATCATTGAAAAGTATGTTGAAATTTTAGTTAACCAGGCCCATCCTATGATGCAAACTTTGTTTCCTGTAGAAGACAGAGTTTTTCAAGATGATAATGCACATATACATGCACCAGGACTTGTTTAGTCATGGTTTGTTGATATGGATAAAATTAAGCATTTAGTTTGATCTGCAATCATGCAATCTCTATATAATTGAACTGTTGTGGCCTGTTTTAGAGCATTCAATATGGAATTGATATCATACACCAGCATCTCTCAGAACTTTTTTACAACATCTAAATAAAGAATGGTACAATATATATTTAAACACTATATATATATATATATATATATATATATATACAGGGTGATCCAAAAGTCAGGACGAACTTTAAAAATGAATGATTTGAAAACGAATCACAATATAAAGATGCGGTTTTCACCAAACGGATGGAAAAGAAACCGGGTTTTGTGTGGCAATGTAAAAAAATAGTTCTGTTGGCGACCAACAGATGGCGCTGTCGGATTTCTGATGTAGGATTATGAAAAGCAACAAACGATATAAAAAGAAGCAACTGCAGCAGGTAATGGTAGTCGAAGCTGGTATGCATCGCAATGCTGTCCATGGTTGAGAAAGCCCTCTTAGTTAAACTGTTTTATAAGAATTTGGAAAGTGCCATTGCAAGCATATCGCTACATGAAGGGTATGCGAGATAGCAAAGGACCAATAACGTCTTCTGCATTGAACAAAATTGTGAAAAAATTTGAAGCTACAGGTTCTTTGACATCACGTCAAAGAAGTTGACGTTCCTCAACTGCAGCTCCTGTTGCCACGACAGTGGAGCAGACAGTGCAAGCCATGTCCGCGGTTGCTGCACATGGGGAGTGCAGTGCTCGAGAAGTTTCGAGGCAGACAGGAGTGTCGTAAGGAAGTGTCTGGAGAGCGTTGCGATTAACTTTGCAAAGGTATCCCTACAAGTTGCAACATAACTAAAAACTGAAACCTCCTGACTTCGACTCTCGCCGACATTTTGCGAATTTGGTCTTCAATAAGATGGAAGAGCAACACTACTGGCTTCATACTATGCTTTGGACAGATGAAGCACATTCCACACTCTCTGGCGCTGTTAACACCCACAATTGTCGAGTGTGGACCACAGAAAATCCACATGCATTTGTTGAGGTACCCTTGCAACAGCCTAAAGTGACAGTCTGGTGTGGCTTCACTGCTGATTTCATAATTAGTCCATTTTTTTCGAGGAAGTCACACAGACAGGTTTGCAAACAGTTTATGTCACCTGTAAGCGATATCTAGCAATTTTACAGAATAGCATTATTCCTGAACTGCAAGCGCGACAGGCACTCCAAACAGTCACCTTTATGCAAGATGGAGCACCACCTCATATTGCTCTGCCTGTGCAACCCCTGCTACGCTCAACATTTGGGGAGGATCGTATTATTAGTCGCTACTTTAATCACGCATGTCCTCCAAGATCTCCCGATCTCACACCCTGTGACTTTTGGCTGTGGGGCTTCTTGAAGTCAAAAGTGTACAGCGACCAACCGGCATCACTAGCGGCATTGAAAGATGCCATCCGCCAAAATGTGTCTGCCATAACGCAAGAAATGCTACTAAATTTTGTGAATGGTGTGGTGACTCGTCTCACAGCTTTACCTTTGAATGATAGACAGCACATTGAACATTTACTGTAGTAAGTACTAATTAACCGTAATTTATCTGACTTCATTAATCATTGTTTCATTTGTAAAACATCTTTTGTTGCAATAAAACACTATAGCGCCATCTGTTAGTCGCGAACAGAACTATTTTTTTTTCATTGTCACACAAAACCCGGTTTTTTTCTATCCGTTTGGTGAAAACCGCATCTTTGTATCGTGATTCGTTTTCGAATTATTCATTTTTAAAGTTCGTCCTGACTTTTGGATCACCCGGTATATATATATATATATATATATATATATATATAAATATTTACAGAATCATTTTCACTATTCTTGCATAACAGGGCTATTCACAAAATTGTTTTTTTTTTGAACATGCAATCTTGATGAATGAAAGCCTGTATGTTGAATATCTATTGTGAACAGATTATCTTTTTCATCTAAAAATTTTTTATGTAGATTAATTTTTAGGATATCAATAGAAAAATATAAATAGATATTGCATATTAATATTTATAGTACACATAAGTCAAAATGCTGAAATTGCTAATCTAATAACAGACAAAGAGTTAAAATTTAAATTAATTCAGGCTATATGGTATGCTTTTGAAAAATTAGTTAGTAGCACTTAATTTATTCATTGAAATATTTAACACAGTTGAAGCAACAGTACAATATTAATAAATGATTGCAATGTACAAAATGTGATTGCTTAGCAACAGAATAAGCTGACACTCTAGAACAAAGTGTTTGTAAGAAAGTACATGAAGGATATCTCTGGCCTATGGTTGCTGTCAGTAGCAAGTTCGCCAAATTGTCAGAAAAAAAAACAGGTTGATGAGTGGTGCACATCACACTTTTAATTAAATACATATGCTATATTACCTTTGAATAATCTGAGTCTTTTTATACCTACAATATAACTATAGCTAGTTCTGCAAGTTACAAAGATAAGACATAATTATAAAAAAGTGTATAAATTACAGTGGCTTCGTAGGCTATCTTATTTATCAAATTATCTTTTGTAAGTTTGTCCAAACCTTATTTATTTTATTTTATAATTTGATGTCAAATCAAAGCCCTTTCGGTCTATTTGATTTGCAAGGAAGATAATTTTATTTAAATGAGGTCTTTAATCACACCAGTATGCATTACATCTCAAATGATAAGTAAAAAATAAAACTCAAGGAATTTATATTAATGAATCTATATGTATTAAGAGAAAAGGAAATCTTTAACAGGAATATCAGAACTTTTTTATTTTGATTTACTTGATTTAACAGAACATCAAATTAAACAGAAATATCAGTAACCTAGATGAATTGAAAGAGTGCTAACTGTTGATGTCAAAAACAGATAGGATATTTTAAGTTGAATAGTTACTGCTTACTTGTACAAGTATTTATATCAATTATAGCTTGTATAACATTTACACAACAAGCAACTCATAACATTGATTTATTTGCATTACATTTAAAAAACGCAAATAAATTAGTGATAATTATTGAAGCTGTAATATCTATTCTTTTGAAACACATTTAATAATATTTGAATATACTAAATAGAATTTTAGAAACACTTGTTTCTAAATCCTCTAATAAAGAAAAGTGAATATTCTTAAATTATTGATCATTTTGCTCTTCAATTTTTATTCTTTAAAAATTTGTTTTATAATCATTAAACTCAGTTTAACATAGGCATTTAATGAGAAAACTTACCATGATTTAAATTACGTTCGGTTTCTGGCATGTCCAATTGCAATTCAATGGCATAAACTTGTCCTCTAGTCAAAAGCTTAGTGAGGAGAGAAAAAAAAAATCAATTCATTTTTTATTACATCATATCAACTATTACTACATCATATCAAAATAATAGCAAAATTAAAAATACTATAAATAATTAAAGATCATATTTCCAGAAATATTCTGAACTTTTAGTATTCAATATAAAATACGTATCAAAGTTATAAGTTTTTTTTTCATAAAACATTGTATCCAATGCAATTCATTCAACTTTAATTTCTATTCAATGTAGAAGTTTCTAATCTGAATAAACTGCTGTTACTTAAATACAAATACATTCTAATAATAAAGTTAAATATAAAATTGCTTTAAATTTTTCTAATTTTAAGAATTTAATAAACCTGTAAGTTTAGGGGATTACTAAGAATTTATTGCATTCTATTAATGCTACTCAGAACACCATGTTATACCTTTACTTAAATTAATATGAGTAACATTTAACTTATTAATAAAAAGTACAAATAGTTTGATCCTTTATAAACATCAAGAATAAATATCACAGAATAAGATTAGTGTTCAATAAAATGTAGGAAACAATACTAGATGGAAATAGCCAAATTTTCAGCAAGTATATTATGAATAGAATTAACTAAGATGACACAGAATGAAAACCATTAAATTTAGTACATTTGCTTTAATACCTACATATCTTTAAATAAAATAGTAATTTATCTCTAGTTGATTTTTTTATATAATATAAAAGTTAAATTGACTATTCTGAGCTCCAGAAATCAAAGACCTTATTCTATGTTTTCCCTCATCATGTAAATTTATGAATTAATAACCCTACAACCTATATTTGTAAACTACATTAAGTGTTTAACAAAGTGATAACTAGAAGTATGTAAAATTAGTTATGGTTATTTTTGAACTCCAGAATCTAAATTCAACATAAACAATCTGCATATCTTTAAAAAAAAAAAAAAAAAAAAAAAATATATATATATATATATATATATATATATATATATATATATATATATATATATATATATATATAATAAAAACCATTAAATAAAATCTTCCTAACTATCACATTACACACACACAGGTACAATTTTTCTAACTATATTACCTTTCACGAGAGAATTTTTTATCAAATATACTTCTTCCCTTTATTTTTTATTGCTTATTTCAAAAGGATTAAACTTATCAAAATTGAACTTCTGATTTCATATCTTTGATCATTGTCATGGATTTCAGTTATAATAATTATCATTTCAATCGATTAATTGGAATGTAATTTTAAGTAAACATATAAATGCATAGATTAGCTAATATTATATATGATTTTTATATTATATATACTTACAAAGTTTTTAATTTTGAAATAAATGTGCTGTAATTAAATAAAACGATTTTTCAAAAAGTTTTTGGAGAAAAAAAGTTTGTTGGTTTTGGAATACTGTAAGATTAATTTTTTAAATAAAAAGTTAATCTCTTCTTTCAAGATGCTAAGCATCTATAACTTGATTACAATGTTATCAAAAATCTATAAATCTATTTAAAAGAAAATGATATAACTTATCCAAAATTAAATTTTAGAAATTCTTCTAGTACTATTAATTTAACTCATAACGGAAGTCATGTTGAATGTTATCAAATTAACATTAAGTATGCAATTTTTTTTATAGCCATGCATTTATTCTAATAATTAAAACAATACCATAAATAAAATATTGAATTGCAAATTAACTATGGAATTAGAATAAAATTGTTTAAATTTCTTTATTCATTTAAATTGAAATCAATTAACACAGATAAAAAACTAGGTTCTAAATAGAAAGTTTTAATTTAAAATTAATCAAACAATTATTCTAATACTAGCCAGCAAAATTAAAATATTAATATCTTAACATATTCCAATGAATAACATTTCACTATTCAAATATGTTAAAAAATGATGAAAGTTGATAAAGTAAATTCATTTATACAAATGCCAGACATTTTGCCACTAAGCCATTAGTCTTAATCAGCTTTAATTACGAAAAACAGAAATTTAAGTTGATATAGTACAGTGCATAAAATATATTAATGATGACTAAATGTGTGAATACTTAAAATATTTTAATAAGGTCTCATTTTTGCGATGTTATGGGAAAAATTTACTGAAATAAACTCGGGAAAAACATTGTAAGCTAATGTAACAATTCCCACTTTCTATTTCATTTTTAAATAACTCATTTTCAGCATAAATTTTTGGTATTTTTCCATTATACCCCTTCTTAAGATTATAAAGAAATAGCATGTTTCTTATGAAGAGGCGAAAGTAATCTAACATAGATATGATGATTTTAATGGCTCAATATTTTATTTTAAATTAAATATTTCCAATCAAAAACAGTTTTTTTTTTGCACAAAAATTTAGTGAAGTGTGATAAACAAAGTTAAAAAGCTAAATGTCTAAAAATATAAAGCAAGTTGGTGGAGAAGATGGCTGAATGATACTTTTGTCCACTAAAAGGTGCAATACAATCACAAAAGCCAAAAAGTTAAAAAAAAAAAAAAAAAAAAAAAAAAAAAAAAACGTTAAATATAGCAATATTTAATTTTGTTTCATTGAAAAAAACATACAATATACATGTAGACAATCAACCATTGATATGATTGTTAAGCAGTTTCCACCAAAATACATTGGCGTTTAAATAGGTTTTATCAATTGATGATAAGTATTTAATCTATATATTGCAAATAAAATGTTTATATTATTTTCTAGTTGCTTCAAAAAATGTAAATGTTTTGAAACATTACATGATGCAAATGGAATATTTACAACAGTAATTTACAATTGTTTTCCTTACTGTAAAAGTATCAAATTTTTTTAAATGAAAATTTAAATTTATAAAATTAAATAATGGAAATGAAAGATACTCACTTATCAATTAATATAAGAAATTAATAATTATTGGTACAACAGATATTAAAATAATGTTTTTAGAATAAAATGTTATACTTTATTTTGTTATTATTCCTGATGGTGTTATTTTTTCTGAAATAATAATATTTTAGCTATTTTTTATATATAAGTCTCAATAAAAATTTTATTTTTAACTAACTGAATACTTAAAATTGGCACTAATTTTATTATTAAGATATTTAGTAAATTTTTTCAACCAACAATTTTAAGGAAATTAATAAATATTACAGAAATAAAACAATATTTCCTTTAAAAATATATAAAATCCAGCAATTCAATCATAGTTTAAATTATAATGTAATAAATTTTTATTACATTATAATTTAAACTATGACTTTTAACTATTTGTTTTTAATTGTTAGAAATTTAAACTATTTGTATTCAGCGTATTTTCGTAAATTAATATGATATTAATTACCACTATATTTAGCAAATCAGATAAGATGAATTAATGAAGGCAACAGTATTAGGTTCTGAACTATTTATTTTAAGGAATAAAATCGAACAAGCAAAGAGATATATCAGAAAAAAAATTGTGCTTTTTGAGATTTTACAGTTGGCATGACAAAATCAAACCAATCCCCTAAAACTAGCAGAAAAACTAAAATATCAAGAGGTTTGGTAAACACCTCATTCAATTTAAAATCGATGCAATTTTAAATATGCTCAGGTGAAGCCTGAGCAAATCTATACTTGGTGTGCAAGTTTTAAAAAAATTTTGTATCTGCTCAAAAGAGAGAGACCTCTAATGTCCACTGGCAAATTATGAGCGACAAGTATGCTAGCATCTGTTGACCTTGAAAAAGATAGCACCACCAGGGCTCTTCTTAGAATATCAATGGTTTTCCAGAGGAAGAGTTTCCTCAAATGACTATTCAACTTCTTTTTCAGAAAACCTTACAGAAGATGGAACACACATCTAGTTGAGGAGTAACAAGAGTTGCTGCTTTCACCAGGGTATCAGCCATTTCATTGCCAAAAATGCTCACTTAAGATGGTACCCATTGGATGTGGATTTCAAAACTATTAGTCTGTGGGTAAGAGTTAAAATGGACATCCCACACTGTAACCAATCCCCCTCCAACTAGTAAATGTTTTGATTAGTTGGAGGAAGGTTGGTGACTTAGATTTTAGCATAAAAGTTTCACTAAAAGTTGTCTTATAGAATATTAAATATAAACATTACCAGAAAAAAAATCAGGAAATTAAAAGGAGCTGATTTTAATTATAAGATTTTAGATAATTGACTTCAATATTGTTTATACTAATATAATTTTATACAAGTATAAAATTGTCATTGATATGTTCATTAATATACTTCTAGTATTAAATTTTATTAAAATAGCATTTATTTTTTAAATAAATGCTATTTTAATAAAATTTAATACTAGAAATATGAAAAAATATTTGGATTAAATATATAGATAATTATCAAAGATAAAAGAATACAGTAGACAGGAAATGTGGCAAAAATGAAGGAAAAGATGTGCCAAAGAACCAAGAAAGAAAAATAGTCTATAATAGGAAAATAAGGCCAAAGCTAAGATAGTTAGGACAAGTCGAGAAAGACCTGAAAAAATAAATATGTAAAAAAATAAAATGGAAAAAAAGTTCTGTGTAGAGAAAGCCAAAACTTACCAAGGGTTGTAGAGCTGGAAAAAAGATAATAGTAATATATTTAATGAAGTAAAAGACGAAACTAGTTAAAAATAATGAATATTCAAGTTTAAGAAATTTTCAAGGTTAAATTTTAGCCACTATTCCAAAATAAATCAGTAAATTAAAAATGGTTTTGCATGGGGACCTGTTGGAGACAGAAGCTTTCTCACATCTTCCCTAGTGAGCCTATTTCACAAACTATGAAAAATCTTCCAAGGAATCAACAAAAAATTTTAATAAAATAAAACAGATTCTCATAAATAATCAATGCCCTTACATTCATCACTATTTAAATATTGGTACACGAGACTGAAATTCGAAATTAATGAATTCTTTTGGGAAAATTTATAAAGAAAAATTCCAGACGCAATTACACTTTTCTTAGATGAAAAATTATTTTTTTAAATAGTAAAAATATTTTATATTTAAATTTTTAAGTGCCCTTTTTTTCTTGCATTATTTTATTTGAGTGACTCTCTACTAATATTCAAAACTAATTCTCTGACTAATATTCAAAAACAATTTTTTCCAGTTATAGAAAATAACTTTAAAAATAAATACAAAAGCATTAAAATGTGATTTTATAAATGCATTTGATACTAGTAACTTAAGTAATGAACACTGACTTCATAAACATAGAATTCCATTGAAATATATGAATGGTAACTCACTTTTGCTTTTGGAATGATTAGGAATGAACAAAATATAAACAATGATTGATCGATACTGATTCTCGTTGTTGACTGATCTCTCAAATTAGTTGATAGCAGTAGGTTTATCTCTATTATACTTTTTACACTTTTATTAAAAACATTTTTACAATAACAACTTAATAGTGACTTTTAACCTTCAAACTCAATTCAAAAGGAAAATTCTTAAAATTTTGATAGTATCTATTTTTGGAAAGGGAAGCCATGTAATCATAATATAAACATTGTCTGATATAATAGTTTTTAATTTAGATGTTTATGGACTCTGCCCTTGAACTCAGAATAGGAATGTGAATAAATATATACAGAAGTTGATAAATATTGATTGTGATCATTATAGAAAGAACTCTTTGATTCATAAAAATCCATGTAGACTGATAACTCAAAAAAAAAGGAATTTAATTCCTGAGTATATTGTATATAATATATATAATAAACAAAAATATTCATAAAAACATCTGATTAATTATATTATTTTCCATTTTTTGATAACAGATTTGTACATTTGTAAATTTGATATAACAAAATGGCATTTCTTAAATAGATCAGACATACTAAGTAAATTTATAATAATAAAAAATATGTTTTGATTAAAACTTTCAGAAAAAAAATATAAATTATTATGAAATTTATTGTAAAAAAATATGTGCAAAATATATGAAGTGTAAAATAAATTTAATTAAATTATTAGAAATAATTTAAGTTTACACAGTTAATATTTAATTTAAAAAGAATACTTATTTTATTTTTGTGAAAAAATAGTTACTCTTTTGAAAAAATTCATGACTTAAATTTAAATTTTGTGACGCTATGTTCACTTTTTTTAAATTTTGCTTGCTATGGATTATTTTAATATTTTTTAATTTCCACGAATTACAAATAAAAAATGTATTCAAACCCTACCAAATTATGGTAAAAACACATGAATTACAATTAAAATCATTAAAAATGTGAAGAATTCAGAACTTTAAGTACAAAAGTCTTTCCGAAAGTTTTTAATTTTTTTAAATGTAAAGTATATTACATCTTTTTACACACTTCATTTTTAACAATGCAATTTTAAGTCTTATAAGTCATATTTTATTATAAGTCATATTTTTATTATAAGTCATAAACATTTTTTAATTAAATTATCAGCAACATAAAATTTATAAAAAGAATATTATATATTCAAGATTTAACAGATAGATACATAACATAAAAAATACAAAGGATACAGTGCAATAAAATAAAAAAAAGGATACAGTTCTAAACTGGTATAAAATTACATAGTAGTTCTCCATTTTGCCACTACAGGTAATGTCACTAATGTTATTGCAGAATGAAACAAAATATCAAAATTGTTGCTTTTACCATTCTCATTTTCAAATTTTTAACCTTTACAAACATTTTAAAAAATGGAAAAATAGATATGCCTTCAAAAGAAATTTTTTCAATTAACAGTTAATATGTCAATATGGGGAGATTTGTGCAGGCAAAATGGAATAATAGCATATACTTATTTAAAAAAAAGAATTTTTAATTCAAAAAATTAATTATTCACAAAAAATATTTTAACATACTGCAGAATAATTAAAAATGTTCAATAATTGCTCAAATATTTGATGTGAATTATAAAACTGAAGAATTATGCTTTTCTCTAGTGATAACGACTGGATTTTAAACAATATTTTTACAGGCATGAGTAAAATACAATCAAAGATAAATACATACCAACCATAAATAATTCCCTCACACATGTAGTTAAATTATGTAATTCATTAACTGCTTTAACTTCTCTTTCTATGAGTAATCATTAATGGTGATTAGGAAAAATAGAACTACAAGATTCTTACTCAAAGAGTATGAAAGCAAATATAAAATTATACTATTACAAAAAAGGATAAAGTACCCAATCCAATAAATATTCTTTAAAATCTCTAGGAACAAGTTAAACTTTATGGTGCATATATGTATACACAGTGGTGCAGGCAAGCCTTGGTTTGTACCTTAAGGTTGATGGGATTGGCATACTCGTCCACCACCAAGTGTCTCATAATTTTGAACTACAGTCAGTGATGTGGTCACACCTGAAATGGCATTCTCCTTTCCACATCCATACCACACTAGCAGAAGGACTTTAGTCGTCACAGATTAACGTGGAAACCCAATGAAGGATTGAATTAGCTGGGGTCAGGATTGGGAGTCACCCTCCCAATCACTGACCCCAGCAAATGATACTTTATTTTTACTGATCTTAATGGGAATTAGCATGAAGCTAATGAGCCTCTAGAGTTTAGACATTATGGTAGAATAGCTGTATTTAGTTATTTGTCCTATCCAATTAAAAGGATTCTAACAACGAAAAAGATAATAAACCTTCCTATGATTTTTACACCATAATAGAAAATAAAAAACATCAAATGACAAGCAAATTTTATGATAAATAGCAAATGGATAAAAATAAGAAAAGAAGTTTTTTTCCTTATAGCAACAATCAGATTCAATAAAAACACAAAACTATATAAATATGAATAAAATATTTATGTATAAGGTACTTAATGACTGATCAGTATGAATGTTCATAACACATGAAAGTTACTAAACAACTAAAACTTCAAATAAAATGCATATAGAGTAATGGTACCATTTAGATTATTAAACTCATAAATTATAGACCAAAAGTTCTAAGTTGCAAAATACTTGAAGTGTACAGCAATGGAATTATACTCTGTTCTGAACTGGACAATTTTCTTAGTGTAGTGAGCATTTTAAGAATCAATATGATGGACTTACATTCAACAAATCATAAATGAATTAGTGTTGATAACCAGGAAAAAAAGTCCAATGAAGGTAATAAAAAACTATTTTTAGGTAATGCAACAATAACACAAATGTGAATTAATAATCATATTTTTTACACTAGATTAGAATATAGAATGATAAAAAGAAACTTATTGATAAAAGAATAATTTTTTAAACATCTCCTAACAAATAGCCAACCATTAATACTTTTGACTTTCTCACAAATAAATAATGATGGTCAAGTCACACATTTAAAAGAAGTTAACTAATTATTTCTGCCAACAATAACATAGTTGTTCACTAAATAATTTTCCCTTGTAAATGGATTATATATATATATATATATATATATATATATATATATATATATATATATATATATATATATATATATATATATATATATATATATATATATTAGTTTATGAATGTCTGAATCAAATAAGTTCCAGAGAAGATTTTACAAAAATATTAGAGGAGAGTAAATGTAGAATATAGAAAAATATAACTCAAAGAAATTGTCCATGTGCCTATTTTGTCACAACAGGTGCTAAATATGAATAAGTATGCAATCATTTTTATCAGCTGAAATGATTTTTATTAAAATAAAATAAATTACAGAATGGGAAATAAAATAAAAGGTTATTTTTATATTCTTACATAAATACAACTGAATTTTGATTTTTCTTAGAATGATTTTCTACATTAGTAAAATGCATTCAAAGTACTAAATTAATACTAAGTACAGTAACAAAAATTTTACTCATCACCTCGAAACTAACTCTGCATATTTTTATACTTTTTTTATGACATAATCATTATTCTTTAATAACAGTTCGTAAGTCATTTCTTTTACTTTTACAAGTTTCTACAAAATTCCATTTAAGGAGATGTAATTCTTCTGAAAAGAATAATTAAAAATTTGGATGACAAAAGAAAATTCTTGAGTTTTACAACTAATGATATGCTATAGAATTTTCCCATTAATAATTTTCCATTAGCTGTAACTCTATTTGAAATTGTAGCTATTTTATGAAGATATTTTAAATGATAATAATATGAATTAAATATGACAGAACAAAAAATATAATCTCAATTTCAAGTGTGTGTCCCTGTATCTAGTCCAGAGTTTGGCTTTGCCAGTTAGATGGACACAATTGAATAGTTATCTCATATATAGTAACTCATATATACACTCTATATTAAGTAATTTCATCACAATTTCCACAACCAAAACATTTAGTAATCAAAATAAAAGCAATTCGTTCTGCTTTATTTTGATCACATATTTTGTTATACTTCATAAATTTAATGATATGTAACTTAGAATAATAAAAGTTTCTTTTAGGAGGAGGGAAGAAAGGTACCAAATTTAGTTTGCAAAAAGTTTCTTTCAGTCAAGATGACTCTGAAATACCAAAACAAACCTTTATTATCAGCTAAAATGAAAAACATGGTAATAAATTTTATAAATTATCTTTCAATATTTTGTAAACAAAAAAACACTAATTTTCATAAATAAAAAAATACTTACAGCATAATTCTTCATTTCTGTTAGTGATACATTGGCATATGGAAATTGGCAAAGATGAACTTTTAAGCAGGAAGTACTGAAATATACATAAAATAATATAATTTTCATTTAAATAACAGGAAAATATCTTAAATTAAAATATGCAGTGCACCATAAGTTAAATGTAACAATTTGCAGTTATTTCTTAAAATTTCACATTATCTTGACTGTTGGTTAAAAAGATTTTAAATAATGATATTATTAACCACATACAATATTTACTTTCATCTGAAAAAATTCTATATACCATACTCTTTATGAATAATAAAATTATCTACCTTTTTAAATGAAAATGAAACCTGCATACATATGTAACAACATTTTGCTCACAATTGCACAAACTAATTAATAGGTTAAATAATTAGAGTACAAACTAATCCTACAAAAATTAAAAAAGAAATATTTTCCTCTTTTATAGGAATGCAGAATATATAATGGAACCAAGAAAAACCTACAGTATGATAGTTAAGTATAGTCATCAGACAATAGCACTGACAGTAATAGATAATTAAATAGCATAATTTATTTACACAATTTCAACAAACGAGAAAATAAATCTTATATTGCAATATATATTCTAAAAAGCTTAGATTTTGCATTTCTATTTTAATATGTTTACATTTCTTTCTAATATATTGAAATAAGATTAGAAATTAATATATGCATATTAATATATAGTTACAAATGATTACATATTAATATATTGTGTGTGAGACCTATATAATAGCTTCCAAATAGTATTAAGACTAGTTTAATTTTTTTACTTTTGTTCTTAGTTTAGATCAAAATTTTCTGAGAGTATTATCTTCATAAAATCTATATTCTTATCAGTTCATAAGATTATTTTATAATCAAAAACAACAGATGATGTGAAAAAAATAGCTGCAAAAAGTATGAATCAAAAGGTAAAAAATACAATTTTTCATTCATATAAAATATTGCATTTTACATCTTTTAAGAATCCCTGTGATTCAAATAATTATTAAAATATTAACAATGAACAATGATAGAAAATTACTTTAAAAAGAGAGATTTTAGCAATACAATAGTATTAATTAAATATTATATTAATTGCTAGATTAGAAGCAAAACTTTAAAAGAGAAAATTTTATTTTAATAATTTTAGGTACTTATGTATTATCCCATCAACATAAAAACCATAAAATAAACCTAAAAACCATCACCATAAAAACACGTTAAATTTTGCAAATTTTATTAATATTTTTTCAGAATGTGACGGAAAAGTAGAACAGTTTGCTCATCTCCTAATTACAATAAATGGATAATAACTTTATTTATTATTTATATAGTGTTAAATTGTATCAAGAAATGACACATTTTTTCACGATTAACTGGATAATACATAATTACCAAATTGTATCATACTCACAAGCTAATTGTATTTCAAGAAATCAATGACTATTTCAAGAAAATAAGTAACAGAGAAAAATAAATTAATAAAAAATATATTAATCCTTCAGAAGACTACTAGATATGTTAATAAACAATTTAAACAGTCACACAAGAAAAGTTTAATGTAAAATTTTATTTTTCAGAGCTAAATAATTATTTTGAACTTTGCTATTACGGTAAAAAATTTATTCTTTCTTGTTTTGAATAGTAAATTACTTCAAATTCATCAAATTTCAAAAAAAAAAAAAAAAATTCTAACTGTAAATCACTTATTGCAGAAAATCTTAGATGTTATGCAATTCTTTTATAACAAAAATTACAAATTTTCCCAAACAAAAAGGATATTAAGAAATAGCACTATAGGTAGAATAAAGTACTTTTGAGGCAAATTTCATGAATGAAATCAAATGGATGCAGTAAAATGGTTTCATTACTCTTAATGTACATTAAAATCCATATTTAGCATTCAAAATAACAAATAAAATAAAAGATTAATGTGACTTTTTTCTTTAGAGTTGTTATGAAGCAAAGTTTTTTTTAAATATTGATAGTTTAAGTTCTTGCTTATTATTGGTATATTTGGTGTTAATCTTATTAATGGAAAGGACCCAAATTTAAATGAAAAAAATACACTTCCCCCTATGGTATTTAATTTAGAGTTGCATATAATTTTATATCACTTTTTTCTGACAGGGAAAAATCTTCAGGTCACTTCACATGGTTAGTTGTCTTTTTGTTAACTCCAAGAGCTAATAACAGAAATCATAATATGTTAATGTGGATTTCACAATGATTTAAAGTCTCTATTTGTAGATCTCCAGTGTTGTCTATCCTTTGACAAGTATTGATCTCTTTGAATAATAATCTTTTAAAACAATTGTTATTTTACAGAAATGTATTGGTATTTAAACTTCTAATTCTTTTGTTGTTGCATTATAAATGATTTTGTGGTATGACTTTAGTAATCACCATGGCAAACTTTGTAGTATATACGTTTTGTTAGATTTTCTTAAATAAAAAGTGTATAATAAGCACCTACACATATCTATCCTTATGAAATCTAAGTCAAAAACTGATTTAATGTTAGAGAAAATGAAAACTGTTCCATTACTTTTGTGGTTTCTTACAGAGATAGCATAATGAAAATGTAGAATTAATAAAAAAAACAGTCCTTTATTTTATACATTTTATTTGTTCTTAGCTAAATATTTTACAATAATTTTTGAGCACATGAAACATTAGCTGAAGTGTGCCAATGTTTATAACTAAGAGCAAAATTATATTCCATAAACTGAATAACGGCTAAACTGAGTATTCCGGTCAGACCTCAGTTTTACCTGAATAACGTTTGTGGTTTTAAGACAAAGTACAGAAAAGCACAATAAATAAAACTATAACAATAAATAAAGTGCTTGCGCAAGTTTTGCCTGGTTGTAAATCAAAATATGACATTAAAATTTACATCCTTAAGTGAATAATTTATAACTGTGAAATATAATATTATTAACTTGTCTCACTTTTTATAAAATATAAGCAAAGGTTCATTTAATCGTCTGACCCGGAAATAATTTTAAGAATTCGATGATCTGTGAGATATTTTCAATTATTCCTCTATTATTCATTAATTATGAATATTTAATTAATTGTAAAATGCTGCTTTAATATAATTGCGAAGCAAATATTCAAAATAAATGCAAAAATATTCATATAAAAATAGTCATACTCGTATTGTAAATGAACTGGTTTAACATGAGCGATTGCCGGGATATACAAATAATATAATAAACCATAACAAAATATGGAAAACCATAAAAGAACACTCAAAACTAATATCACAAAGCTTAATTTTAAAAATAATCTCTGAACAGTCGTGGTTATTTCCATTTATTCGATTTCCCACACAGTTTCGTTTTTAAGGAAATTCAAATGCATTCACAGCAGACTTCACGATTTAGTTACATTTTATGCTGCAGCCAATTCATGAAATTCTTGGTATAATAATAAAGCTCAAATTTATAATTTCTTTAAATTTGTATTATACTCTTAATTAGAGTTTCATATCTCGCATATACCTTAATATTTAAAATAAAATAAAACTCATATCTAATATTTCATACAAATGGTACAGTAAAAGTTGACCTTCACTTTTATTGTTCCATTGTTTCAAGTAGGAAAAACGAGTTTGCAACTGTGACTGTTGAGAAATGGATGTTATGTTTTCATTTACTTGAAAGGTAGTTCAATTGTTGATAAGTGACTGAAATCGTTAACTTCTTCTTGCATCATAAATATTACCAATCGAAGATAATCACAGAGACTGTGATAGCTGAATATCATATTACGTATCAAACTATTTGACTCATCTCTTCGTAGCTGTCATATGTCAGAGTTCCTTGTCTAATAAAACGCCGATTTTCAATAACATAGCCTCATTTCTTAATTTTTTACAAAAATTTCATTTTATGTGCTGCAATTTTTTCCCGAAATATTACGGTTGGTATAATAAACTATTTTATTAAAGTATAATTTTATAATATCAGTCTTTATTTATAATTTTGCATATTAATCGTGGCCGAAACAATTCAAGAACTAAAAATTTTTGCATTAAAATTTCTTTTGCTTAGTATAAGAATTGTGTAGAAATTAATGTGGATATGAGGAAAATTTATTTATCAATTAAAGGGTGTGTATAACCCTTTGTGCTTTCAATTTATCTTAACTCCTTGAGATGATAGTTACCTTTTAAGTTTTTCATGCGTGTACTTAATTGCAGTTGCTTATATTCACTCTTAATTTCCTTTAAGCATGTTTTAATTTTGTTTTTAAAAAGGATTTTGGTATTTGAATATTTTAATTTTTATATTATCGGTAATTGTTTTGTGTTTGTAGAATTTTTATTAAAGTAATTTGATAAACACGTTTAAAAATTTTAAAGTTTTGCAATGTTTTTATGATAAATAAAAATCATTTTTAAGTTTAAAAATATTTCATTTAATGTAATTTACATTCTTACTGTAAAAGTTGTATTTTTCCTTGTGTCACATTTTAGTATAAAATGTAATTTTTTTTTATAAAATTTAATAATTGCATGTGTTCAAATATTTTGTGTAGTTATGTAAAACTAATATTTTAGAAATAATATTTAATATTGAAATATGTTTATATTATTTTTTTAATTTTCCGCTTGCAGTAATTTTGAGATTAATTTATTGGCCTAGAATTTCATAAATAAATTAATCATATATTGTATATTTTTATTGTATGTAATAAAGGAAATAAATTCCTATATATATAATTAATTTTTGGAATTGATACCAGTTTATAGTCAATTCAAAGTATTTTGATTGGTAAACCTAATATTTTTGTATATTTAAATTAATGATAAACAATAATTAGTTCAGAGAATAGTGATATTATATATATACTTTTATTTCATCAAACTATACCATTTGAATGGCTGGCCATTTATCAGTGATTTCTTGTGATGTTTAATAACTTCTTTGGACTAATAATAATTATTTATTGACAAAACTTAGTTAAATGCCAAAGTTAATTTCTGACAGAAACTACTTAGTAATTTCCTCAAGGATCAATTACAGGGGTATAATAGAATAGTACCCCTGTAATAGAGTTTGTAGTTTTCACTATATTGAAATATGAGCTATTTGATATACTGTTGTGTTTTATAACATTTTTGAAATTATATGATTTATTTAATATGAAAATCAATATCATTAATTTTAAGTATTTATAATCTTGAAAAAAAAAGTTTTATATTTGTTAATGATTAAAAAAGTCTCTAAAACATCTTCATTATGAAAAATAATACATAAACTAAAGTATTTTTTGTGTATATGTAGTAAGTTTTTTATGTTTTATTAGTTTTTTAAATGTAAGGATTAAGAAAATTTATTTCAAATGACTTTTTATGTGATTCATTTTAGGGTCTTTTAAATCCTAAGAGCAGAATAAATATATTCCTTGTGTGAAATTAGTGGATTTCTCTCCCATAATTACCATCAAAAATATAGAATGGTTTGTAGTTATCCTAAATTTAGATTTATTATTATCTGAAATGTAAAATTTTCAAATTGTTTTGAATCTGCAATACGTTTATAATGTGTCATTAAATTTATAGTAGTTACCTAAATGTAAATTTTTGATTTTTAGTCTTTTAAAGTCTAAAGACATTAAGCGGCTAAAATTTATATAAAACTAACTTTTGAAAATTTTTATAACCTATATAAAACTAAGAAATGTACATTTGCCTGACTATCTGATTCGAAAGAAATGATAAACTAGAATAAAATTCCTTTCCTGAATGTATTGATGTAGCAAAATTTTTAAGTACTTCCAAAAGCACAGTAATTTTGCACTATACTCTCTCTATGGGAACATGAAAGTTTTTTAATGTGATTTCTATTACAACCTACTACATAGCTTGATTTATTTTGTGATTATGTTCTCCAATCTCTTTTCAGTTGTGAAAAAATAATTTCCATAGATCTACATCCAAGTTACAGATTATTGATATTGTTTTATTGCATTGGATTCTTATTCCACCAATTATCTACTTTTTATTTATTACTACAGACTGAGTTGTATAATTTTTCAGAAGAATTGCTGATTATTTGTATTTTCTTCAAACACTCTGGGGGAGAAGAAAGTTATTTTACAAATAAAACTAAAAATATTTTTAAAACTGATATTTCAGTTTCAACACCATAGGAAATTTGAGTTTGTCTGGGACAGATTTTTTTGATATTAAAATAATTAAATTTGTAATTATTTGTCCATTCTTCTCCAATGAATTTTGTAAAATAAACTGATAACATGAAATTTTATACCTAGATAATCACTAATTTACTTTTGTTGTAAATCTTGGTTTTTTCCTTTCAAGATTATGAAATTCATATGAATGTGAAATGCTGCAGCTGTGAGATAAAAAGTGAAAACAAGTTTTCTAAAATATCTTTTTGTGATAATTTTTTGAACAAGATTGGTATGAAAATACATAATTGGATAAAATGCTTAGCACTAATTTTAAAAAATTTACATTTTTACTGAAAATTAAATATTTTATTTATTAACCAAGATTTTATAATTTAAAGAAATTTATAAACCTAATGTGATAAATTCAAAATGTATTGTGGATTTCTGCATTAAGTATATTTTATATTAAACCTAAATTTAATCATAATTTTATTGTCTTTTTAACCATTGATTATATATTTTAAAATTTTGAAATATTTTGATTTCCAAATCTTTTTTGTAATTTTAAAAGTTTCCTTGTGAAATTAAAGATTATTCAAAATTCTTGTTTTATATATCAAATAGCATTTTAAAATGTTAAAGGAATTTATAAATATAAATTAATAATGTTTTATTCTTGAAATTGGCTATTTCTTTCCAAGTTTAGCTTGATTTCCTTATGACTAATATTAATTTGTGTGAAAATGAAATGAGGTATTTTATTCATTCAATATTTTAATGAGAAATTACTGTCAAATATTTTACTGTTAGCAAAAACAATGTGTTACAAATAAAGATTAAGATGTCCATATATTGCTGAAAATATATATATATATATATATATATATATATATATATATATATATATATATATATATATATATATATATATATATGATGTTATAGTATATCTGGTGAAATATTTTTATGGAAAAAATAAAATAGAGTTTCTAACTGTAAGATTTTATTGCATTAATAAATATAAATAATTAAAATATCTGAACAAATATTGTTTGAAGTACGAAAGATTTTTCTGAAATTGCATGAATTGCAGTTATATGAAGAATGGATTAAAAATACAAGTACTTATATACATAAAATGTCATCACATTGGACGAATGATAAAATTCTCTATAGGAACAATAAACTTTATATGTGATTTCTGTATATTTTATATTTGATCGAATAACTTTGTCATTATCTTTTTAACTAAGCTACGAGAGCTTGATAAGCTGTTATGTTAGTTATGAGGGCTAAAGTAATGATATTCTTTCAAGATTTTGTAAAACTTATTTGATATTTTCTATTTTTTTTTATCAGTAGCTGATTATTTTAGTAATTTCAGAAAAATTATTTGCAAAGGACTCGGTCTTGGAATAACATATTTATCTTTAAATTGTTTAATAATTAGTTAATGTCTGTCTTTATTTTTCTCTCCCTTTGCAATCAGTTTTCATGATTCAGCTAGGCTCAGATTCTCTCACTACTACTTTTAATGAAACAGTCTCAAGTAGATGGAGAGTAGGAAAAGAGATAGCTGTAAATAAAATTAGGCTCACTATCTTCTAGTCAATAAAGGCCAGACCTGCAGTGAGATTGTTAGAGTGCTATTTCTTTGTTGATTCAAAAGTTTGCTGATTTGATTTCCGTTTCAAGTCTTTTTCAGCAAAAAATGACCATTGAGCAATAAAAACTTAATCAAATTCAATTAATCAGTCACTTTTTTATTCTATAGCTCCTCTGAACAAAATTGTACTTTAATATTATAATGAATTTTGCAAATGTAGTTACCTAAATGAAAGAAGTTATTAACAAATCTCAGTGACTAAGGCTAATTTCTAGATATCATTAGCCACATGTATATATTTAAGGACAATAAATTATATAGAGTGTTGTAGTGTCAAGCAATTTTGTAAGTTCTTACTATAAAAAGGTAATGTAAATACTTTGAGGTTTCTTGCTGTTTAAGTAATTTAGAGGTTTTTTCTCAACTTTCAAAATACATTATTTAAAACCTTCACATTTTGAATTTCTTATGTTTATAAAGCACAATGAAGAATATTCCTTCTGTATCTCCTTTATACACTAATGTAATGATAATTGTTTTATAATTAATTTAATGTATATTCAACCATGCATTGCTATATAAAAAGATTATAAATTCAAAACTCCTTAAAAATAGGGCTAAAGTTTTTAATAAAGAAAATTAATCTGAATTGCTTACACACATGCAATATCCAAACAAAAGAAACATTTAATAAATGTAAAATTATAAGCAGGATTGTACCATACTACAGGATTTATGTTGGTTAAGAGTCGATAAAACAATCTTTTAAAAAACGCAAGACTTCTTGGAGCAAAACAGTATTTCCAGCTGTAGTTTCCAAATTGTTGAAATTTCAGCTATGGAAGTCACAATTATACAGCTCCAATTCAGCTAATACAACAAGAAACAACTTCCAATCATAGAAGTCTTTAATACCTCAGACAGACAACAGCTTCTGTGCACTAAACTGGCATTCAAGTCTGATACTTACACTTTTATGACAGCTGGTGGTATTTATACCGGGCTTGGTGTGAAAATATAAGAGCATCATTAAGTTTCTTGAAAATTCTAGGCTATTTAACACACTTAATATTGGTCCTAGAGCTTCAGTGATGTATCTATTTCTTGCCAAATCATTAGAAATACCATTTATAATATAGAAAATGCCTAAATTGCCTAGTTTTAGCTCAAAATACGAGTCTTTCCAATCAATCAGAGTTATTTTAAGACAAATACAGAAATAACATTTATAAATTTGTAACATTGGGTTCTCTCGAGCCCTGCATGTCCTAGGCAGTACAATCTCCTGATAAATATAAAGTAAAAAATAAAAATAATTCACATATTTTAAGGTGATTCAAAACTGATTATATATGAAAACAACTAAAAGTATTAGACAAATACAAAAAATAGAAAATATTTAATTAAAATTATTTACTCTATTTACAAAGAGACCATATCCCAGTTTGGCCATAAATTTACTTTTTTTCTCCTGTCCTTTCCTTGTATAAATGAGTTGTTAATGGTTGACAACCCTATAAATAGGTACTTATAGCATGTGTGTACTGAGGTAGTTGGACTCCATGTCAAATTACGGTTCAGTTGAAAAAGTGGAGCAGTATACCCCATATTGCCAGCTTAATTGGCGCAAGACAACTACAAAGAGACCATGGTCTAATAATTTTAATTTACACTACAATAAGGAACTAATCTATCATAATGCACTACCTTTGGTTTTGAAGAAGGTGATTTCTTTTTACAAATCATGATGTCTGTGTATGGACAGTTCCATTGGCTAATTAAATATTATGAATGTGAGCTGTATATAATTTTTTAAAAATAAATTTAAATAAAATTATATTAAATTGATGTAATTCATTGATACTCTCTTTGTAATTTCTTTTAAATGATAGCTTATGACTGCTGATTGAGCACTTACATTAATTAAATTGCTCTTAAATATTACCAATCTAAAAATAAGTTTTATAAATAGATTTTTCTCTTTTGTGATACTGTCTTTTTTTTTTTTTACTTGAATTGCTATAATCAAATTGATAGTGTTTGATTCCATTTTGTCTCTTGTAGATTTTTCAAATTAATTATTTCTTTTGCAAACTTTGAATTTTAGTTGAAAAAATGAAGAAGTAAACAATGTAAAATACTATAATGTGTAAAGCTTTGCTGGTTGGGAGTTTATAATACATAAATCTAAAATGATTTTCGATACTTATACAAGTATTGTTTTTGCATTCCATGTTTACATGATTCTTTAAAAAAAATTGTTTGACACAACTTTACATATTTATTTGGAATTTATTTGCAAAACTACACCTATTTTAATTGTTTTTGATGAACAGTTTGGAGAAATTTTAGTCATGAAATTAAGCCTTTTCTTATTTGATAAGTTATCTTGGATTGCATTACTATTGTCCAATGAAAAATAAATAAGAATTTATCTCTTTTTGTGTCATTTAGTGTTAAATGATAAAGGTTTATCTATGCTATTGTTAAAGTCGATAATAAATTTATTGAGTTTTTATTGTAATTGAAAAATGATTTTAATTATGTTATTGATACTGCCATTTTGATTTATTTATTTTCAAAGTTTGATAAAATTTATGATTTATTTTTAAATGTTTAAGTATTTCATATATTTTTTTATAAAATATATAAAAAAAATTAGAAATAAAATTTTGTTGTTAGACTGAGAATTTTTTGTTACTTTTAAAATCTAGCTATACCAGTGTATGTTTTTTCATACTTTTAAGTGTAATTACAAATTACAAGTACTGATAACAGGATATGTTTTTAATTAATTTTCCTTTTAAATGTATGAAATTTACTAGCTATTAAATATGCAATAAGGTATGAATTAAAATATTTTATTAAACAAAAAATGCATTTTAATAAACTATATTAGTTAAATCTGTGTTTTTATTATCACTGAATCTCTAAATCCAAAATTTGGCTGCATTTAATTTTGTATATGTATTAATCTTTTGCTCCAAACACCATTTATGAGAGAGTTTTTAAAAATTTATCTTTTTAGTAAAACCTAAAATTAACCTTAGACCAAATCAAGTTTTTTCCTTATTTTCTAATCTGCTAAACCCACAAAGATGAAATACATTTTAAAGTTTCCTATGTTGTTAAGGAATAAGTAACCGAAATAGGGTTTTTAAAAATTTAATTTTTGAGCAATCTTAATTCTGATCTGAGGATAAAATATTTCCCTTCCCTTATTTCCTGATCTAAAAAATATTAATGAAAATAGGCATGTTGTGTGCTTAGTTTTATGATCCCTAAGAATACTTCTTAAAAATATTTCTTTGAATCAGCTGTGACATTTTGCAGTGAAATGCTTTCTATATTTCAAATGCTAGTAAGTTTTCTTATTTTGCATTTCTTTGACAAAATATATTAGAATACAGACTTGTTGGGATAGATAAATATTATTAAATAAAAAGAATTCACTAGGCTTATTTAAATATAATCTGGTTAGAGGATCAATAATGTTTACTTTAAAGAAATCAGTTTTGCTAATCATATCTACTTATTTATTATTCTTGTAGATTTTATTTGATCAATTTTGTTCTTAACCTTTTCAATTTAATAGTTGTATCAGAATTTATCTGGGAATAAATTATTTTTATGGATGAAATTATCTATATGCACACATATAATTAGATTATGTGTATGATATGTTTCATAGCATTTAATAGTAAAAAAAATAGAAGTTGTTCTGTTAATCAGACTACTAAATTTGTAGATTAAATCAGGGAAAATACTATATATAGATTAACCTACAATTTTGTACACACTTCTCATATTTTATGATTTATATGTATTTAAATTATATTCAATTTTATATGCATATACTTTATATGGCAATTAAAATTTTTTTAGTGATTCTGTATTATTTATTTAAAGAGTGAAAGCCACAAATATATTTTTATGTGTTATATGTGATACTTTAACTTTCTTCTTGCAGCCATGTCTCTGGAAAGAATACTGCACCTAACAAAATCAACACTTCATGTTTCATTTGTCATACTTACCAATCTGTACTGCATCCCAACTTATTTATTATGGATGTGGTTTTTCTTATTACCATTTCGAATCATCAACCATCCAGGGTATTGGTATATTGAAGGTATTATGTTCAAATGGCTTTTAACAATGGTTGCATCGTGGAGTTACAAGTCAAGGTTTCAGCGTAAGTTACTTTTAGTTTTTTTAATTGAAAAAGTTTCTTGAATTAGCATCACCTAAATGAAAAAAATTATTTTTGTAATATATAATAATTTTTGTGAAATCTCTTTCTGATAGAGATTAGAGATTATAGTTTTAAAATTTTAATAAACATTCTTTGCTTAGTTATTTGTGTAAGGTGCCTTTCTCTTAATAATTAAATATATAGTTTAAATTTTTCATATACTAATTGTAAAGTGGGAATTTTAGTATAATATTTAATTATCTGACTATCATTCTGCAAAATTAAACAATATCTACAGAATAAAATGCATTACTGAATTCCTTATTTGATATATCCTGTAAAATAAATTCATCATTTACAGAATTTTTAAATGTGTTGCTTAAAAAGGAGAATTTGTTTGCAAATGAATTAAATATTCTAAGCTGATTGCTGAATATCAGTACGACATGTCATAGTTTTATTTATTTATTTTTATTGTATTGGTATTAGTAAAAAATTTCTTTTTGATAAAATTTGAATATGTAAAAAGTTCTGACATTTATAACTTATTTACAGAATAAAAACATATTTTTATTTTAATATTTTATTCTATTAATATTTAAATTTTTCTTGATGCATTCAGTAAAAGATTCTCTTATAATATTTATTTCATAAAACTAATATCCATATGTTTAAAAAATTTTCTAAATATTGCTAAAATTTTGATTTATTATTATTTTTTATTGATTATATTTTAAAAATAATGTTTGCATGTTAAAGTTAAATCATAAATGAGTATTTATATACACATACATTACATTCAGTATTGTACATTATTCATTGATTTTTACTGTGTTTTGCTTTTTCAGTGGAATTCCCTAAAGGATTATACTTGGGGGAAAAAAAAAGAACTAAAGTTATAAAATAATAAATTTTTAAATTAATTATATTAATGAGTAATTTATAAATATATTATAACTTAATAAATAAAAGATTGAATTATGACTATTGTTAAATTTAATTTTTTTATAGTTAAATTAAAAATTTTTTGTTAAGTATTTAATATTTCTAAATTTGCTTTTTTGAAACTTAAATTTAGATTCTTTTGTAAAGCTTATTTGTATTCTTTTGCATAGTTTATTTAAAAAATGCTGTGACTTTATAAAAAGTCAAAACTTTATTACTAATCATAAATAAAATGAATTATAATAAATGAACCTGATATTTTAAATTTTATTTTTTAACATGTGTCTGCTTCTTTATTATGGTGCAATATCATGTTTATTTAAGTTATTGCTTACTTAAACTTCATGCAAAATATTAAGTTGCATGAATTGTCAAATTAAGTATTGTACATTTTATATGTTTTGATAATTTATTCAAGAAACTAGAAATCATTTCAATGTTGATTTGTTTGATAAGCAAAATCTGAGTCATGTTTTATGATTACTAATTTTGAAATACTTACTTAATTTTACATTTTATCTCTACTGTGATAATGTATTCAAGAAACTAGAAATCATTTCAATGTTGATTTGTTTGATAAGCAAAATATGAGTCATGTTTTATGATTACAAACTTAGAAGTACTTGTCTAATTTTAATTATTCATATGATTTTATGATTAATCTTTTTGTTTTGCCTATTTCTTATTGCACTGATTAGTTTGAAGTTCAATATTTAAAATTATCCTGTTTTTAGAATGCAAATAATCTACAATGGGTAAAAAGAAAAGTAATAGAAAGGGAGATTATCCATTTTCATGTTTCATTTTAACTAACAGAAAAAAAAAGAAAAAAACTGAATCTGCAATGTCTGTGATTTGTTACTTGTTTCATTTCATGCCATGGATTTTATTTAACTGGTTATGCATCTCTGTCATGGTTTTAATAAAAGAAATATATCTAATGTAATTCCTACAGCTTCATGTGAAAAATATAAATATCTAAAATAACATTAAAGAAGTAATGAATCCATTTTGTAAACTATTTGTTCAACATTAAAAAAGAAAATGAAAATTTTTATACACTATTATGAAAAATATTAGAATTTTAAATAAGCTAAGATATCTAATCTAAATAGAATTCCTATTCATTTTAATTTGCAGGAGTTTCTTATGTTTGATGTAATACAAAAGTTCCTTTTTCTTCATGTTTAACATTTACTGGTTATCATTAATATAAGTTTTTTTAACCAATCTTTTAAATATGCATGTTACCTTTATTTATCACACTTGAGCTTAATATGTAGTGCTCTAGTGCTCAATTCAACTACTTCCACCTTTGGTGTGGATGTTGATAGTTGTTGAAATGTATTTTAAACTTAAGCTTCAAATCATATAACTCATGTGCAAAAAGTGATATAATTCTTTATAGGCTGTAATTATGAAATTAGTTTATTTTAGTCAAAGAAATTCTCAAAAATAAGATGCTGGAAAAGTAACATTGTATATAATAATTATAAAAATTCAAACTTTCAGTTTTTTTAAAATTTATCAAGAAAATGTTTGATTGTTATCATTATTTTGCATGTAAAATTTTTTTTATTTCTTTAAATATTGTTTTGGTACTTATTTAAACATTTTAAAATTTGTCTAATTTTTATTGCGTATTAGATACGTTTTAATTAACAATACATTTATAATTTTAATCAATTTTCATGAAATTTTTGTTTTATTTCTTAGGATTTTCTGTGTGGGAAAAAATTATTTAATTGTTGCTTTTTCTTGTTTTTATTTTTCCAATGTAGTCAAAAATTGAAAATGCAAATTTAATATAAAAACAATATTTATTTTAAAATAGTTGGAAAATTTCTTTTTTTGCACATGAGAATTTTTTTATGAAAACATTCTAAGCTACCTATTTTTTAATTTGAAATTTTAGGAATTAGATTTAACAATATGTAGAATCCTACTCTTTAATACTTTTTTTGTTCTAAATATCTACATTGAGTTTCTCCAAATGTTATTGCATGAAATCTGCATTTGTTCTTAAAGCATTAAAATATATTTTCCGAGGCAGCAATTTTTGTTTGTACCACAAAACAATCTTTTAAAAAAAGTTTGATTGAAAGTATGTGAAAGTTGTTTACTGTAAAAATTACCATTGGTATTTGAAAAATCAGAACTAGTATGATATCCTCCCCAATTGGTGAGCATGGTGACTTTTTTTTGTCGCCAAGTTAAGCGCATGTTTTTTATTGCGGGAATTATCCCAAAGTTCCAAAAATATTCATTTTAAAAACTTTTAAATCACATAATACTATAAGAAATCTAAAAAACATTGCTGGAAAATGAATAAAATCTTTTTTGTTGGGTTTGCATTCTCTTCAAAACAACCGGTAAAAGAGATAAGTAAATAACAATAATGGACTTACTTGATGTGACGTCAAGCTCACATGTCAAATATGCTCAGTGATATTATATAAAAATATATAAGAAAAATATAATAATAAATTAAAATATAATAAATAAACAAAAAGAAATTGGATAAAAGAACAGCTTACAATGTTTTGACACTGGCAACATGGAAACAAGGCAGTCAAATGGCTTTAAATTGAAATGTAGAAAAAAAATTTGAATTAAAAGTAAAACGTAAATTTCAAATGCTGTTGCCACTGAAAAAAACCATATATATAATGAAAACACAAAAAAAATCAAATCTGGCAACAAAAGAATCTGAAAAATAACAAAAACTTAAATTGGCAACACTGCAATCAAAACAAAGGATGCTAGATTTGGCGAGAAACCACTTAGGGGAGGGGGACTTATGCTGAAAAATCTATTATTTCTTTTATTATAATTGTGGTATTTTACAGTTAGTTAGTAATTTTGAGGAAAATAAATTTTAAGATCATTTTTCACCAAGTATAAATAGTTTATTAACCAAATTAACATATATATATATATATATTAGATATTATTATCTTTACTTTTAAATAAAAATAGCAAACTGTATTTTCTATGGTCTTGCAATAAGATTCTGTTCTTCAGAGTAGGAGGGCTCACTTTTGATTCTATGTGGTATTGAAACAATGGAGATGGGGGATCTTACATTTTCTTTTTTATTTATGTACATTTGTCAAGTTGAATATTTGCAAATGTCTTGGGGTTTTGCAGCATGTGAATGCAGTTCATTAAACATGGAAAATTTTCCTGGGAGAAATAAAAGCAATCTTTTAACAATTTGATTGTTTAACTATCCATGCTGTACTGTCAAAATAAAAATAACACTTGTATCTAAACGAACACAAAGCATGCTTAGGTTGACAACATTTATACTCGTTTAACTACAAACTGTGTAGTAAAATAATTTATATTTTGATTGCATAAGTTTGCTTTTAAGCAGCAATATTAGTACTACTTCATACTTTCAATAATTCTATTAAGCTGAAAAGATTTTGAAATTCTGTTTTGGTTATATTTGATTATTTGTTTTATTTTTATAAATAACTTTTGGTTATATTTGATAATTTATTTAATAATATTTAATATGAAGATTAAATTACACTTACCAAGAGCAAAATAAAAACATTTTTTAAATTTATTGAATTATGTGTAAATTATTTTTCTTATGTATCAGTAGGCAAATTTTTATGTTTAAATTTTATTTTAGCTTAAAATTTCTTTTGTATATTAATTTGATGCTATCTTTATAATTTCATGGATTCCTATAAAGTTTCATTTTTTTACAAAATAGATAATTTAAACTTTTTTCATTTTCCTTTCAGTTGTGGAACTGGGAGATGATGTATCATCTTGTATAAATGACCGTTGTTTGTTTTTGGTGAATCACCAATCAACTGCTGATGTTCCTCTGTTAATGTTAGCTTTTCAAGAAAAAGATTCTGTGTTAGAATCGATAATGTGGATTATGGATCGTATGTTCCGTTACACAAATTTTGGAGCTGTTTCTGTAACTCATGGTGATTACTTTATAACTCAGGTAAAAAAATCTGAAACTTATTATAAAAGTAATATAAATTAAGAAAGACTTATATAGGTGTTCTAGATTAATAATGTTCTCAAAATATCTTGAAATAATATTCAATAAAAATATTTCTAATTCTCGATTTAATTATTCTTTACTATTTATAATTGTCCTGATGTTATTAAAATATCTTGAAATAATAAAAAAAACAGAATCAATATTTTTATTTTATTTAAATGTTCATGTTTAAAAAGTTCCTTAATGAATATAAGCACCTTATATTTCATTCTATTATTTGACTTTTTCAAGAGTTCTGTGCATTTCTACTTGTACACTGCTATCAAGTTAAGCAATTTGTATTCTGATCTTCATTTCAGCAGTTTATGTGTTGAATTCTCATCTCAGTATCGTTGCTTCTAATGTTTTTGGAATCACTTAATTTGTAAGTTCTTGTCGAGTCAGTGCACTGTTAAAAAAATTGGTTAAAGAACCAGAAATGTACTAAATCAATAATTATTCCTTCGAAATAATGTACAGCAGATAAAGAAGCAATTCTAAAGAGATGCCATGCTGTGTTTAATAAAACTAAATTTGCAGTTAAATATGAAAAAAAAAAGTGTTTTTCTGTTATAATTGCCTTTCTTATAATAAAAAGACATATTATTTATATGCATTTTCATTATTCACACTTATTTATATTGTAATGAAAATTAATTTCTATATGATTACTTTTTATATGCAAGAAAAGTTTATTGCCTGTTTTTAAATTTTTTATTAATAAATTCTAAATTATAGTGCTATATTCACCATCAATAAATAAAAATTATGAAACTAATTTAAAACAGGTCTGATGTATTTTTTATTTCTTAAATTACTGTGTTTGAAAAAGATTTAAAAACCCAATTTAATAGATTTCAATTAAAAAATTCTTGGTGTAGATATAACAAATATAATAACAATTTATCATCAAACAAGATTTTCATGATAAATAAAATGGAAAAAAATAACTGAAAAAAAAACTATCAACAATTCATATTGATATTTTAAAAATAACCTTTTATTTTAGAATTTTATGTACAATTTACAATAACAAATTTTACACTAAAATTTTACTGATCATTATTGGGACAATTTTGTTATTTTTTTAGAATATTTGAAAAAAATAATTTAATTGCGATTTGCTTTGTTGCAAGTTTCTTATATTCAAAGTATCCTTCAATAATTGTGTTTAAACTTTCTAAAAATTATTTGTAGATGCATTTGGCATTAATATTAGTTTGATTTCATTTTTGATAAATTGTTATATCAACAATATAATTTAGGTTTAAAATAAATTTTCTTATTAACAAAATTTATTAAATAGTTTTGGTATAACTCATAAAGAGGTATTTCCTGCCATTAATATTAAATATAAATAACAATACTGTCATTGAATTAAAAAATTTTGAGATAAATTTTTTTATGAAGTTTTTAATTATTTTGTTATTTCATTTTTTAATATCAGTAAAATTTCTGTAATTTTTTATTTATAGGAAAACTTTTTTTTTTGTATCTCTATTTTAAGTTTGTAAAAGCATAAGTAATAAATTGTTTTAAATGATAGTTTCCTATTTTATAGAGTTTATAGTGCTATAATGTTAATTTGCTTCATTTAGTTTTACTTGAGCATTTCTGTAGATTTTTATCTAATTTGTTTGTTTTAGCACAAAATCAATTTGACTTGCTTGATTTATCAATAGTCTACTATACTCATCAATATTTTCTTACACTTTTGTAGATGTAATTTGCATTTCAAATTCTATTTGTTGAGTGTTTTGTATAATTCAATTCATCTTATATTTTAATACATCAAAATCATTTCAGCTGTTGAATATAAACTAAATTACAATTAATTTTGTATAATTTCTTACTGTTCTCAAAATTACAAGTCATTGAATGAAATTCTTAGATTTTTCTTCTATTCTGTAATTTTTCTATGTTGGTTGATGAGAGAGGGAATTGTTTTTTAAGCGGAAATTTTATTCATATTTTAACAAATTTTAGGTGTTGTCATTAAATTGTTTCTTCTTAAATTTGACATTATTTATTATCCTATGGTTCACTTTTATTATGAGTTTTATTCAAATAGAAATGAAATATTTATTTATAAATTTATGTTTATGTAAAATCAAAACAAAATCATTTAGAATAATTGTTTATTTCACATTAAAGTTTTGTCTATCATTTATTTTATCATTTTTTTTTATTTTGTTAAGCACTTCCAAATTGGAGTTGTGATGTTAAAACATTTCTTAATTTACTAAGAAATGATTTACTATTGATTACTAGAAGAATAAAATATTTTGAATTTTAATATTAAGAAAAGGCACAAATATGCAATTAAATTGATATTAAGTTTATTTTAACATGTGGATTATAAATTAAAGATTGCTTCTAAGTATTTTTATTTGGTATGATTTGTGATGAGTAATTAATCCTTATATGTAATAAAAATAGCCATGAAAGTTCTTCCAATTTTTGTGTTTGGTTAAATGGCATTTGATAGTGTTATTTATTATTTCCCATTCAATTTGTGAGTAAATAGTTTAAGTTTGTTTAAAATAAAAATCTTATTTATAGGGTAAGCAAGCTCGGGATTATCAAATGAAAAAGCTAGAAAACCATTTACTTAATGTATATTTAGGCCGTAATCGACGTTGGATAATATTATTTCCTGAGGGTGGATTCTTATCAAAACGAAAAGAAACTAGTCTAAAGTAAGAAAATATTAATTATATAAAATGTGGGCTTATAAAATAATTATTTTGTTACTTTTAACTCAATTTATTTTGTGCTTATATGTAAGAATTATTTCATCTTATTGAATCAATTCTATTTTGTTTATTATAATGATTTCAATTTACTGATGTGTTGATTGTGATTTATATATTTAAGTGTTATTTCTATACAGTTAAAAGTTTTATTTCTTCAATAGCATTTATATTTAAAATATTAAACTCCAAATTTTATTTTTCGACCCAATTTTTGTTACATTTGTTTATAATTTTAAGAATACTGAATTGTTTTATTTAATCGTCATATTAAAAATATTCTAATTATATGAGTTTATTATTTCTTTCTATGAGTATATATTCATCTTTTTAACCTTCTTATCTAACGATATTTAAATTCTATAATATTTTTCATTTTTATAGAATAATATTATATACTTTGGCATAGTTTATTTTGTAAATAAAGTTAGTTAATTTATTAGTTTTAGGAATCAAATAATAGTTATTTTTTTATTTATGATTATTTTTAATTCTTTATATCTTAAGTGTTAATTACAAGTGTAACATTATTAAATAATTTATAATCATCTAAAATTAATAGTTAAATATAAAAATAAATAGTTTACACACAAATCTGCCTTAATTAAATTGTTGAAGGTAATTTATCACATTCAGCTGTTTCCTAATATTTATCTAAACTTAATATTTAAGATCCATCTAAAGTTTGCTATATTTATATATATATATATAATATATATGTATATATATATATATATGTAGTGTGTGTGTATGTATGTATGTATGTATGTATATGTATATATATGTATATGTATGTATATATATGTATATGTATGTATATATATGTATATATATGTATATATATGTATATGTATATATATGTATATATATATATATATATATATATATATATATATATATATATATAGCCTGTAATATTAAAACTTTACAAATTGTAAATTTGAGAAAATTAAGTAAAGTTAGAATTTGCTTTTATTATGTATAACTGAACTTCTTCTAAAATAATTATCTAAATTGACAAATTTTCTAAATATGTGTGTGTACAAGCCATATCTTATTTTATTCTCATTGATTTCTGGTTAGGTATGCTGAAAAAAATAATTTTCCCATTCTGGAGCATGTTACCTTGCCTAGAGTGGGAGCTATGGAAGTTATATTAAATACCCTCCGTCCTGGTGGCAAATTATTTGAAGCATTAGATAATGAAGTGTCCTTATTAAGAGGTACTTTTTGTGCATGTTATTTTTTAAAGTTGTGTTGTTCTTATAAGATAATACTATATGTTCATATATGATAATTTCTAAATTAGGGAGCTCTGTTTGGCTGTCTCTGCTTTGTATTGCTGAATAGGCAGCTGAAAAATAAGTGTTCTAGTTTACCTTTAAACAGCTTATGGTTTCAGCTCCCACATAGAATATAATTACTTGTACTGGTTCTAAATCCACTTTAAACTATAAATCACTATCCAGTTAGCCCTTGTGTTTCTAAAAAGTGATCATAATGCAACAAGCAAACCATACTCTAGTCATGGTAGCATTAATGGCCATGGATTTTGTTCATAATACTTTCAAAACATTTGCTAGCCAGCCAATCATTTAGTCTGTTTTTCTTAAGTTTTCTTTAATTTTAATACTTATTTAAAAATGTATATTGAGTTTTACATCGTGGATGAGAAGCGATTTTGAGATCGTCAGATTTGCAAGAAATGTGATTTAATCTCACTACCATTAATTATTGCTCCTTTTTTAAGTATAAAAAATTCTGGGATTATGCCACTTTGTTTTATTAATAGGGATACACATTTTATTCATAAGTATATGAAAATAAGATTACTTTCTGATGGTTTTTTTCATATTTGCTGAATTTTATTTTCTACATGATAGGGATGAGTGATCTTTAAAATGGTTAGTTTTTTAAGAAACAATTTTTTTTCAAAATCTTAGGAGCCCTAATAGAACTTTCAGAAAATATTAGACTAAAGGCACTAAAATTTATACATAGATAGCAGTGCGGGTGAGCCCCCGACTGTACGTTTAGGATAACGGTTTTGGAATACTTGCCCATCACCAAGTGCCTTGTAATTTTGAACCTCGATCTGGTGACAAGGTCATGCCTTAGCTGGCACCCTCTTCTCAACATCCACGCCACACCAGCAGAAGGACTTTGGACATCACATATTAATGTGAACACGTCTTCAACCGACGGAATGTCCATTTTTGGACTTTGCGCCATAAAACCCAGCCAACCAGTCAACCCATGGAGCTCCACCATTCCTATAAAGGAGAGTATGGTGCAGTCACCCTCCCACTACTGAGCCACTGGAACTCATTAAAATTTATAGGAAAACATAAAGTGGTCTCTAATTTTGTAATGTATTTAATTACAGATTGTACTGTGTTTAACAAACTATCCAATCAAACTGATAGCTGAAAAGTTAACATACCAGCTTTTAGTTCGTGGGTTTGACTCCCAAGAATGAATATTTGTAGTAGCTCAAAATCCATTTTGAAGATTAATTCTTTCAGATTAGTCCTTTTGTGCAAAAATTGACCATTAACCAATAAATAAGCCGAGCTAGCAGCCGAATGGTTAGTGCTCTTGCCTTCGGTTCAACAGTTCATGTGTTCGAATCCCACCTTGGGCATGGATGTTTGTAGTGGTTCAGAATCCACTTTGAACCTTAGGTCCCGATCTAATTAGCCCTTGAGTGCAAAAAAGACCGTTGAGCGACAAACCAAACCAAACCTAACCAATAAATAAGTCAATTAAATACCAGCAATTTTTTATGAAGCGGAAAGTTGTTTCTTCTAGATCTTATCTATAAATGAATGTTGTATACATATATGCATTTATATTTTATAATACATGAAATAAGAAAAATAATTTTATTCAGTTTTACAACATTTAATATGATTATATCATACATTTGAACTTCAGGAATATATTTTTTCTTTATAAATGAATTAATAAATAATTGCTTTCTTTTTACAGGTACACGAGAAGAGTTTGAACCATTGAAGTGGGTTATAGATTTAACTATTGCTTACCCAGAATTGCAAAATCCTTTAGATTTGCTTGCAATTTGCGCGTCATCCCGTCCGTCATGTGTAACTTACTTACATTATCGCCGTTATCCTGTCAGTGAAGTACCTGTGGACAGTATGGACTCTCTGAGAGACTGGGTGTATGCTCGGTGGAGTGAGAAGGAGGAACTCTTGAAGGAGTACTATGCCACACAGAAATTCCCCCTTGTGCCCAATAGCCAACGAAAAGAAGATAAATGTGACTCTATGCTGAAATCACACCAAGTGCAAATATCTGTTGGACACATCATATTTCTCCACATCTTCTTTGTATCATCAACATTACTTCATGGGTATCTTTTAATAAAGATGTGGAATTTTGCTCGATATTAGAGACAATTGAAAAACTCATTGCCTTAAGACCTTAGAGCTTGCTGAAAAGATTTTCAAGGTCAGCATGCTTTCATACTCAGAGAATTACCAACACTTGTTTTTATATAACATATTTTAATTTTTAATCACAGTATTTAATTATTAATAACTGTTAAAAATGCATGATTTTTACATTGATTGTGACTTATATGTAGTGTTGTAAAATCATATGAGGCGAGAAAAATATTTTTTTAAAAGAGAAAGTTTAATTACTTCTTAGATCATCTAACATGAGTTTTACAGTCCTCTTTGTGTTTCTTAAAGTAATATTAAAGTAAGCTTTTTCTACGAGAAAAAACAGTATATTGTATTTGTTATATTTAAAATGCTATTTTCCAAACTAATGTTTATTGCAGAGTTAATAGCTTCTGGTTGTTATGTTTGTACTTGTACCTGTGATAATGCTGCACATAAAAATCTGTGATAATTGCAGTTACTCTTAAATGGAAAATGAGCCATTTAAATGTTTGTTTCTTATTTTGTCATTAATCTGGACAAGCATTTCAAAAATATAATCCTGTTGGTTTTAGAAGAAGCTTTACACTATATGACATAGAATCATGTCCAAATAGTGTCTGTACTTTAAAAGATAAGTATATCTAACTTAAGTGCCATTTCACAAAAAAAAATTTTTTTCCTAAAAGTGCCATCAAATATGAGTTTTCTAGCTTGGTAATTCTAAATATTTAGATTATATGTTTTTAATAATAAGAATAAAATTTTACTGTTTTTAATATGTTTTCAATTTCAAGATCTTAATTTTTAAAAATATAATTTTTTTCATGAAATATTTTAGAATTCTTTCCATGCATGAATTTATTGTTTCTTCAAATGTATTTTTGTATGAATACCTTTTTTTTTACTTTTTAGAAATAAAATGTATAATATTATTTCTTTTCATGTATGTATGAAAATTTCTAATATGATTAATAATATATACTAACATAAACAGTATTTTCATAAATTCATGAGCAATATTTTATCTCAGTATCATAATTTAAATATAAAAAAATCCTTTTACACACACACACACAACACACACATTATTTTCTATTTAAATGTGAAAATTTTTATACAATTTTGTTTCATTTTAGAAACATGCTTTAACTTCAGAAAATATTAAGTTAAACCATCCTCAAGGTTTATATACTAAAAGAAGTTATTTGATATACACAAATTTTATTATATTTTAATCAGTTTTTATTTCAGCTACTAACAGAAACAGTGAGTAAAAAAATCTATAAAATATTATCTTCATAATCATAGCATATAGGAAAGCAGGTAGTATCTGTCTTGGGATTAAACTAATCAATATATCTTCTTGAGATATTTATAGTTTTGAGTAATATAGGTGAGCTGTTGAGAAAGAAAGTAGAAATGTGTCTTTATTAATTCCTTCAAGTGCTTTTCTAAAACCAGAAAACTTTTTTAAGTGTTAAGTATTGTTGCAATGCTATAAAGAATATTGTTATTCAACATAACTATAAACTGCAAATTATTAGTAATAATAAACTTGTGATACTCATTCAATAAAATTTTGTTAAAGAGTTCAAATTTTATGCTTTTAATGATTTCAGTATTTTAATGATTATATAGTAAAGCCTTTGAATGAGCTCTCCTGGGGCACTTGTTTTGGTTTAGAAGTGGATAGCTTAGGATAATTTCTATTGAAAATCATTGAACATGTAAGATGACTATAAAGTGCTTAACTCTTGTGTAGGAATGCCTGGAATTTGACTGTGTTATCCTGTATTCAATATGAAATTTTCTTTAAAGCATCAATTATTACTTTAACTTTTCCTATGGAAATTATTTTATATATAAATATAAGGTTAAAATTTTGAATGAAGAGCTGATTGATGTTTATTCAAATAACAGAATGTAAAAAATTGCTCTTGTATAGAATGACTGAAAAATTATTTTAAGTGACTTGTAGAAAAAAAAATTTAATAATAATTTTTCCTCATATGCATTTAAAGCTATAGTGAATTTGTAAGCCAGAAATTCAAAGTAGAAATATCAAACACACACACAAATGTTTATATTTGAGTTATTATTTTTTAGTATTTTATAGATCTATGCTGTGTAAAAGAAAAGAATGAAATTTAATATATATTACTTAAAAATAGTCTTATCCTTTAGAGGAGACTCAATGACTTTAATATTCATATTATTTTGGCACATTTCACTAGTTTTTCCTAATTTGAGTGAGAACAAGTCTAGCATTTATAAGTTTCATTTGGAAAATTATGTAATATATATACATAATATTTTGTCAATCTTTTGAATATTATATTTAGGTAAAGAATCTTGTAACATTCTGCAAAAGTGGAAAAAATTATTAGACATTCTTGGAAAGCATAATGACTTATAAGATTATTTTTATTTTTTTAACATATTTCCTTTTTTTTAAAGTTAATTATTAAAAAAAATAAAATAGAATGCAATTATTATCTTGAAGGCATTTATTCTGTAATTTATGGCAACTTATTTACTATATTATCATATCATTATTGGATTTCAATAAATTCAATGCTAGTCATAATATTAAGGTAATTTGCAATATTTTTAAGCTTTAAATTAAGAAAAAATATGCATACTCAAATCTAGAAACTTTTTATTATTATTATACAATTCAATTCAAAATTTTAGTAATATAAATCATTTTTAGTAATTTATTTTAATATCATTTTTATATTATTCCAAAATTCTTCACTTTAACCTTAATTTTTCTTTAGAGAAAATAGTGAAGGAGGTTATTTCTTGATATCTTAAATATTAAACTTTTTTTAATAAGGAAACATTAAAATTTGGTATTTTTTAAAGATTTTCTGTGTACATTAATTGATTAATCTCAATTTTATATAAATCCATATACTAACAATCAAAAAGAACTGAGCAAAGTTGTTATCTGGTTTGTAATTTTTTTCTTCTGACGTTAGTACTGAATCCAAATAAAATGCATAATCCATTTTATTTAAAGTTTATTTGGTATTTAAACGATTTGAGTTGTTATTTGATTAATCAATTCCATTCTACGTAAATTTGCATTTTTCTTATTTACCTACATTTTAATATCCTATTATATATATTCTTATGCTGCTATATTTTTTTCTTGTAAATTTGTAAATGTAGAAAACATGGCTTGTGAAAAGTTTTATTGCTGTAGAAAGGAATTTTTTAGGTATAAAATGAAATTAGTAGTTTACAATTTTGCAAAAGTGTGTTTTGAAATCTTTAAGTTCTGTCTAAATTATTTCAATATTCTTGATTTTCTGTTTTTTTAATTGTTGCTTATTATTTAAATACTTTACTCAATAAACTTGTTTTAAATAAAATTTATTTTAAAGCATTGTAATTCAAATTACTTTCATCACTTTTTTGCTAAATATTTATCAACGTTATGCTTCTCATTTATGTTAAAGATTAAGAAGGCTTAATTAGGTGGAAAAAAATTAGGGAATCTTTTTTCAGACAGCTTTTCCTTTTATTCGTCTTTAGTTGCAAATGATATTTTTCCAAAAAAATGTTTTTCAAATTTCTAAATCCAAACTTATAAAATTATTAAATATTTCTACAAGGATTCTTGTATTATCACAGTTTCCTTACAATATTAAACTTAATAGCTAAAGTTAGCATGCAAATATTAAGATAACGTATAATTTGTAATTAATTTCATGAGGTGTTAATTTACTAACTATATATATTTCACATTTGTTGAATATAAAAATCTTTCTCATTAAAATTATTTGTTTGTATACGGTCATTATTTGTATTTAAAATATTTTTAATACTTCTTCAAAAATTTTTATTTATTGCTAGTTCTGTTAAATCATTGAAGGTGAAATTAAATTTTATTATTAGTATATCTTTTATATTTATATATTAGGTTAAGCCAACTTGTAATTTAATGTGAAATCATTGTAATTTTTAAATACATAAGTTATTGTTAGTTAGGTTTGTGAAACACCTGAATATCATCTTAAAATTGCTTATATATATATATATATATGGATGGTCTACATTACAGTCACAGTTAAAATTATTATTCGTTGCTGTATGTGAATTGTTTATATCATCATTATTAACTATTAAGTTTATTATAGATCAGATTTCTTTTACTATATATATTTTTTTCATTCAATCTTAATTATGCATTGCTTGTTCTATTTTAAAAGTGGAAGTCTTTATTTTAATACTTATTTACAACTTTTAATAAAATATCTTAAATACTTGTTATAATGATTAACAGAGTACTTAAATTCTTTGAATATTTTTATTTATCGTATTGTGCTTATAAACTTTGATTTACCCAGAGATAAATATTATTAGCCTAGAAATATTGTTTTTCTTTTATGTTTGTTTTATTGTATATGGTACAGCTCAATGTTGGTCTTGCATATTTATAATTTCTTTTGTTGATAGGATTATATATAATTATGTATTTTTGAAAATGAAATAATTGTACACCCATAAACAATATCAAAATGTATATCAACTGCTACCCTGTGCCACTGCTATAAAAGTATTCCAACATTTCCCACCGTCACTTATGATTTCAAAACTGTTTATATGTAACATTTTAGTTTTAAAATTTTGAAGAGTGTTGATATTTATAAGTGTTGCGAGATAAGTGTAGACATGAGCTTCAGTTTAAAACGATGTTCCATAAAAATGAAACTAGCAATATAAAGCTGTTGATGTTTAAACTACTTAAAATTATTCTAAGATTTTGTTGCATAGTTTCAAATACTTATGAATACAAAATGAACAAAAACAAGTTTTCAATAATATATAAAAATAATAGTTTACAAAATGAGAGTGATTAGAAAAAATTTGTATCCTTTTTCTATCTAATGAAATTCTAAATATTTCATTTGCTTTAGCTTTATACTTGCATGACCTACGTATACTGCCATTTCAGCTGTATTTGTGTTTTCTTTTTTTTTCTGTATGTTACATGCTGTAAAGTATAGAACTCCTTAACGTGTCATTCGTGTAATGTATCTTATTGTAGAATTCTGTTAAAGTAACATGTCTAATCAGTGTAAATACAATATCACGTTTTTATTTATTATGCATTAAATCCTATTGTATTACATGTGAGGCAAATTAGGGTACACTTCATAACCGAGATTATAATTGCGTCACTAATGCATTTGTATACTAAAGCATAAAATTCATTTGTTGAATCAAAAATGACTAAAAATCAAAGTATGTTTTTTATCCATTTATAAATTAGATGAGATTTGAAATATCAGATATTGCTATTAAAAAGAGAAATATGCACACTATGCAAAAAGTTCTTAATTTCCACTTGTACATTGCATTTAATTAATATGAAGTTTTGATGTAATTATTTCTCTGTTATAATGAAACTGAAAGATGATTTCTATTCTTTTTTAATAACTAATATTTTTTAAGGAAACGTAAAAAGCTTATACTAATTTATAGTTTTTATGTTTACTACTAATCTAATGTTATTTTTGTATATGTGAATTTTTTTGTTTAATATTAGATTAATCACCAAAAAGCTGTTGTGTTTAGATTGTGATAAACTGAGAAATTGTTTTTAACAGTGAATGTCATCACTCTATGCAATAAATTCTTTGCAAAATATTGAAATTATGTAATTCTTGTTTATTTTTTTAGATTAATCTGATCAAATAATTTAAACATTTTAACAAAAACTACTTTCAAATTACTTTCATCTGGTGCTTTGAGATTTGAAGCATAAGCGTTTTTAGAAATAAGATTCATTTGCAAAATATGACCACAGAACAACAATTTGTACTTCTATTTTATCATATTAAGTAATGAATAACGTTAACCAAAGTAATGAATAACAATACCATTTGAAAGTTATTTGGAAAGAATTGATGTAGGACAATTAAGTTAATTAATGCTTGCATTTTTAATGTAGAAAATTTAAAAACTATTTTCAGATCTAGTTGTGGTATGTTTATTTTGAATAAAACTACTGCAGTAGATAAACTTGTTTTTATAAGCTCATAGGTATGACTAAAATAGTTCTTTAAATCAGAAAATTTTTTAAATAGAAAAATAAGTTTTTTTCTCCCCCTTTATTTTTAATATAAATAAAGTACCACTAGAAAAAAAATCATTTAGCACTATGCTCTATACTTTCACATAGTTCATAGTGCATCACTATGACAAACACATGCAAAATAAAATTCATTCTTAAACATAACTCTTTATTTTTGTGAAAGAAAAAAATATGGTGAAGTATTTTTTTTTCTATTTTAAAATTACATTATTATCGATGTAAGTAAGCATTTCACTAATTTTTTCAAGAAAAAAATATATATATACTTTATTCTTGCTATGTATTCATCTGCTTGTTATGCAAATGGTCACAACACCAACTCAGCCGTTTATATACCATGACTGAGATTAGAAAACTGACAAGCACACCTTATATACAAAAATTTAATATAGTCAGTTATAGTTAAGTATAATTAACGATTTGCATTTTTTTAAAATGCTTGTGCAAGCCATTAAAAGAATACGATTGGAATTACTGAATTGCCAACACAAAATAATTATAAATTTTTTATTTCAAAATAACATTTAAAAGAAAAACATTTTTTTTTTGTAAGAAAACATTTCAGTTTTTCTCAAAAATGTATAAGTAAATATTCTTGGCCTTTTTTTATGTTATGGTAGTACCATTAATAAAGCTTGTATGTCAAAACGACCTGGGTATTGTTGTTTTGGTAATGTCATTTCAATCTTATTTTGACTCGTTCGTTGTGCCTAAAATGTTAATTTCATAAAATGACTTCAAGATGAGATCACTCCTTGCAAAAGAAACTTTTGAGTTTGCAACTATTGCTTATAAAATTTGAAGCATTTGCTGTAAAAGTGGAAAAAATTTCATATAATATACTTATAAAAAAACTTGTATTTCAACATAGCATGGTGTGTATATACGATTTTCCCATTGAAACTCTGGTACATCCCACACAGCACAATCTCGTACAGTAGGCGTCGATACGACATCATCATGGGGGTGTGTTCTAATCCGGTAGACGTCTAGTTTTCTTCCAGTTTAGATCCATATATGTTAAAAATCCACCTTTTTACATCCATTTTAGGTCTACGAGACGTCGGCATACGACGATTCATAGATGAAATTTGGCTGTATTCATACCCACTGCTCTATATTAGGTAGTTTCATAGATGTATTTTAAATGAGGCTTGCGTTTGAAGCTGGATATACAGGTTAACAAGAATCACATGAACGATCAACTAATTCGTGCCATTGCTCTCTCTACCATTGGCAACAAGTACCCTAGAGATACATGGGTACATGTATACACAGATGGATCGGTGTTCAACGATGAAGGCGGAGCGGGCGCCAACGTATCTCGTGAACTTTTCTCATGTTTTGCACTAAAAGGGACCCATTCTACCCATAACGATGGCGAAATTGAGGCGATCTATATCGCATTAAAGCAACTGGTTATTCGCCCCTTGTTATTCTGCAGAGCGGTTATTTTGTCAGACTTCCACAGTCTGCCCTTCAGTCACTTCCAAACAGGCAATAGACGGATAACACCCGTCTACTGGTGTGCAGAGAGCTGTCAACATCCATCTCTGTTGTTTTCCAGTGGATCTTAGCTCACTGCGGGATTCCTGGGAACGAGGCTGCCGACGTTTCGGTCAAAAAGGGTGCAAGGGTCCTCCAGACACCTTTGAGAAGCCTCTCTTCATTCAGTGAAACTCCTGATGAAAAAGAAGATATGCCTCCAAGACTGCTTGTAAGCTACGGGCCTCGCTGCTTAAAGCCCCTATTACATTAGAGTTGTCCAGATTTCAGTTTGAGCAACTCCCGTAGACTTAACATTACGTGACGTCACAGCTAAAAATTTGAGCAACTCGTTCTATCCGCCCAATAATATTACAGATTTTTTCACAGCTGCGCAGTTGAAATTTGTAAATAATTTTGTTTTCGCCAAGTTTCATGCCAAATGAAAGTTATTGGCGTTATAAGTTGCCGAGAATGAGCAACTTTTTTCTGCATGCAACAGCAACTCGAGCAATTCATATCGCCAATGATTTTAAACACGGATCATGTTTTGTCTTTTTTTCGCCAAGTGGAAGGAAGTAATAACATGGAAATAAGTGATTGGTTTTAATTATTGTATTCCATTTCAATCTAGCAGAATTGCCGGTATTAAAAACAAACAAAAAGGAAATGCTCTTCAGTTTGAAATAATCAATTTAATAAACTCATTTGATGAAAATTAAAAACTTTTTTTGTCTTTTTTGTATACTTTTTCAATGTTATAGATGAAACACATAATAAATTTAATAGATAGTTAAAAACTCAGATAATTAAAATTGTTTTTAATTTCTTTAGCAAAGTAGATGAGAAGTGTTCCAATTTCAATATTTATTATATTTACTGAGTTTTCAAACATTAATTTCATTTAAAGTTTTGTCAGTTATTCAATACATGAGACTATTTCGTCATTTTACAATGTTTACAGTTTGTATTGAACTTACATTTGCATATTTAAACTGAAACTTCAGTCGAAATAAGTATGCCATATAAAAATATTTAGTGTTAATTTTACATTTATTTTTTCATTACATTAATTTCATGTAATGTTAAGTCTACGGGAGCTGCTCAAACTGAAATCTGGGCAACTCTAATGTAATGGGGTCTTAAGGATTCACAGTCTATCCCTGATTTCCCTAGAAGCTCAGCTGTGTCTCTCTTCCGCCTATCGACGGGCCATGACTGCTTGCCCGCATATTTGCACAGGTTTGGACACTGTGACTCTCCTTTGTGTACACTACAAACATCAAATTTTTGATACTACTGATGAAAAAAAAAAGATGTCTGTGGAACGTTGTTTTAGATAACTCCTACAGCGAATAAGCATGAAATAAACCTGTTTTTAGAATTATTTGATTTATTTGGAATTATAACTGTTTTTTGGTTACATTTATGTTTTTTTTATTGAAAATGATCTTAATTTGATCTCAATAAAACGCTCACATTTCGTTGATAACATACTTTTTCCTTAATATTCGATCGAAACCCCCTTTAACGAGAAAAGTTAAACGTGACTCATTTGTACATAACGTGTCATAGGAGCGCGTTTTACTAGAATGCTCGTACACAACGCGTTTTCTAATATAGCATGTTATTAGGGAGATTACGGTATAAGCTTTTTAATACTATACTAAATTTAAGTATATTCCCTCACACATTTTATTCATACATTGAAGTCAATTGCTAGCCTAAAAGGCCGAGTGTCAACAATTTCCGACGACCTTTTCTGTACTTTGAGCAACCCCGTTGATACAAGGCACATTTAATGTAAAGAACGATGAGGATCACATCAACGCAAATATCATCTGTGCTTCATATTGCCTGACCACTTAGTTTCGTTGTGTCTCTTCATTAGGTTATACATGAATGAATTGAATAATAAAAATTATATATATATATATATATATATATATATATATATATATATATATATATATATATATATATATATATATATATATATATATATATATACGCTACTGGCCATTAAAATTGCTACACCAGAAAAGCGGCACACCACACACGTGAAATTTGCATGATAGGTAGAAATTGCTGTGATATGCAAATGATTAGATTTTCAGCGCATTCATACAAAGCAGGCGACAGTAGCGACATCTGGAATGTGTATAAAACCAGAGATTTGACAGCAGTTTTCTCATACTTAATTTCCGTTTCAACGTTGTTTTCGGCAAAGAAAGTTGTTATAATGCCTCGTGTAAGAAGAAGAAAAGCCTATCAGCACGTGTCTGACTTGGATCGAGGAAGGATTATAGCCTACCGGGATTGCGGTTTATCGTACCGCAATATTGCTGCTCGCGTCGGTCGAGACCCCATGACTGTTAGCAGAATATGGAATCGATGGGTTCAGGACAATCATACGGAACATCATGCAGGATTTCAGCGAACCCCCATCAATAACAACAACAACAACGAGAAGAGGAGGCCCTGGTCTGTACCTATCGGTTATCAGGTTCCACCCCCTCTTCAAATTAAAGGAATAAACATCTCGCACGAAGTGCCAGGTGCCCGCTGAGATCCAGAACTTGACTACGTTGTTGAGGACTAAAAATGAAAACAATGTTGGACTTTCAAGCCTATATCTGTGACACATGTCAGAGAAAGAGGCTCATTGGAACAAATTACATTTCAGTACATAAGAGAGGAAAAATTTAAAATTAAAGATGAAAACATAAGTAATGTGTAAATTAAAGCAGAGAAGATTAAATAAGTATAAAAGGTGGTTGAAATTACTATTAACCGCAGCATCTATTTTAGTTTAAATTTGGTTAACAAATTTGCATTAAAGTGAAATATTAAAAAAAAAAAAACATTTGGTCACATATTACAGGAATAAGATACAATAATTCCATGAAAAAGAAAATCGGCAAAGGTAAACATTAAAGAAAAAAGATAGAGTAGGCGACGAAATAGTTAGATATACTAGAGATAGAGTGAATCATTCATAAAAATTTAACAAGTACAGAATTGACATAACAAGTCTCGTTAATTTGAGAAATCCAGCTTAGAAAAGATATAATGATTCTTACTTATAAGAGAAAAAACATGAAAAACAAAATTCTAGGCTAAATACAGTAAGATATGTAACAGACAATATGAAAAATAAAGCAAAAATTTACAAAATTAAGGAAGTGTGCTGCAATTGTCCTTGCTTTAATCATCATCTGAGAGGTTAAGTTCAGAGTCATTTTGTGTTTGTGATGTGGTTTGTACTGGCGAGGCGCATAAGTCCAGTCCTTTTGTAACCAGCATGGACATAATATTCATCACTCTTTTAACTCTAAATTTATCACCAATAATAAACTTGATGAAAGCGATGTCAGATTGTGAGGAATGGCGAATTAGGTGGAGGCCCACCGTATAGCTACAGTGTTCCACATAATGCAAAGCATTACCTTCACTGCCGTTCGCGCAGCTGCAAAGTGGGGTTGAGGCTTTACCGAATCGGTGAAAGTACACTGGGAAGGGTCCATGATTTGTTATAAGAAAGATGATCATTGGATTTGAAATGAGCCTGTCCGTTGTAACATGGGGTATAATACTGTGTGTGAGGCGGCCAGTTAAAGAGTCATCCCAGCTGGTTTGCCATTGATGTTTGAGTCTTTGCTTAAGGAACTGCAGAAGGTGGGTTCGTGGAAGTGGTAGATCGATTTCTAATAAGTTCTCATTCACCGCTGCTTCCTTTGCTCTTTGATCTGCCAGCTCGTTTCTCACATTTCCAGCATGTGCTTTTACCCAGGAGAGACGGATTTGAATAGATGATTGTTGATGGAGTTTGCATTGTATGACATTGATAAGAGGGGAAGTGTGAGTTGGGTTGCGGAGTGCCATTAAGACAGACAAGCTGTCTGTCCAAATGGTGGCTGGTGAATTTGAGGCATCCAGTACATGATTTAAGGCCGATAATAAGGCCAGTGCTTCAGCCCGAAAGACCGAGTTGTCTGTTCGCAATTTTAACTGTGTTGAGTGTACCTCTGTGTCTCCTTGGAGAACAACAAAGGCAGCTCCCACTGCAGCGTCATGCTTGGAACCATCAGTGTAGTAATGCAGTTCTTCACCTGTGTGAACCCCATCAATAACAGCAGAGAAGACAGACAACTTATCCGCATGGTCACAAGGGATCGTACAGCCACGTCACGAACCCAGCATGGATTGTCTGCACGGCGACCATGGCTTTGGCTACCATTGAAGCTGCGTCACAGACAGGAGCGCCTTCAATGGTGTGATCAGTGACGAACCTGGACGCGGGAATGGCATCACGTCATCTTTACAAATGAATCTCGGTTCTGTATACAGGACCATGATGGCCGCATCGGTGTTTGGTGGCATCGTGGAGAACGCGCATTGCCAGCTTGCATTGGACATCGCCATACTGGGCCATCTGCTGGAGTGATGGTATGGGGTGCTATTGGATACACGTCTCGATCACCTCTTGTTCGCTTTACCGGCACTTTGAACAGCAACCGTTACATTTCCGATGTGTTAAGGCCCGTGGCTCTGCCCTGTCTTCGAGGCCTCCCTAATGCTTTGTTTCAACAGGATAATGCACGACCGCATGTTGCCCGTACTGCTCTGAACTTCCTTGATACAGAACAGGTTCGATTGTTACCCTGGCCAGCACGTTCTCCTTGATCTGTCACCAATTAAGTACGTGTGGTCAATGGTTGTCGAGCGATTGACACGCCATCACTCACCATCCACTACTGTCGATGAACTGTGGCATAGTGTTGAAGCTGCATGGACTGAGATCCCCGTACATGCCATACAATCTCTGTTTGACTCCATGCCTAGGCGGATAAATGCTGTTATTGCAGCCAGAGGTGGCTGCTCTGGGTACTGATTTCTCCAGATCTATACATCCTAATTTCCTGTAAATCTAATCACTTGTTCTTTCCACTATAATGTATGTGTCCAATAAATATCGATCTGTTATTTGCATTCCTTCTTGGTGTAGCAATTTTAATGGCCAGTAGTGTATATAGATAGATATTATCATAAAATGTATTTATTATACTTCAATTCAACGATAAGGTGCATTATCATCTTGAAAATTTGATTATTCTCAATACTCAAAGTTTCTACATTAAAATCATGTATACATTCTTTTCTGAAATTTATATACATTTAATTGTTTATAAACCATTGCAATTTAAATCGGCTAGTTCCCATCAAAGTTGTTAGAATATTTTAACAGCAAAAAGAATATCACATAATTAAAGTCTCTCTTTCTATGCCATCTCTTTCGATGAATCGGTTTGGTTTGGTTTGTTTGTCGCTCAACGGTCATTTTTTGCACACGAGGGCTAATTAGACCGGGACTTACGGCTTAAAGTGGATTCCGAACCACTACAAACATCCATGCCCAAAGTGGGATTCGAACCCACGAACTGTTGAACCGAAGGCAAGAGCGCTAACCATTCGGCTGCCAGCTCGGCTTCGATGAATCGGTGTTTAGTCAATGATACATATTGTATGACTTACACATTGACTAATATTGACATTGACTTATACACAGATTCTTATTGAATTTCATACTTGTTTAGAAAAAGGCAACTTTATGGTCTGTTATCGGTAAATCAACTGTAATGTGCTTTCAAACCATGTTTTCTTCCCTTTATCTTTAATTGCATTTTAGCTTGTCTCTATCTATTAACTCCATGAAATGAGATATTAAATTGTAGTACGTAAGGAAATATTTCAAATTCGTAAAATTAAAGAGAAATGTATTGTAAAATGAAATAGAAGAAAATTAAGTCTATAGCAATTATACACTTATTTCCATTTCTAAAAAATTGAAAATAAGATATTTTTTTGAAACAAGGATTTTTTATTTATTTCGAAACATTTCTGAACGCAATTATAATGTAGACTATTCCTGGTTTCCATTTAATCCTATATTTCCAGAAAAACAAATACAATTTTATCTATTCTTATAGAATTTCGGAAATAAAAATAAAATAATTGAGAAGATATAGTGAATTCTTTAAAGTATAAAATCATTGATTTTATAATGTTGAATGAAATATTTATTTTATAAGAATTTAAATAAAAAAAATACCCTGAATAAATTAGCCAAAATCACATTTTTAGGTGTGCAGCTTTTTTCTTTCTTACTAATCCCTTTAAATGCTCATATCTGTGATTTTCGTTTTATTCAAGAATCCCTTTTCATTTGAATAATCCCTTCTTTTCATGAAATATCCGTATAGTGTAGGAGATATTAAATTTAACAAAAAAAATGCCTTACAAATAAAATATTTTCTTAGTTGATTAGAAACATATTTATTTCATTCATCTTATTCTGATGAAATTCAGAGGTGGTAGCGTATTCCCGCCTACAACTGTTCTGTCTGCAGAAAGTTCAGATAATACAAAAGCCGTGTTTTCTTTCAGTTGTCAACGATTATAAACTTTCATTAGCAGGTGTTCTTTTTTCATGCGGGAACTTGGTAGCCTGACGTCACCTGAGATCAGCAATTCGAAATCTTATCGCAGATGTCTTCTGCGCGGAAAGGCAGTAGGAATCCGAAACGTTCTAGTTTGTTCGAAGCTGCTGATGACGATTATTCAGAACATGGAGTCTTGATTAGATTTTAGAAAATATCTCAGGTATGCTTACATTTACATTAATGGAATAGAATTTTTTGACTCAGCATTTCTAAACATATTTTATATATGTTTTTGTATTATGGTGATGAGCTTTTATTTTTTATATTTAAGATAAAAAGTTATTTCTAATTTAAAAATGTGTAACATTTATTTTTATTTGTAATATTAATTATTTGATGGATGAAGTTTTCTATATTACTCTAATGAAATCTTCTTTTATCATAAACTTTGTAAATTATTGATTAAAATAAATATTTTTAAATTATATTCTCTGTTAATTAAAAATATTTACTTTGAAAATTCAATTCTGTTTTTATATTTTTACTACTCTGATTCATTTTCAACGAGCGATATAAAAAATTAACTAGAAATTGTGTGGGAGCCAAATCGACCCATTTGGTACACCAAATGAAAAAAAAAACAAAAGAAAATCGCCGTTGGTGAAAAAAAAATTACACGCAAACTTAATCTACTCAAGAAATAGCCAATACAGCCGTACAAAAACAATTTTATTTTATAAAATATATGGAAATAACTAATAAAATTAATGTTTACTTCGAAATCATTTGAAATCATTAATTCGTAAACAAATTTATACATCTTTTGAAACTAATTAATCAATAAAAAAGAAGGTTTTACATACTATGGTAATATGTTACATTTATTTTTCTATTCTAAATATCAGCTTCATTTTAAATGAAATTCATCATTATTTTACTTTTATTACTGCTATGTTTGAAATCAGCGATTTTGAAGCAATTTACTCCAAAAAAAGAAATTTCTCTAAAAAGAATATTTCTTTAGAATAGAATTGAATAAAAGATATTCATATAGTAAAAATATTAAGCTATATATTTAATAAAATTAGCAATTATTTTGATTTTGATCAAAATACCTATGAAATTAAATTTGGATTTTTCATTTGCCTCTTGGCTTTTTTTTATTAATTTTACATATGAGTTTTTCGCGTGTTAATTACAGAAAATAGTTGATGTTTATATTAATAGGAAATATGTGCTTGAAATTATAATCTTACTTTTTGAATACATGTATTTTTAATTACTTTTTTCAATTTTAACTACAGCATTTATAAGATGAGTGAGTACATTTTGTAATTATGAATTAAAATGATATTCAAATATATAGTAACGAAACCGATATATTACTGTTTTTAAATGTTTTCATCTCAAGTTTGATTATGCTACGGTTAAAATTGTTTCATCCGTTGCTTGTAGTTACTTTTTTGTTCCAAGTAATAAATTTTTCTTTATTGTATACATTTTAATCTTGAATTACATTCTGTAAATAAAGACAAATTAATCTATTTAATTGTAATTCTTAAACAATTTTAGTTTCAGATATTCATCATATTGTTAACACTTATAATGCGAACAAATTTTTATCATAATTTAAAAACAGCAGGCGCAGATGCATTCTATCTGAAGATTTTCATGAAAGGGTTTCAATCAATTAATAGCTATTTATCACAGTCAAGTTTGGGCAAACCTATAAGTTTAGCCTCTACCATTGGCTATTTGGGTGCGATAATTTGCTTCAAGTTTCTATTTGAAGCCAATGAACTTTTAAAAATTCCATGGACCTAAAATATTGTTTGCTTTGAATGCCTATCCCTTAATACCGCAATTTTAGATGTTTTTTAGGCAGAGGTATGGTTAATTTAAATAATAAATATGGGTCTACTTTAAATAATAAATGTAATTTTAGCTAAAAATTTATTAACTGATTACATTTTTCGATTGCTTTTCAATTTAAAGACAAACAGATATGGCATATTTATATTTGATGAGATATTTAGATATTTGTAAGTCCTTTTTAATGTTCTTTGCCCATAGCATCGAAGCTAGATGTAGGAGGAAACTCAAATTGCTAACATTTTGGGATGAAAACTAAATTTGGCTTACACATTTACTTGTATTATAGATAGATGTCATCATTTTCAAACATCGACAATTAACCAATATTTTCTCGTTAGAATTGAATGCCATTTTATTCCTTTTATTATAGTTTTTTGATGAATTTCATTTACACTGGCCAATGTTATTTTTTTTTCATAAATAAAGTAAATAGTGGCTCTAGTGAAATTTTACATACAGAATCCAAATATGAAATCAGATTCCCTTCATCAGGCATAGCTTTGTGAAAGTCATTTGAATTTTTCTTTAATTCGTGCACGTTTAGGAAAAATATGTTCTGAATAATTTGACGTCAAGTAGATTTATATTCATGTCGAAACGTGTTCTAAGAACATTTATGCCTATTCAAGTGTTAACATGTTTAGTATTGCCTTATTTTAGTAATAGTTAGTATTGTAATACTAATTAGTGATCCTGATAACATGCAGGTGATGATTGCTGTTTTACAATACTTTTCATAATGAAATGCAAGTGTTCGAATCAATCAAACAACTGCGAAAAAATTGACATTCACACAGAAGGACCATTAAACTGACTGTTTTTTCTGCATAGCAAACATTAGAAAGATAACAAACTATACAGTAAAATATCCTGCAGTATCATCAGTGAGACCTGTGCTCGTAGTGAAGAGTAATCTGTATCAAAAATGTCCAGATTTTATGACCATAAGTGATAACTCCAAGCTCATACTGAAGACAAAGAAAAGGAGTGAAGTGATCCTATTTTTGAAACAAGTAGTTCATCAGAACCTCACTTTTTACCTCAACAAGATCTAATAAGGGATTTAAATTTGTCTGAACAATCGGCAGAGGCCTTAAGTTTAAACACGAAGATTAAAAATACTTAAACGAGTTGTGCAGATATGCATTTATCACTATCGACAGTGGTTTTAAAGACTACTTTTCCAAAGAAGGTATGCGGATTTTATTGACAATGTTCGTTCAGTAATGGAGGTTCTTGGCTATCAGCACCAGCCGCACGAGTGGCGATTGCTTATAGACTCATCGAAAGTTAGTTTGTGAAGGCTGTGTTACTGCATAATGGAAATGATTTACCATCCATCATAACGATATGAAAGAAAACATAAAAATATGAAATTGTTGCTAGAAAGCGTTCAGTATACTAAATATAGCTGAAATTATGACTTAAAAATAATAGTTTTATTGTTAGGTTTGCAACTTGGATACACAAAAGTTTGTTGTTTTATGAGAATTGTACAGAGAGGATAGGAATTCTCATTATCTAAGGAAACAATGTCCTAGACGTGAATCTTTTATTTCAGGGCATAAAAATATATCAAATACTTCTTTAATGGTTCCAGAAAATGTGTTTTTTCTTCCCTTACGTATAAGATTTGAGCTGATGAAAAATTTTAAGAAAGCTATGCACAAAAGTTCCGCTGGTCTTTATGTATCTGATATCTAAATTTCCTAAGACAAGTGATGCCAAATTAAAGGAAGGAATATTCATAGGACCGCAAATAAGATGAATAATATCGCCTGTTGTGGCAGGCAAAGAAGGATCTTGAATTCTGTCACAGGACTGCACAAACATCGCTTCGCCTGCTCTAATGATTCATAAGTGATATTATCGTAGAAAGACAGGTGCGTGTGTGAAATGTAAACAATAGGTTTCAAGGATGGAAGACTCGCTCGAATAAGTCATTTTACCGTGTGAATCAGGCTGAAATTGGGGTCTATGACATTTCTCAATGCACAAGCAGCAGTAGAGGAGCAGATTTCCAAGTCCACCCTCTTCAATGAACACCTTTTTCCCGTTTATCTATAATTTCTGTGAATACTTAAGAAGCATCTCCAATTTCTAAATTGAAATTTGTTAAACTAAAAATCTTATACTTTACTCTTTCATAAATTCTAATGATCTGAATATCACATTTGTGAATAAATATATGGTATGTTTTTTAATTCAGTTATTAATTATATAATTCTAACATTTCTTTCCCATTATGTTCTTCAAAATTCTTTTGGATGATGGCATTTACACAAAATTTTAAAGCATCTTTTTTTGAAAATTTTCCTCTAAAAACAATGGGTTTTATTTTAACCGACAATATTCAATAAAACTTACGACAGATTCAATCTTTTGTCACCAGTTTTATGATGCTTATTCAATAAAACGTATGACAAAAGATTGAATGAAGATGATACTTAGTGTAATATCCCCCAAGAGATTTCTCACCCAATTTAGCATCCTTTGTTTTGATTATAGCGCTGCCAATTTGAGTTTTTGCTGCTTATCAGATATTTTTTTGAGGCCAGATTTGGTTTTTCTCGTGTTTTACATTATTTTTACTTCATATGTTTAGTGGCAATATTTATTTATTTATTACATTACATATATTCAGACTTGTATGCTTGATTCTTGAGATCCGCTTGTAAGTCTTCGTCGGTATTAGGACAAATAGCACAATGACAGATGTACAACCACAGAAGATAACACCCAGGGCCACGGTGGGAATCGAACCCACACTCCTACGTTCTCAAGCGATTAGCGGAGTGGTGCTTTGACCACTCAGCCACGGAGCGCCCTTAATGGCAATAGCATTTTAAGTTTTTATTCTATATTTCACTTCGAAGATTTTATACTTCTTAATTAAATTGTATTTTTTCAATCAATCAATTCTCACATAAATTCTTTTTTTAATCAATGGAGTGAAAATTGTTAAATCCGAATAACAATCGAGCATTGGAAAAAAAATGTTTCTTTGCAGTTTCAGATTTGATAAAAAGAAAACCGTTGTAGATTCTTCTAAATTTTTACTAAACTGAGTATTTTCTGCAAATAAATGAAAAATAGTATTTTGACGAAGAGGAAAAGAAAATCTTTATCGTGGCAAGACTAATTTGTAATCAGAATTTGCTTTATAAGGAATTATATACATGATAATAAATCGTTTTATAGTGTAGCATTGATAACTGCGATTTTTTTATAATTCTTTTTTATTGCCAAAATAATTCTGTAGTTTAAATTGAATCACCATATTACTTCATCATAATAACATTTTACAAAATTAGTTTCAATATGATGTGAAACTATCATGCAGGGATTGCAGACAAGGAATAAAATGGCGAAACAAATATTACCCCAGAACTGCTTGTAACCTATTATATTCTAATTTCATACAGTTTATACAACGGACGCATCAAACAAAAAATATCACCAACATCTCTTTTACCGATTGTTTTGGAGAAAAGCTAAACACAGCATAACAGATTTTTATTCCTTTTCCAGTAATACTTTTTATGCTATTTTGAGATTTAAAAGTTTTGAAAATGCGTATTTTTGGAAGTTCGGAAATTTCCCGTTCTAAAAACATGCGCTTAACTTGGCGACCAAAAAAAGTCGCAGTGGTCGACAATGGGGATCTCCTTATTGTCGACCATCCTACTAGTTCTTGATTCTTTTCCATTTCTATGCTGATGTTTGACAAAGTTGTCTCTTTTTTATTTATCGAGTAACATTTTGGGCTGTGTATGCATGGCACAAATGGAACGAATGCGGCTAGCTTCTTTAATAAAGGCGATTAGATAAAGCTTTCTTATGGAAAAATGGTTGCCCCAAAAGTGTGTACTTCTTATCGGAGATGTCCCATTTGATGGCGATCTCTACACAGAGAAGAGAGTCAAACCACCCTTGGCAGTCAACCCGTTCGACTTCTTAGACCAAGATAAAGACGATAGACGCTTACAATATTTCTCCTTTTTACGATGCTAAATTTTATACGTGAATTTTTCTATTTAGTTCGAATTTTTTAATGAGTTAAGAACAACGAATAATCTCTTTTATTGAATTATTTTCCCTTTTTAACTAATATAGATGATAGGATACATTACAATCTTATCTTAAGCACATTGTTTAAATTATTTTATCACATTTATACATGAAATTTTTATAGTTTGCATAGTTTCCTTTTTGTGTACATAGAACTTAAACGCATGGCCTGCCGAGCTGGCAGCCGAATGGTTAGCGCTCTTGCCTTCGGTTCAACAGTTCATGGATTCGGATCCCACCTTGGGCATGGATGTTTGTAGTGGTTCGGAATCCACTTTAAACCGTAGGTCCCGGTCTAATTAGCCCTCGTGCGCAAAAAATGACCGTTGAGCGAAAAAAAAAATAAACGCATGGCCTGTCAAATGATTAATTTCCTTCCTTCTTTTCTTCAAGCAAATTTATACAACTGTTTTTATATTATTGAAAGTTAAGTTAAAAGCAGTTTCAACATTGAAAAAACATTTAATTAGAATTTCCTATATTTTTCATTTTTATGCAATATTAAATGTTACTCGAAAATTAGCATTTGAATCGCCTATTACATTGAATATAGAACATGGTTTATGTAATTGTTTAAATGAAAATCCTTTATTTCAACGTAGATAGCTAAAAAATTTTACCTAAGAAATGTGGCTATTTGAATTTTTTTATGACACATGGACAAGCTTGCTAGCCGTATTTCGCTTAACGAGAGCACCGAGAAGGTGAAAGTACATCTTTGCTCTGAGGCGCCTCCGACAGATGGCACAACCAGAGGATCCACTACTTCAATTTTGACTTTGATCTGGAAGAGAAGGAACTTTTTTCTCCAGACCATCACACCCATGGTAACTTTTCAACGGACACAACACACACGACCTTCAATTCCACAGATTGAAGAAGCACGTATATCGCATGTACTCTGTGGAATTTTGGCGGTATCGGGAATCGAACCTTCCGAACGGAAGGCCGATGCCCTAACCACTAGGCCCCTTGAATGCAATTACTTAACTACGTAATATTTTATATTTACATGCAATTAATTTTTTCTCGAATCTCGATATTTGATAGACGTGTGTTCAGCCAATGTCTTTCTGTGCGATGTAACTCGGAAATATAATAAAAAGTGTATTTTCAACTCTATATTTTCTTAGATATGACTTTTTCGCAGCTGCGCCATCTAGTGGCAAGAATGTAATAAAAATTCTATTTTAACTATTTTCATGTACAAGTTTCTTTACATTGTTCCTTCAGAAACATGTAAATAAAGTTATGTGTATTTGCTCAATTGCTCTTAAGAGATACAAACTAATGTTTCACATGATTTATATAAGTATTTATATTTATTTTTTTAATTTTAAAGCATGTATTTTTAATTTTTAATTAATTTATTTTTTAACATTTTGACTTAATTTTTTTTCCCTCCTAAACAGTTTAAAAACTGTGGAAACTAAAATCGTACTTCGGAAGCAAACATGTGAGTTCCAAGTGATAACTTTTTATTGTTGGCAAACACATTTATCTTTCAAAAAACAGAGCTCGCGCAATGCGGAAGGTCCCTTTGCTCAGTTGTAAATCTTGTTAAAGAATTATATTAAGACAATGAAATGAACTTTCTTTTCTTACAAATGTTAGATGAAGTCGCGAAAACAGAAGGAAAGAGAACACTTTTCTATTTATGGAAGCGTATAAGATGCACTGAGTGCTGTCCTTCCCTCCCAATACACTATTTTCTTAAAAATTTTAATTTGTATAATACTTTTTCTACGTAACATTATGTGCAAACAAAGCAAGATATCTTAAAGTCTTCCCCAAACTGCCACCCGAATGCTTAGTGCTTTGGGTTTCAGTTCAACCATTCGTAAGTTCGATTCCCACCTTGAGTTTGGCTATTTTTCATCTACTTTAATTGAAGGTCGTGTGCAAAACATGACCATGAAGCTGTCAGTCTATACTACTTTTTAAATATCTGTGGGCAGATGTCTTTTTATCGATACCTACCATTTGGCTAATTGCCAAAATAATTACCACGATAAGCAAAGCTACAAATATTAAATTTTAATGCAGTTAAAGGAATGCTAGCTATTAGTTTAAATACCTAAAGTATTTCGTTCTATTAATAAAAAATGAAACTAATAACATGCCAATAATTAAGCTAGCTTAAAAGTAGTAAGTTTTATTTATTGATACTAAATATATAATAATTACATAACATAAATTAAGTTTAAAATTTGAGAATAGATAAAGATATTCCAAATAAATAATTCATTACTAACAAAAATAAGTAAAATTATAATACTGATGAACATAAAAGTTTCCAACCAAAACCATCAGACACCAGAGTTTGATTTTCTGAATCTGGTGCTTTTAAAACACCTGGGATACACCCCCTTTGACGAACTGGCATGCGTATACAGTAAGTTAATAATTTAATCATGAAATACGAAATGCCAGATCGGCAAAGTAAAATTTTAAGTGTTTGTAATAAATGGTACAGGAGTATGCCGGTAAGGCATAGCAGAAAATAAAGTTGAAAATAATGCACAAATATTTTAAATGTATGATAAATATGGCGATAAGAAAATTAAATAGAACCGTACTAGACTAAAACTTAAAAGCACTGAATATATGAATTTAAGTTTGTACTAGGATAACAGAAGCTCCAAGAATAGAACCAAAGCTTCGAAGTCCACATTGGGATTCATATTTTGGGGTCGCCTGGAAGGACGCCGCTCTTCAGATCGAAAGATCACGGGTTTGATTCCAGCCCACTGCTGTGCAACGAAAGGTGAATGTTGCGCCTCTGCCCCTGGCCTGCATGCCTGTCTGAGTTGGTGCTTGAGAGTTTTCTAGGTTTCCTCCCTTGCGACACGCGAATGTGGCTCACTCTGAAAAGTCATCGCATTAGGTAATGATGCGGCGTCAAAAGCTTAAACTTGAATCCTATTGTAAGCAATTTATGTCAACTTCATAAAAATTCCTTACAAATTTATTGTGGTGACAAACAGAATTCCATTCTAATGGAAATCGACGGGGTTGGTATTTCGGTGTCCTCGTGATAAGACCACGTTCTCACTGAGACTTCAATCACACCACTGTTGGGTACTCAGGTCACAATACAGTCAGTTTTGTGTACGCGATGAGTACCCACAAGCTGTAACAAAACTATTGGACTGGCAATCAAAACATTATCTGCAGGCTTGTCAATCGAACGATGGGCCAGAGATAATGCCTTTTGCATGAATGTTTCCCGAGGTGGGTACTTCAGAGTCTTCCAGTTCCCTACCTCCTTAGACTCATATAACACTGCTAAGTAAAGCAAGATGGAAGTCGATGCTGATTGTTCACACAGTTTCCTACACTGTATAAATCTAAAAATTATTATTCATCTCATATTATGCCTTGTCTTTAATTTTGGAGTGGAAAAAAGGAAGTTGGAAACACTACAAAAAGGGACACATTTTAGCATTCCTAATATACTACTGGCCATTAAAATTGCTACACCAGGAAAGCGGCACACCACATACGTAAAATTTTCATGACAGGTAGAACTTGCTGTGATATGCAAATGATTAGATTTTCAGCGCATTCATACAAAGCAGGCGACATCTACAATGTGTATAAAACCAGAGATTGGACAGCAGTTTTCTCATACTCAATTTCCGTTTCAACGTTGTTTTCGGCAAAGAAAGTTGTTGTAATGCCTCGTGAAGAAATGCCTATCAGCACGTGTCTGACTTTGATCGAGGAAGGGTTATAGCCTACCGGGATTGCGGTTTATCGTACCGCAATATTGCTGCTCGCGTCGGTCGAGACCCCATGACTGTTAGCAGAATATGGAATCGATGGGTTCAGGACAATGTTACGGAACGTCATGCAGGATCTCAGCGACCCCCCATCAGTAACAGCAGAGAAGACAGACATCTTATCCGCATGGTCACAAGGGATCGTACAGCCACGTCACGAACCCTGAGTCGAGAAATGGAGTCATTTATTTGCAAGGCAACAAGTTTCTGATCGAACAGTACGACGACGTTTGCAGCTGTATGGATTGTCTGCACGGCGACTATAGCTTCGGCTACCATTGACGCTGCGTCACAGACAGGAGCGCCTTCAATGGTGTGATCAGCGACGAACCTGGACGCGGGAATGACATCACCTCATCTTTACAGATGAATCTCGGTTCTGTGTACTGGACCATGATGGCCGCATCCGTGTTTGGAGGCATCGTGGAGAACGCGCATTGCCAGCTTGCATTGGACATCGCCATACTGGCCCATCTGCTGGAGTGATGGTATGGGGTGCCATTGGATATACGTCTCGATCACCTCTTGTTCGCATTACCGGCACTGAACAGCAACCGTTACATTTCCGATGTGTTAAGGCCCGTGGCTCTGCCCTATCTTCGAGGCCTCCCTAATGCTTTGTTTCAACAGGATAATGCGTGACCACATGTTGCCCGTACTGTTCTGAACTTCCTTGATGCTGAACAGGTTCGACTGTTACCCTGGCCAGCACGTTCTTCTGATCTGTCACCCATTGAGAACGTGTGGTCAATGGTTGCCGAGCGATTAGCACGCCATCACCCATCATCCACTACTGTCGACGAACTGTGGCATAGTGTTGAAGCTGCATGGACTGAGATCCCCGTACATGCCATACAATCCCTGTTTGACTCCATGCCTAGGCGGATAAATGCTGTTATTGCAGCCAGAGGTGGCTGCTCTGGGTACTGATTTCTCAAGGTCTATACATCCTAATTTCCTGTAAATCTAATCACTTGTTCTTTTCACTAAAATGTATGTGTCCAATAAATATCGTTCTGTTATTTGCATTCATTCTTGGTGTAGCAATTTTAATGGCCAGTAGTGTAATAGAATTTGAAAGTAAGAGAAAATGTATTGATAACTAAGCTGTATATGGAGATAAGCCAATTCTCGCCAAGTCGCTAAGCATCTACCTAAAGGTCGCCAAGAATCCTGCCAAATGATCACCAAGTCACCAAATCGTTAAAAATGCCGTTCTTAACGTAGAACTCGCCTAAATTGAGCACTTCCTAACTGACTGAGATCTTTTAAGACGCAAAATGTCTTTTGAAACTAAAACGTAATTTTACAATTACTTTTTTCCTACTGTTGAGTCCCAGTTTTAGAGATACGACCATTCATTTCCGAATTTTACCTCTAGCAACGCTACATATTATCTAATCTTGTAACGCATTACCATTTTTCGTATACCATTAGAAGACTGCCACGAGGACCAGAATCATCTACCACCCAGAACGTTGGCACTCTGCTGGAAATCAAATGCGGCCGTGGATAACAACCTTTAAACGTCTTTCCAGAAAAATCCATCGCACTTGTGAAAAATCCAGCTTGAATGTGAATTCATCTGGATCGGATTCATAGCATCGCAAGAGGAATTTCATACCCCATCTTATTATTATAGATTTTCTCGCTGTCTTCTGAAGCTGTTCAAGGATAAGCGATTACGGCATGAAACACGTTCTATTATTTAAAGAAGAAAATGCTTCTACTTTTAGTTAACTTCTGATTCCTAAGGCAAACGAGGAAGAACTCCTCGGCAAAGCTCCGGGGTTCAAGTGACGTCAGAAAACGTCACAAATTTTAGGTTTTCCAGAAAGTTCTGACAGGGCACCAGTGACAAAGCAAATTATTTAACTATTTATATTTTTTTTCTTTTCTCCCTTCGAAATAATGTTAGTAATTAACTTTTATCAATATTTTTATGATGAGATGAGATTCATGAAAAATTTTCGTAAATTCATTCAATTAATTTTTGAAAATTAAATATTACCTTCTAATTAAATTATTTATTAATGGCGAGAAAATAAATTAAATTTATTCATGTTGATAAAATAAAAAAAATTACATTTTATAAAAATTAGTATTTTTAAAAAAAATTTAATGTTTATTCATTTTATAAAATTATATAAATCGAAGATATCTGTGGGATCCAAAAGATAACCGCCCAAATTGTCTTGTGGTCAGAGTGCCTGACTACTGATAAGGAGGTCCTGGGTTCGAATCCCGGTTCGGCCATGGATGTACTTTCTCTCTCTATCTATCCTGTCTTTGTACTTTCCTTGTATGAATGAGGTGTGAAGCGTTGTCTACCCTATAAACGGGTCCCTATGGCATGTGTGTACTGAAGAAGTCGGACTCCACACCAAATAGGGTTCAGTTGGAAAAGTGGACCTATAATGTTAACCTAACGGGCACACGACATCAACAACATCCAAAAGATAGACATTATTTTGAAAAATATTAAAAATGTTCTATTCTAAGAAATAAGTCATGTTTTACAAAACATTTAAAAAATCTGCGTTGACTTATAATTTGTATTAATACTAATCATGGATTTTTTTAATAAAAAGAGACTCTGCTATTGGATCAATTAAAAATTCCTTATTAAAAAATTCGAAAAAAAAAATTAAGAAAAGATTGAAGATGATTGTCACAAGAATGCAGAATTTGAAATATTTATAATCTATGGACGAAAGAAAGAGTCGTTTGAAAAGCTGCATAAGGACCTTCAGCGGGACGGAGCTCATAGAGGCCAACCCAGGCACTGACGTGACGATGCGGTGCTTGAACATTCTGAAGGAGATTGCAAGCAGCGTCTTAAAGATTCAATGGGAAAAGGGTTGTATTTTAGTGCAGTCGATCATGAAAGCGATTGTCAGGCAGTTTCCGCCGGAAATAAATTTCGTTGCTTAAATAAGTTTTGTCAATCAGTGATAATTTTTGACTAAAGTCATGCATCTTATTTATCATAAAATGCTTGTTTTTCTCATTGCAATTGAGATCCTGAGTGCGCCACTTTATTACAATTCTCATTGGTTTAAAATACCCACGACGTCACATTATGTTTCACATCGTATTGAAACGGCGCAGCCAATCCGAATGTGCGGCCTGTTTCGAATCGTTCCCGTTGAATGCTCGAGTGTCGTCGGTGATGAGAAGAGAATCCATTCATGATTTTTACCAGAATAGAGAAGCATTTTTTAATTGTAATTTTTTTTTGCAAAAAATTTTCAAAATCATGAAAATTCATTATTTTTCTAAATAATTGCCTTTCAAATCTTTAACGATATTACTTCCAAAGTTGAATACATTGGAAATAGAACAGAATGAAAAGCAAGATAAAAGACAAAACATCCATTTTATGATTCATTTTTTTTAAGCATAAAGTGGTTGTTTTCTTTCGGTACAATTGAGATCCTGATTATTACAATCCTCATTGGCTTAAAATACCCACGACGTCAGACAACGTGTCACCCAAGTCACATCATGTTGAGACATCACCCTCTATAGCTAAGAAAGCCAGAACACTCTCTTGTGACGTCATCAGGTGGTGACTGAAATCAACTGCTTTCGTTCACGAATAAAATATTCCGAAGGAACTGATTTTATGTTGTTTAAAAGACCCTAGCAATCAATTTTATACTTTCAAATTGATTCTGATATTATTTCCACGGAGAATAATAAAAAATTAATAGCATCTATATAAAAAAATCTATTCAAGTATAACTTGTAACAATTGTAAGTAATACTTACTATTGTGAATAACACACCTTCTACTCATATGAAGATCAAGTCTATGAAATTTTATTCATTATTGGAATTTATATTTTCGTTGGTGTACTTTTAAAGGAAATATGTATCTAATTATATTTATATACCAAATCAACATAAAATTATTTTTATGCAATATTTATATATATATATTTATGCAATATATATATATATATATATATATATATATATATATATATATATATATATATATATATATATATATATATAATTAATAATTCCTGCGACTTTTTTAAATCCGGGTGCTATTTTCTAGTCTAAAATAATTATTAACAACATAATCTATTATGAATTAAAAATATATTTCTTTAAAATCTTTTAAATGCAAACACATGATTAATTTATTAGCAAAATATATTCCATATGTATGATAGATGCACAGCATTAAATGGGTGATGACTATTTTGTATAATTGAAGAGGAAAAGACAAATAACAAAGTAGAAAATAATTTATTATAATCATGTATTTTTATATTTCTTCTAAAAACAATACACAAATTTAATTAGAAAAACAAACAAACATTATTTTGCTTATTAGAACACAAGTACATTATTAATATGAATTAGAACAAAAGTAAATTATGTACGTAATTATTACATTTTGATTCAATTAATTTTGATACATTCCTAACAATGAATAAAAATAAACTACTTCAATATACTTAAATTTATTTTCAAAATTACTTTAGTTTTTAAAGTAAATAAATATATTGGATGCAATTTCTGATACAAATTACATTAAAATATAATTTTTTTCAGAATTAGGAAAAGTTTGAATTTTTCTTTTTTTTTAGATTGAGTATTAATCCCTACAGAGTCCAATTTTTTTTTTTTTGCAATAATTTTTAAGAAATATATTTATACATGATTTGACTATGAAGAATTTTACTTGTTCAACAGCATTTCCATATTCCCATTTTTCAAAAGCTAGGTAAATTTCAGATTCATTCAGAATCCTAATTACTAAAAATGTATATGCTCTAAGATTAGAAACACGACAAGTAATATAACCTTTTAAAAAGAAATCTGTTCCTTAACTAAACACAAAACTTCTCTGCATTTTATTTACAGTGTTTTCTAACGAACAAGATGAAATATTATCAATTAAAATCATACAAATCTGTTTCATAATCCTCATAATTTTGATTTAATTTGCTTAATATTTTGTTGTACATTACTATAATATCAATAATATTATCAATTTGAAACGGTAAAGAATACTTACTCACTTTTTTATTGGCACATTTTAAATGAAGCCATTTATTTAGATTTTCTCATCTATAAAAATAGAAATATACAAATTTGGATGTGGATTACAGCCAATATTTAAAAATAAAAAATTCCTTTTTCTTTCAACTACTGCCCAAAAATCCAGAATATCTATATTTTTCAAGCATTTTTTCATTTTATCTAAATTTGCAAAGTAGTATTTTTGTTTGTATTCCACAAATCACTCTTTTTACCTTGAACAATTTCTTCACACAGTTGAGTATTTTCGTATCTTTGCGGTTTAATTGAGGGGTCTTCTGGATGACATCTGTATTTGTTAAATATTTTGCGTATTCATTAAAGATACAAAGTACCGCATTAGGATGTAATTTCGGTTATTATAGGATCATGACTGTTCTATTACCATTTATATCATCAAAAGTTTCACTAGTTCTTAAAATATCACTTGGTTTGAAATGCAGCTCACATACCTAGAAACAAAATTTAAAGTAAGAAAGCAGATATACATGCAACAAAAAAATCTCAGTTTTTCTTTACTAATAATAGATTTTTTATTTGATATGATCATTAGGATGCATTTTGAAATTAATTTCGAAATAGCTTAGAGTTTATATATTATTACAGTTCCCTTTGAACTCATTTTATTATTATTAATAAATCGAAAAATAAGTAATTATTTTATTTTTCTTTGAAATTTCAAATTTGAATGATATGATTTTACGTGTAACAAATTAAAAAAAAATTCCTTAGGAATTCACTTTTGATTTCACTTAAAATTTTTTATTACTATTAATGTTATTAAAAAAGTTCAAAAATAAAATAACATGATAATAATTATGAAAATGAAACAAATGAAATTAATTTACTTATCCTGGAATGTTTGGTTACTTCCATATTTTCTCTCGGAAAAAAAAAATTACACACAACCATTAGCGTTTTAAATCTTCTTCATGTGGAAATCGAAAGTGAAAAACCTAAGGTCCAGTGTCATAATTGCCTTTACGGGCATTTACGCAACATTTAAAGGCCTGTTCTTTATTATTATACATAGGATGAAAATATAATGATTATAAAAATATTTTGAGAAATGTCTCGCAAAAAATTTCGTTAAATGGTAAACAATACAGTAAAGCGTCGCATAGAAAAAAGCGTCAGCCTCCGGATGAAACGTCACAGTCATTTGGTCACGTGGTAGTCAGGCTTTCTATAGTCAGAAGGTATTGGTTGAGACGGCGTCCGACTTGTGCTGCCTGCCTTCCAATCGCATTCTTCGAGCGGCAGCAAACAAGGCGAAGTTCACCATCGAATATCTGAGAATAGTGTTGAAGTTAGTTTAGTTCAATAAAACGAGTTCTTGTTCATAAAAGCAAAATGAAAAATACAAGACAAAGCATCCTTTATATGATTAGTTTAAGGACGATTTAAATTTTTAAAAACTTCATTAATGAATAGAATTCTAAATTAATAATGGAAATATTTTTATTTATTTTTTTTTTACATTTAGTTTATAAAATGTAAATAAAATGTTTGTACTACTTTTTAATAATTTTTAAAAATGAAAACCTTTTTAAACAAACGAGACACAAATAATTACGACAATAATTGCGGTTTTTCCCTTTTTTTTTACAATGATTGTCGTGTAATGGAATTGTATTTATTTTTATTTCAAATATACATATTTCTTTCAATATCGATATTATTTCATTTTCAATCCTCAAATGAATACTCAGAATTCTTATAACCATATAATATGACCAGCTGGTATCATATGCAATAACAACTGATATAAACGATTGTAAAATTTTATTATCCTTAAAAATAATGTAAAATAAAATATCGTCACCATATTATAGAATGACGATGTATGCACACACACAATATTGTTAAATAAAATATAATATTGATTTAATAATTTTAATAAGATTGTAAGAGAGCTACATTGGTTTAAAAATAATATTAAATAAACGATGACCTTAAAAAGACAATTTTACGAGTATAACATTAAAATATTTGGTGCGCTATTTAAAAAAAAAGTGCGGTAAACTAAGAAAATGCATACTTATGTGACAATAACGTTCTTCGTGTACCAAAAATTACTGTTTAGAATATAGTTATGTCGATTATGATTTTTTACTTTAAGAAAAATAAAGGAATCCACATTCTACAAGTTTTATGGTATCTTCTGTTTTAGATTAGATCAAGTATTAAGAGCATCTTATGCTTTAATAATTCATTTTCTTTAACAATATTACATCAGAGCAATTATTAACAAGGAAGATATTTTTATTTTCACGTAAAATAAATTTACATAGGCTCTTGTCTATTATTATCAAATATGATAATGTTTGCTTCTGTATTTTTCTTGTTATTTCGAAGAGATTTTCATAATAGTTTCTGTATTTTAAGCAAAGTATGATGTACATCACGGTGTACAGGCGACATTAATTTTATTCATCGAACCGTTCTTGAAATAAAATAACTTGCTCTGAAAATTATTTATTAAAACATTCACAAGAACATCCAAAGGGTTTACATAAAAAAAAAAAAACTTAATTCTGAAATACAGCATTTTAGCCGCTCACAATCGCTGGAGTTCCACTACCTATTTTCAGCTATTGTTGCCATTCGATGACAATTAAATACTTGATGATTTTCTAATGAGCTTAGACCAGTGTTTCTCAACCGCCAGTTCGCGAAATATCCAGCTATCTGTCCAAAATCCAAAGAGTCATTTGCCGACAACGGATATGAAAACAGTACTCACATCACAATAGTTTAGAAAATAATAGGATCGATGATAAAAAAATACAGCTAACTGGCCACTCTGTACCTAATCGCTTTCCATAAACTGCAGTGCCGTACACTTAGTACACCGATAAGTGGGCTGACCCCTGTCTGCTTAGAGTACCGCTGATAACTTGAACGCTGAATATCTATCTTAATAATTTATAAAAGTATTTTTATTCTCTAATTATTCTTTACAAATTATTTTTGTCTTCATGATTTATTAATGTAAAAGAAATTGTGCCAATGGGTCGGATTATTAAACTTATCGGTCAGCAAGAACGTACCGAAATCAGTCCTTGGAGTAAATCCAGTTGAGAAATCTTTTCCCAGACATTTTTCTGCGAAGAATTTTTTTATGTTCTTTCAGCAGCTTCCAATTTTTACTCAGTCCAAAAGTATTTTCTAGACGGAACTTTTTGGAGCCGGTGAAGATGGTAGCTTAATGAACTGAACCCAGAAGATATAAACACGGAAGATTTTTGGGTTGACGTGTTTCAAGTGAAGTGAAGGAGGAGGTGCGAAGCAGAGAAAACTTTCTTTCTCGTAAATGTTTCGTTTTTTCTTTTTGATCTTCCAGGATTAAACGATCTTTACTTTTGAGATAAACTTCTTACTTTTATATCCTGTTTTTTTATTTATTTTTCTGTATAACAGATTAGAAGCCATTACTGAAATCATTAAATGAATTCGATATTTTTTTCTGGAATTTTGTTCGATTTATGACGTAGAAACTTGCTGCTCTTTGTTGTTGTTGTTGTTACTAATGACACTTGGACAAGCCAAGCTCGCTATGCCTTGGCTAGGCGAATTTAAGTCGATTGGGAGCGTCTTTTGTTTTTAATCAGAGCACCATGAAGGTGAAAGTATGACTTTGCTCCTACACACATGCCATAGATACCCGTTTATAGGGTAGGCAACCATTCACACCTCATTCATACAAGGAAAGGACAAAGACAGGATAGATAGAGAGAGAAAAAGTACATCCATGCCCGAACCGGGATTCGAACCCAGGACCTCCTTATCCGCAGTCAGGCACGCTGACCACTAGACAAGTTAGGCGGCTGCTCTTTGTTAAGGCTAAACAACATGAAGTTTATGAAAATGAATGTTTTAATTATAATTTTTCTAGTCATCTTAACAGCTTAATTTAGTCATTTTCCTTATCATTTATTTCACAGTCAACTGTCAATAAACTGAAGTCAGTCAACTTATTTACTTTTGATTTTGAAATCTTTCAAAATTAACGCAGGACGTTATTTTCATGTAGAGATGTGTGGAACGAGATACATTCATATTTTAATGTACGAGATATATCCAGAAAGTAAGTTCCGTTTCAATTTATCTCTACTGCAGCGCTGTGATCGCTCTTCCGCACATGCGGTAGACGTTCTTGTAATCAGGACAAAAACGTGCGCCAGTTTTGAGATCGATGTCAGCCACGCCGCTTTGTTGTGTTTGTTTACAATGTCGGTGTTGATTGAAAAACCCGCCGTTTGTGAAATCAGATCTGATTCGTTTTCAATGTTAGGGAACCAGAAACTACCTGAAATTCATCGGCAAATTTGCGAAGTTTACGGACAAAATGCGATGAGCGGATTTTGCGAAAGAAGTTAGAACTGACAGTTCATTGAAGGAAGTAGTGAAGTGCACGATGAAGAACGAAATGGGCGCGTCCATCTTGGACCCTTAATGAACTATTTATAATGCATCTAATTCATCCAAATCAGATTATTTTATAATTTCACATTCAATCTGACTGCTCACTTCTTCTCTTCTTTCGCTCTCACTTTAAGAACACCGAAATCAAAAATTATGGGAGCAAGAAAGAGGAAATGAAGAAAACGGAACAATTTTTTTCGTTACTTCCGGCGAGCTGACTGTTAAAACAACGATAGTAAGCTTTCAGACGCATCAACTCTGCTATCCAGCTTCCCTAATTGGAAATAAATATTGGTTTTGAAAGTGGTTTTCCACCTCTTTTCCAAGAACAAATCACAGGTAACATCGGCATTGAAGAATTTATTTCTAAAATGTTTTAAAAATAAATTTGCTTAATATAGATATGCATAGTTCATAAGAATAAAATTTTACAATTTTTTGAGTAGTGTAAATGGCAATTAATATTTTATATATGTGTGTTGATTTAAAAAATTCTGTATATCAAATACCGTGTGATGTTTGGAAAGTAATGTAAACGTGAATTTCTATGCAATATTCGAAAAAAAAAATAAGAAAACACATGAATTCAAATACTCATAATATTCAGTTAACTGAATATTATGTACTGATATTATGAACTGAATATTCAGTTCGTATGCAAAATTTATTCTGCAGTATTATAGATCAGTGTAAAAACGACTTTACATAATAATACCGATTCATATATTTGGATGTAAAGTTTTAATATTTATTATAATGTAAAATAGTACTTGTGTGTGTAGGATAGTAATGCGCACAGTTCATATATTAACTTCTTTAGTTATAGAATTGTAAGGAAATAAACTTGAATAACAATAAACAGTTTCACACATAAAACTCTGTAATTTTTTAAATTATATAAAAATAAACTTGTGTATAATAATATTGATGCACAATTTTATTCGTATGTGATCTTTTTTAGAATAGTGTGAAAATGACTGTGAAGTTAGTTCATATTCTATAATTTTTTAGTATAAAAGTAAACTCGTATAATAATATTGATGATAACATATGAATTTCTATAATTTTTGAGGATAGTCAGAAAATGAACTTGTATAATATTACTGCTCTTTTGTAAAAGTATATAATTTTTAGAGTAGCGTAAATATGAACGTGTATTATAATGACGATGTACATAGTTCATATTGTATTTATTTGTATTTTAATAATAATGCGATTAGCTCATGCATTAAATTTTACAATATTTTAATATTAAAGTGAACATTCATAATAATGTTTCTCATCGTTAATACGTAAATTTCTATAAATTTTTAGAATAGCGTAAAAATCAGCTTGTAGTCATATATTGTATACCATTGCAAACTGTTCACGCTTGAAATTCTGTAAAATGAACTTTGTATAATAATACTGATATTCGCATATTTCAATGATAACGATGCACATAAATCATACGATTGATTAATTTTTTTAAGATTAATGTTAATTTAGACATGTATTATATAATACTAATGCATTTCATTCTTATGTAAAAAATTCTATAATTTTTTAGCATATCATAAACTTATGCGGTAATGAGAATTCACATATATATACAATTCTGTAGTTTTTCAAAGTTAGGTGAGAATAAATGCATTGTAATAAAGAGCTCATCTGTAAATTTCTTTGTATAAAAGAAAACTTTTATAATAATACTGAGAGAGAGAGATTCGCGTAGTTCCTACGTAAAATTGAATAAGTTTTAAAAAATAATGTAATCATGCATTTAAATAGGGATACACACACATTACTAAAATTTTTTGAGAAGTGTTAAAAAGAACCTAAATGATGTATTATAAACTGTACTTATGCAATGCTGATATATATAATTCATACATAAAATTTTATATATTTTAAAAAAGAATGCGATTATGAAATTGATAGGCAGTGACGCATAATTTAAATGTAAAATTATATAAATTACTTCTATATATATATACAGATATATATCACATTGTCAGTCGATGGCGGAGTGATTAGTGTCCCTAGCTTCGAAACAGTAGGTACCACGTTCGAATCACGGTTCGGGCATGGATGTTCCTTTCTCTCCTAGTGAGTGTCTCTTTCGGAAGCAAGGACGACGTTACCCACTGTAAAAAATTGCTATCCCCTTCGCCGCCCCTTGTACCCTCTGATTAAATTTGACATGGCAGAAATATGTATATATATTACATTTTATTTTCACAGTAAAGAATTTTAAATAAATATTTGTGTGTGTTTTCAAACTACATGCTTCTTAGTTAAGAAAGCAATTTGTAAGGATTGAACAGCTTTAGGTCAAAATCAATTTAACGCAGTTGCTTAGCAAACGATGCCAAGGCTAAATGGTAAAAGATTTCAAAGTACTGCAACAATCCAAGGTAGATTAAACAAATAATATAAGAATCTTAAATTACATATTGTTGTTGTTTTCCTATGACACTTGGACAAGCCAAGCTCGCTTTTGCCTTTGGCAGTGCGAATGAAGTCAATAGGGAGCGTCTTTCGTTTGGATCAGAGCACCACGAAGGTGAAAGTACGACTTTGCTCTTATTTAAGGTGTCTCGTCATTTTGAACCACGGTCAGGTGACGAGGCCACACCTGAGCTGGCACCCTCCTCTCCACATCCACGCCACACCAGCGGAAGGACCTTGGACGTCACAGATGAACGTGGACACGTCCCCAACTCACGGAGTTCCAGCAACCCAGTGAAGGAGAGTACACCGTGGTCACCCTCCCAACCACTGCCCGCGGCAAATGATGTTTCACTTTGCTGAGCTAAATTATATATAATGTATGTGTGTATTTAACCCAAAAATTTTTAGACAAGATTTTATTTTTTAGAAACTTTACTTTTTATTTACATTTTTAATTATGATACTGGGTATCTTTATATTACAAGTACTGATGATACGTTTTATTTATTATTAAAAAATTACCAAAACTCAAAGCAATCCAATTTGTGTGTTGCTATAGGAACAGCACATGTTCCATTTTCGGTTGGAGGAGTCAGAAGAAAAGCACCTTAAGAATAAAATAACCCTAAATGGCAATTCACAATATTCGGTACTCCTCCGTTTCGCCGGTGCAAATATCGGTAAGCGAAAATTAAATCGCCAATTGGCGACAACACACAGTATACACACAAAAATTTTTTAAATAATGTTGTTTTACATAAAGTTTTTTTAAATTTATTTATTTAATTGTTGTTCTCGTGTTCACGCTATGCGTGGAATGATGGGTGCCAGAGCCTCAATTTATTTATTTATTGTATTAGATTACAATTAATCGGGTGATGCATATTTCAAAATCTTACTTTTTTTTAAAATATTTTTTTATGTGAATTTGTAACGATTATTATTTTTTAAGATATATTTTTAAAATCCCATTTTTTCTAGAGAGATTTTATGAAATTATTAAATTTGTATATATATTAACATAGCATAAAATTATAAAATGGGGAAAAAAGAGTCGAAATAAAGTCGTTGACAGTAAAAGGCCGTCACATGTATTGGAAACGTAGCAGTAAAAGGTTACCAGCGGAGATATTCCCTCTAGCGCCGGTTGTATCATTTCTGGCGACTTTATCGCCTGCGCCGGCGAAATGGAAAAGTACCCAATATTCAAACAACCTGTCTGAAATGGGCGTCTCTCGTTCGGGTTGGTGTCGTGTCCATGGGGAGAACTATAGGTAACCATGAGTGTGCAGAACGCAGCTGGCTACCTCCTTGGTGTCGAAAGGGGGGGGGGAATTCCCCGAGCTGAACCAGAGATCTTAAAATGGCAGGGTAGTCAAAAATGTGTTTCGCTGTTAGTGGAATAATGTCGTAATTGTTGCAGCGACGGTGTTGCCATCTCTATAGATCTTCATATCTCGATAGTGAGCAGTTCTAAGTCGGGCGATGGTTTTAGTGAGGTATCTGTTTGCGTTTATTTCACAAATCTGGGAGTCTTTTTTAATAGTATTTTCTCTTAGACGGCATCTGGCAATTTCATTCACCTCGTCAAGAGTGATTTCTGGACTGGCCGATAAACTGGAGATTATTTCCCAATGGGTGGAGTACTCATCTCTGACACCCTGTGTTAACTCGACTGAGGGATTATTCGAAGTTGACTTCCATCTCAAAACTTCCGTCTCACACAAACAAAAACTCTGATGTCCCCGAATTTTTACGAGAACTGGCTCTTGAGGTCATAAATAGTGTCCCGAGTGATGCTACTCTTATATTTACAGATGGTAGTAAAGACGAGTCAAATCACACTGGGAGTGGCATCTATAGTGTAAACCCTGCGGTACGGCTATCTCGACGCAAACCAGATAACTGCTCGTTCTTTAGGAGCGAATTAATTGCTATTAAGGAGGGTTTGAACACCATTCTCTAACTCCACAGACTAGTGACATTTGGATTTTTTCAGATAGCCGCAGCTCAATCCAACATCTACAGGACTGGAGGCGTGTAAATGACCTTGTTATCATCCAAATATTCAATAGGCTTCAAATTCTTTCAAAGCGCAGAGAGGTCCACCTCCAGTGGATCCCCTCCCACGTCAACATTCCTGGAAATGAAACTGCGGATACCTTAGCAAAAAGAGGCTGCTCTGCGACGGCCACTACTGATTATGACTTAACTTTAGAAGAGATTTTCTCCGTGGCGAAAAATAGAGACCGGGAAGTCTGGCATTCTCCTCCAGCCCATCCCTGGTACAGTAGGTCAAAACCAGGAGGAGCATCACATCTTGAGGCTGGCAGACAGGACCAAACGGTTATCTCAAGACTTTTCAGTGGGTACCTAAAATGCATGTCCTTTGAATCCGGCCGTAAAGTCTTTCCAACGTATATTTTTATATATGAAAATATATATATACAACTTTTTTATATATATATTTTCATATAAATTGAAGGAAAAACATTATTAAAGTCTAGTTTTAATGTTATAAGATAGATTATGGGATAATCTAAAATGCTACCAAAAATCACGGCGATAGGACTTTAACTTTATTACTTACGTATTTTTTTCTAAAGTTAGGCCTAGCGGAGAAAACCCCCGTCCTGTAACATCATTCCTTTCGCTTCTGCTTCGTCCTGAACGCGCGTCTTAAGCAAAGGCGCCCCGTCGTTGAAAGGTTAAACCCTGTGACGTTTCTTCAAATACATTTTTCTCGCTGGTTACCTCAATGTTTCACTTTATCGTATGACCATCCTGTATGTTATTTTCTCCATAGTTTCTAGGCAATGCTTTAATGATGTTTTCTTTATTTTATTTCAGCTGCATATGAGAAAGTTCTTCGCTTGTCCATTCAAAATTCGTCATCATGAAGCTATACGCCCTCATCTCGTTCTTGTGCGTCGTCGCTTTTGTCGACTCCAAGAGTTTTGACTTTTCGAGCTTTTTTCCTTTCAACGCATACAAGATGGACGCTGCTCCAACGACGCCTTCGAACAAATTTTCAGACAACGACACCTCGCTGGAAGCTATCTCCCTCCCCTCGAGTGAATATTTAGAGCTGAATGCTTCTGACGTGTCGGCACTCAGAAGCAATGAGAGCATATCCATGGAGAACACACTCTCCGGGACTACAGAGGGCGTCTTGTCTTCGTCCACTGAGAACTCGACCGAGAAAGATCCGGGCCCTGCGACGTCTGCAGAAGTCGGAACTCAGCCATCTACAAAAAGCAAGGAACCGCTGAATTCGTCGCCATCTCCCAGTTCAGCTCCGCCATCTGCCGGCAACAGTTCGCTTGAAACGTCCTCTTCAGAAAGCAATCTCAACTCTACAGAAGAGGCGGAGGAAGTAGTTTTGAATACAAATCCATCCACTTTCACTGTTGTAACAAGTAAGCCTCAGGTTAACACTTAAATACAGGGTGATCTTTTTTAAAGTGACAGTGTTTGGAGCGCCCTGTAGCGCCATCTAATAGCCGGAATGGCACCAAACTTGGTATTCAGACTAATCAAAACACGAGGAAAATGATTCCGTGAAAAAAAATTTAGTCCAAAATCGCCGCTTGGTCATTTTGTGGCGCTTTACACTGTATAAAATGTGAGAAAAGAGAAACACTGACGCATACAATCGTACAATTAAATTATTAATGTTTATTTACTACATTAACTTCCCCGGTGAGGAATGAGACCACATTCCATGTGAGCTCCGTTCTCAGAAATAACACCGTGCATTCTGTACACAAGTTTCTCCACAGCCAAACGTAACGTGTCACGAGGAATATTCTGCACTGTCTTTGTTAGGTTGTCCTTTAGAATAGACAAATTTGATACTCCGCCAACATAATCGCACGTTCCGGTAACGTGAGAGGCATGGCCACTGGAGCTCGTTTACTTCAGCTGAGATTATTTGTCTGAGCATTGTACTACTTGCTTTTATAGCCCTTATTACTGGCACTGTCATCGATAACATTTGCATTTTGCTTTGGTACCTGTGTTTTATGCTGATTATCGTCATTGAAAACCACAGTCAGCACCACAAAATGCCCTAGCGGTGACTTTTGAACTAAAACATTTTTTACGGAATTCTTCCCCATGTCTTGATAAGTATAAATACCAAGTTTGGTGTCATTTCGGCTATATTAGATCCCGCTACAGGACGTTCCAAACACTGTGACTTTAGAAAAGATCACCCTGTTCATGTATTTTTATTTTTAATTAAAATTTTAAATCAACTGAAAAATGGTTGCAGTTTGTAAGAAAAATAAAAATAGGAATACATTTTTAATTTTACTTCACTATAAATTTATTATTTCCTTGCATAAATGTGTCATCTACTAAAACCTGATTTTATGCAGTCTTTCTTGAGCGGTATGCCAATATTTCAATCAATGACAAAATCGATCAATAAATTGCTTATAAATATTGCAATTATTAAATTTAAAATTCTGTTCATTAAGGAAACTTTTAAAAATTTAAATCGTCCTTGTCGATTTCAACTAACCATAAAGTGGACGTTTTGTCTTCTCTTTTTCATTCTGCTTTTTCTTTTGTTCTATTTTCAACGGCTGGAATGAATGGAAAACGACTTCTCAAACCGATGCTTTCCTCTTTATATAAGAATTAGTTTTATTAACAAAAAGGAAAATCAACTCTATTCTCCGACATTCGATGGTGAACTTCGCCTTGTTTGCTGCTGCTGAAAGAATGCGATTTGAAGACAGGCAACAAATTCGTTTGCAAATCGAATTTATGACGCCATTTCAAAACGATGTCGTAATTATGTGTGACGTGGATGAAACGTAAGTGACGTCACGGATATTTTCAACGAATAAGAATTGTGATAAAGTGATATAGCCACGATCTGAATTGAAACAGAAGAAACAAGCGCTATTATGGTAAACAATAAAATGTTTTGATCGGCCATTTAGTTTTTTTCTTCTATTTTTCACATCCATTTCCTCACATTACATAAATATGGCGTTTGGCAATTACAACATATGTATTGTCACCCCAGTACAAACTGCATTTGTAAATATCCTGTGCTTTTAAATTTAGTACTGGTCTATATCATTTTACTTATCACTATCTTTATTTTTCATTCAAAATGCTTGCGTTATTTTTTGTTAAGCTCGCTTTTATGCTCTTCCTTATCGAGGTACGTTTTCCTAAATGCCTCCTGCTTTGATTTCTTGCTAAGAAGCCATTCCTTGTTATTCCGTAAGGTTTTGAATCACGGGCGACAATTTTATACGGTTCATCGCATAAAAAACTATTTTTAATTGTGCGAGTCTTACCATCTTTAATGCTGTACTTCGTGAAGCTAAGAGTAATTTTTTATAGCGTTTCCTTCTAAACGGTCTCTCCCCACTCCACCAAAACAGGTTTGTAAGTGCTTATGCAAAAATATAAGTATTATTCGTGGCATGTTTCTACCTGAATATAATTTTTCATGTGGGATTTTACAATCTTTTATATAAATAATCGTAATTCTATCGAATTATTCCGCCGAAATGAAACTCTATTCAGATAACACGTCAACAACAAAACTGTCACAAGTGAAGAAATGAATTGTTAAAGATTGTCGTGCCGACCAATTGGCTGAGTGGTTAGCGTTCCTGACTCCTGAGCTGTTGGTCCCGGTTTCGAATCCCGGTTCGGGCATGGATGTTTCTTTCCTTCTCTGTTCTCTCTGTCCTTTCTTCTGTGTTGTTGTATGAATGTGGCCCGCCCTATAAACGCGTTTGTGGTGGTATGACGCGGACAACGCTACTCGCCTCCGTGACTTGGTTCACAGATGCCCACTAGGTAACGACAAATGAGTCGCAGTTTCTGTCCTTGTTGTGGCATAGGGTTCAGTCACCCTTGTGTGCACGCCATTGGATAAAAAAAGATTGTCGTTTTATTCGGAAACATTAAAATTAATAATATATATATATATATATATATATATATATATATATATATATATATATATATATATATATAAAGTTAAAATTATAAGAATTTTCAAAAAAGGTCGTTCCAATAATAATAATCCATTATTATAATCAGCATGTTTAATGAGCGTAACGAATATACATGAACACAAAGAACATATATGCATGGAAATGCATAAGGTTCAACACTCTGAATGTCAACGCACAGAGACTCAACATTCTGCTAGGAATCTTTAGTTTATTAGCTGTGATGCTGTTGACTGCTTTTTATACAATCGTTGCACAATGTCCACTAAGTGAAATGGCTACCTCTGGGGGTGGCAGGCCAAATATTGGGAGATCTTCTGCTGTGTCCTTGCTTCAAAATCACGAAGATTCCCACCGGCTACTTCTGTCTAATTGGTAGAGCCCAACTAAGCTAGGTGCAAGGATGCTGGTGCAACAACAATCTTTGCACACAGGTCTGCTGATGCAGACTTGTGCTTCTAATCCTGTATACAAGGAATACTTAACCCAAGCGAAGAAATTGAGAGATATCGGTGCTCACACACTCTGAGATAGTCTACCATCCACCGTTTCGTAAACGAACAATGACAGCAAAGTAGGGAGGGTCCTCTTGGAATACAACGGTATTCAGAAATCCATCGGACTCCACTTGCGGTTGTGAATAAAACTCAATCATATCAAGGTAGGTTGTACCATTTATTCTTTTCTCTGCAAACATAAATTAACTATAAATTTTTATCTTGGTTATCCCTAACCACACTCAACCTTCGAGGTGTTTCTTTTCCTTTCTTGCGCCCTGTGAGGATTGTTACCGGCCCATATTTGATAGCTGTGACGATTCCCATAAATGACACGTGGCCTCGTCTTGAGCAGAGGATGGGGCCGACATTTCCTATTTCTTCCATAAGGTCTCGTACAGACTGCATAATATTCCTCCTCCAAATGATGCGCCTTTTTCTTCAGAATAAAACAAAGTGTTCACCAAATGGAGGTAGGAAATTTTCAACTCGTGGCTCAGTAGACCAAAACAGAAGCACGCGAATTCCTCTCGACTGCCTCACAAATGCCCCATGTCGGAGGTTGAGGGTCGGCCAAGATGTTTTCCATCCATCATGCTTGTCTGAAGTTCCTTACAAGAAGCCTGGGATTGGCACTTACTGGTGCCCCTCTTCATATGTCATTTCAAGAAAACGATGGCCATTTTTCCCAAAGGGAGATTCTTTTCAAACAACTGTTAGAAAAATCAAGAAATAAATCGTTATATTTTTGGAACACCTTTTTAAAGATTCTTTAAACAAATGATGCAGATCTACATTGCTATGCATTTAAAGGTTATTATTACAACACTGAAATTAAACACCGTTTAATTATAAAAGAGGGGAAAACACAATATTTCTTGAGGAAAAGTTACGTTATATATACATGAAATTTCCTTTTATTTTCTACATCACCTTTTCGAACTCCAATGTTATTGTCCTCTGTCGCTCGTCCATTGAAACGGAAATGGAGTATGAGAAAACTGCTGTCAAATCTCTGGTTTTATACACATTGTAGATGTCGCTACTGTCGCCTGCTTTGTATGAATGCTCCGAAAATCTAATCATTTGCATATCACAGCAAGTTCTACCTGTCATGCAAATTTCACGTGTGTCGTGTGCCGCTTTCCTGGTGTAGCAATTTTAATGACCAGTAGTGTACTCTAACCTGTGTCCACTGAATCCAATCGACATAGGTCGGTAAAGTTCACACTTTCTCATAAGAAAATGGATTACATTAAAACCATTTTATAGTATGATCATTGATTAGACTCTGCATTCATTGATTAAAACAGCAATTTTTCTAAGTATTTCCTTGATTAATCAACTTTACCACTCTTCAACTTAATACTGTTGATATTTAAAGATACATTTATCAACTTCTCCTGCTTTAAGAACTTGGAAAAACTTTGTGCGAGGACCACTCTGACACGTGCGAACGTGGTGAAAAAATAATTAGCGGTTAGATTTGATATGAACTATTTTGCGTTTAGCAGACTATATTTTATTGGCTTTTATTTCCAAGTAGTTTAGCGTAGATTAACTTCCATACGGAATTGAAAATGCAGTTGACGCCATAACATGATTGCGTTGATTTGCAAAGTGGGATTATTTCAAGAAAATTGCATTCAACGTGTACAATTAACAACTGGAAACAAAATCCACTCTCACAATACTGCATTTAGATAATTTACAGAATTTGTGTCTACTATCTAGGAAATGTTAATCAATAATAATCGCTATACAAACCAATAAAGATGTAAAATTCTAGGAAATGTTGGGCAAAGGAACTCACGCCAATTACATTTGTTTTCATGGATTGTTTTGCTTTATATATGTAAAAAGAATTTGAAGCAAATTTCGCAATTGTGAAAAAAAAATCCATTCTGATGTCATCTAGAACGTAAGTTAATTAATAAAACAAAAATACAAGTCAAAATAATAAAACAAAAATACAAATCAAAATAATAAGAACTCAATCATTAGTAAAAGAACTTGTTTACTTCACAGAATTATCAGAATGAATGTCGATATTCATTGATTATTATATTTTTTAATTCATGCTTAGAAAGAAAGAAAAAATTATTATCTCGAACATTAAGTTATTCTTAAAGGCAAAATGCTTTCTTTTCAAAGAAATTTATTTTCCTTACGTTATTAATAAAGAAAAAGTGCATTGAATACCATAAAATTTTTTAAAATAATATTTATAAATGTAAAGAGTAATACATTCATGTTTAAAATTATAATAATCTAAAAAATTGGAGAATAATCAAATTTTTCAATGGGTTAATTTATCAATTTAATTTTAATAAATTTTTGATAACAAAAAGCTTTTTTCTTTCTCCTGTTCCTACCAAATAATATAAGAGGAAGAACATTCGCCTCATTTGAATGAAGGTATGCTGCTGGATTCCATGCAATTTAAACGGACAACAAAAATGAAAGTATGTCAGCTGCAGTGTTGTAAAATAGCGGAATAAACCGGATTTATTTCTTCGGGAATTACGAAAATTCTTGGAAATTTTGCATGTAATTTGGAATTTTTTGAAGTTTTTTTATTTGTTCTTATTTTTTATCAAATATTTATGAAAATAAATAATCAAATTATTTTATGAGTTTTTATACTAATTACGGCAGTAAAAAGTTTTCCTGGAGAAAACAATTTTGCGTTTATGAACGATTTAAAATAATTTCAAAAATTAAAATTATATTGCGATAATTTTTTCTTCCTAATCATGTACATATGAATTTATATCGGAAGAACATGGAAATACCAGTATTTATTTTGACAGTCTTGAGAAATAGATCTTAGTTTTTTTAAATAAATATTTAACATTGTTTTCATTATTTTGACAATTTTTTGTGGTACGAAAAGTATTAATTAATTTTTATATTAGAAAGCAGAATAGACATAATTTTTTGCACCATATTTACATAGTTTAATTCACTTCACTTCATTTACGTAAGGCAAAATAATCCATCAAACGAAAAATGATTGGTAAAATTTACTGTCTCAAAATTTCCAATGTTCCCCATAATTCCCTGTTTATTCCCAAATTTCCGATGCTTTAAAATTCCTGGGAATTTTACATCTCTAGTCAGAACCAATAAAGATATTTAAATTATTTATGATTTGATTTTTTTTATCAAACTACTTTATCTTTTGAAATAAATTACCATTAGAAAAATTTATTGAGGATACACTATAAGAAACACATGAAAAATAAAAATCAAGCTTAAAAACAGTACTTACTTTCATTTTATTGATCAAAAATCCTGCAAGAAATAATTTATTTTTTCTCTGTTTAAAAATATATTTTACATTTTTTTAAAGTATACAAGAATTTCGATGCTTTTACTTTCAAAAAATTACTTTGGTCTTGTTTTTCCTCAGCCGTTTGTTTAGCAAGTCTTTGCGCTTCAACATTTTCTTCTTGTTCAATATCTGAAAGTTTTTTCCTTCTCATTCATTATCCTTTCAATAATTTCATCATCAAATGTGTCTTCCGCACATATTACATGTGAGTCTATATTCAAAAAGTCTTGGAAAGAGATATCTGGCACAAAGGAGTTTGTTGGAGTTTTTGCCCCGGCTTTCTTCAGTCCAGTAGGGTGCTTTACTAAAGCCTGCGTGTTGAAACGCTGTCGATATTGTCTTTCCTCCAAGTGTTGATTGATGTTAGAAAGTGAAAGGCGCTGCTTCTCACTTCACGTTCTCTGTATTTTGTAGAGGAGTTGAAACAAAGTAATGCTTTTGTGTTTGTCGCTGAAATCTTTTTACTGTTCTAATTGAATCATGTTTTGAAAATACTTTATTTATTATATCCAAATATCTCCAGCGTCGGGTAGATCCAAACCTTATGAGTAAGAACTTTGGAAGTATTAACAAACGCAACAATCGAGGAATGCATTGGTCTTAGAAGGTCAACTCCAAATCCATCATCACTCTTTGCAAAAATACCCTGCGATATTTGCTGTTGTTGATAATCCCAGATGGTCCAATTCCAATAGAAGACTAACTCCGCAAGTCCATAGACAGCCAGGAAATCCAAAAACGCAAGGGGCTTTGAAAAAGCCATGTCAAAATTCAAGCAGCTCCAGATATGCCAGTTCAGCTTCACATGTTGTGCACAGACCAAAAGCACGTGTTTGAGGCCTGACCGTTGGCGAAGCGTGAAATACCAGTACATTGGTTCCCTCAGGAAAGCAAGGTGCCAGTGACAAAGAGGGAAGGAGTTTACAGCTTCGGTAGTCCGCAGAGACCTGGAGCAAATTTATTACTGAAGCCCCACTGATTATGACCTGATCCATGGGCTGTCAGGCAAAAGCCACATTATGCGGGAAAAACTCCGCATTCCAGATGCGAGACTCCAACGTGAGCACTGCAGTTATCTGCAATTAGAATAACTTTACAATTTTCCGATAAAAAAATTTCGATCTGAGTCACAGTGAATTTTCATAAATGCTTCCAAGTTTTAATGTTAGCATGACATGTTGTTGTGATTGTTCTTGAGCATTTTTGAAACATCTAGACATGAAATATTTTCCTTTGAAAAGCAAGTGCAGTTTTTCTCTTCAAACTGCAAAGCAACACTGTATTTCTTCGCTTCGCTCTTCTACCTCGCGGTATGCTGTTTGGTTATGGAATCGTTCTCATTATCGGAAATTGGTGATCTTGAATCCCGGCTGACCGAAAATCCGTCGCGTTCGCTAAAGGTGACTGGGGCACGTTGAAGCTGGGGGTGGTCTCCATGTCCTTCAAGTGAGATGATACTCTTGGGGGTGGCAGGCAGTGTATTGGGGTCTTCTGCTGTGTCCCTGCTTCAAAATCTCGAAGACTCCATCCGGCTGCTTCTATCCAACTGGTAGAGCCCAACTCAGGGCTGTGAACAGGGAAGCAACAAACAACAACCTCATTACATTTATGGCCTTAACAGCTAAATGTTCTTCCTGGTAAGGTATTGAAACCAAATCAGTTTCTTCCGCTTTCAATAAATCATTTGGATTATATTCAGAATGTAGTGATTTCAATACTCCTTCTTTCCATTCAAATTACGATTCTCAGTTCCATTTTTACCACAATTTTCTAAAGATCAACGGGAGCCAATCGTCTGATGCCTTGAAACCGTCTGATGCTTTTTCTACGTTTCCGTCTTGCTGCACGTGACCGCTAATGTGATGGTGACGTCCACTGCGTCGACCTCAGCTCGGGTCCAGTGATGTGATCTATTTAGATCGAATAAACGTGGATGCACACATGTTGGGTTGGTTGGTTGGGTTTTCTGGCGCAAGGTTCAAAAAGGACAAACTGCACCAATATTTGATTTATTTATTTATTTATTTTTTGTTAAAACAAGGAAAACCCAAGCAACATTAAAATACAAAAAAACAGTGTATATAAAATTCAGATTTTAAAAATATAAAATTGTTTAGTGAAATATAAATTTTAAAATATATCTAAAATTTAAATAAAACGGAGAAAACCTATTGATCTCAAAAAGGCAAATAGATTTCTATTTGGAGGTTCTCCCAGTAAATCAAATAATGTTAAAATATCTGTTTAAAAAATGTGAACGTAAATGGTTAAAATCATGACATGAAATTAAAATTTGTAAAATCTTGCTTTTATTAAATTCAATGTATGCTCCCGAAAAAAGAAGGGAGAGAAGAAAAAGTGCTAGTTTCCATATTAGAAATGGAAAATTCGTGCACCACCTACCACCGAGTCCAACAAGGGGATGCAGACCAGCTGCATCAGTGCTAGCCAGGTCCTATACGCTCACAGTACATCCCTGAGGTGGCCTCCACCCTTAACGAGTCACCCAGTGGATGTACCGATCGCTTGATCCATAAAGCCGATTGATGTGCTGAGGACCACAACACCCCTCCCGTTTACATGAAGCAGAGGCCAAAGTAATGTGTTGGTCTCTGGGGGCCTCCATTACGAGGACCCTCCTTTCCAGAGACACGGGTCTCCACGCACGGCAGACACGCGGGTGATTTAGTCCCCAAGAGGAGCTAATAGCAACAGAGCGGCGAAAGCTACTCAAGGGGAGCCCTCAACCTCTTTCGAGGCAACCACACTGAGGGAGAAGAGGAAGAGAAAGCAGAAGAGTAGAGGAGAGAAGAAAAGAAAGAAGAGTACAGATCACTAGGGTACCTCGGGATTGTGACACCCGTGTTTACTTAAAGAAGGTAAACCCCCTGAGGGGCACATGTTGGGTTGATGAAAAGATTCGTCTGGCTTGTTCGGGTCTCGAACCCACCGTCTTTTGGAGGAGAGGCCACAACATCGGCCACGCAGGGCAATGACTGGTCTGCTGGAACGGTTGTGTTTTCCTTGCGCGGCAAACACAACCGTTCCAGCACCAATGGGATCGCCTCACGCAAAGGATATCCCTTCGCCTCACACTCGCGCATGTGGCGTCGAAACATTAATAATAAGCGTTCCATTCTGCAAATGTGACCCGCAAACTTCATACAACTTATCTCATAAATTTGATGATATCTGCTTCCGATGTAAATAACATATTAATTTATATCTTCAAAAATGGTACATATTTTCTTTCTAAATGATTTTGAAAAATGTGCAATTTTAATCAATATTTCATTATAATCATATATGTGTTATATAAATCTGATTTTTATTCAGTTTGGAGGAGAACCATTTTTATTAATTAATATTATTTTCCGAATTGTTTATTATTTCCATAAATATGTACTTATATCACATTGCAACGTGAATAAATTACTTAGTGAAACAGAAACAGTTTTGAGAGACATAAACAATTATGGTTGTGATTAAAAAGTATGCGAATTCTTATTTACTGAAGATTCAATTTTTTCTGGAATCCAAATAAATTTTTTTTGGTAAAAAATTATTTTTATCCACATTATTTTAATAAAAAATCTATACATTTTATATTATAATTTACTTATACAAATCTAAAAATCTTATAATAATGATAATTATAATTTCTTTTGCAGAAACCATTTATGAAAAAACGATCGAGTGGGTAGTAAGTAGAATTTTTTTTCAACTTCATTTGAATAAAATATCAAACTGTAATCGCATTGTTGCTCGATGTTATTTTGATGTTCCGATGCAGCAGAACAGGGCACAGGTTATAATTGGCTGTTATTTAAACAGCGGGGATGTGAATAAGCCGGAAATAATCTCTCTTTAAATCCCAAGAACAGGTGTCCTCGGCTTTCTCTTTACTCGGCAACACTTGAGGTATCCAATTAATATGTTTTTTCTCTTTCGCAGTCACATGCATTTAACGGAATTGTGACCAGTTGAAGAAGGTTGTATTTGAGGATAAATGAAAATAACAATTGAGAACAGAAAAAAACTTCAATAAATAATAAAATCTAAATCTGTACTGTATTTTTTTTCACAAGAGAAAAAAATTAAAAGTATTTACATCAGTTATTGCTTGCTTGCAAAATGATGATTTGTGCAAATTGTAATAAGTGGAAGTAGCATCACATAATAAGGTCATTTGCATCGTCAGATGCGAAATTAACTGTGGTAGGGATATATGTTAAATTTTTCTTTAAGGCACGTGTTATCTTTTGCGAAAAGAGAATTTAAAATTAGGATTCTTTACCTCTAAAATGCAAGCTGGCAGCCGAGTGGTTAGCGCTCCGTAGTTCTCCTTCTCGCGGAAATTTGGTTCGTTTGTTCATATCTTATGAATCAACAGTCTGCTTATTTGAACAACGCAGTTTGTTGGACATAAAGATAAAAATGATAAGAAATGGATATGCAAAAAATTACAACCGACCTCACGCGCCAGTTGGAGGTAGTGAATGACACGCCCTCTGGCGATGATGCCTGAACACTACACCAACGGTACAGCAATTCGTGGATTCGAATCCCTCCTTGGGCATGGATGTTTGTAGTGGTTCGGAATCCTTTTTAAACCGTAGGTCCCGGTCTAATTTGCCTGCGTGTGCAAAAAATGACCGTTGAGCGATTAACAAACCAAATCTAAAATACCCGGGTGAATTAGTCATTTGTTTAATTATTTTATTTTAGAAGGATTCTGTTATTTCAAGTCTACCGAGAAAGTGTTTTATAAATAAAAATTAATTATTGATTGGTTGAAAACTGCTTACAAAATTCTTTATTAAGTAGAGGATTGTAAAGGTAGCCTGAATTGGTATAATAAATTGGTTGTTGTTGTTACCAATCTCCATGTCTATGAGTGTATTAGACGCGGTCCACTCACTTTCCGGAAATCAAAAACAAGCGTAGGAGTCTTGTAGAAATCCTTAAGAGACGACCCCGGGCACTCAAGAATATGTGCCGATGATGCCGGCCGCTCCATTTTGGCCTTTAGGGCAATTTCTAAATGCTTTGAGATCTTTCTCGAAAGGAAGCGCCTTCAGGTGGGCGCTGAAGAAGCGGGAAAGTGTAGTCTGAACATATCTATCGCAACCAATCGCAAGAAATTTTCCAGGACAACCAGCTTGATATCAGGGATTACAGTTCAAGATATGTCAATGAATTAGTAACTGGTAAAGGTTCTTCAGATATATTGGAATAGGAATAACTAGTGATGTTTATCATTTTGGAGTGTTTAATTGGGGAATTGATTTGATGAGTTACTTTAAATAATATTTTAACTGGCCTTTTTTTAATATCTTAGTCTGTTCGCACGTTCAATGCAACCACATGTGAAATAGTACCTCTAAGAGTGGCAAAATGCAGGCCTCAGTCGCCAAATAGCAAAATATAATCGTCCATGTAAGAAACTGTCTTTTCCTAGACTTAAACGGCAGTTGCTACGTTTACAGCAACTGCAAACGTCAATCTCGAATCTAGAATTAAATTAATCCGCTTAAATCACAAGAATGCGACCTTATAGCTACGTTTTTTTTTCTTTTCGAAGGGTTTTGAAATGATTGACACAAATTGCAATATCAGTTTTTTTTAAATCAAACAGTTGACTGTATCTAAGAACTTTTGTTTTTAATCTTTAACCGAGCAGAGAGACGGTGGCAGTTGCAGCATGGGAGAGGAAGGCCCCGGTGCTTGTGTCTAAAAGGAATATTTTTATACTATTCAAAAAAGTGTTAATTAGTGTGTATATAGAATATTCAGTAAACGCCGTGAAGAGTGTTTACATTCTTCAATTATCTATGTGACGACAAGAGATTATTAGAGCCTTACTATTAGTAAGAGTTATGAACTTTAATTCTTTGTTAGTAACGAAATAAGTATTGGTTAAAAAGATTCATTTCAATTGGTAGCAAACGCTTGAGATTATATCAAAGTTTCTGTTATAAACTGAGCCAAGCCGATGATTCAACAAAATTTCTGGTTGACTGATATTTCTCTGCATGTTTGTTTGCGCGCGTTGATTTTCAGTAGCAGTATGCGGAGAAACATCCCTGAAAAATCAAATGAATTCGAAAAATTTCTGTTAAATAATTAATGAATCTTATGTTTATTAGTATAATCATACTTAACAAAAAATTTCTCATTAAATTAATTATTGTATCAAAAAGAACTAAAAATAAACAAAGTTTCCTAAAACGGAAAAAAAATGTTTGATGAATATTTATGACAAAAATTTGCTTGACCAGCTATGGCGACGAGTTTGTTTTAGAGCGCCTGTTTCTAAAATTTGATTGACTCATATTGTAGTTAGTCCTTGGCCTCCAAAGTAACTCGTTCTCTCACCGATTGGGATTCTCTTCATTAGCTTGATTATCATGAAATTTTTCTTTGATGCCGTTCAATCGCAGAAGCTATGTGGCAATGAAACCAGTCTTGATGTCTTTTCGGTTGGGCAACTTCCCATTCCCAATTGTTGGCTACTGATAAGAGAATGTTTTATGCAGTTAAATTGTATTGCAACTGAAAATGCGTATTTGCTGTCATTTTCAATGTCTTTTACGAGTCATAACAATGCAAAGTATTTCGAGCGAGTGTTAATCGAGAAATTACGCGGGTAGTTTTGATTTGAAATCTCTTACAAGCAATATTAAAAAGTTTCCGAACTGTTGGATGTTTCCATGGAAACTTACATGGATCGATCAAAGACATCGAGTGTTTTACGAATTCATTCCATATGCGTGGGAGTAGTATGCATTTCTGCAATACTACCACGCAGGACGCCTTAGGCAAATAACAGTTTTAATGAATTGCGTCTAAGTGGACAGAGCAGTTCTTTTACAGGATCGAATGTTTCGTATCATACTTTAAAGATAACTGTAACCAAAGTTACCAAAATGGTTTCACAATGTTAAAAGCTAATATTATAACAATGCGAAGAATTTGTTATTTTACTAAGTTTTTTTTAAATTTTTTTATTGAGAGATAATAAATTTTTTTTTGGTAAGTGTTTGTGAATCAAAAACTTCTCTTCATTCTCTGAAAACAAATTTTTTTCCATGCTCTGTTTTGCCAAAAATTTATATTCAAATATTAATTATTAACATACGAAAAATGTTTTATATTTAAAATTTAGAAACTTTCAATAACTATAAGATTATTACAAAGCTTTCAAGAAATAGAATCCAGTTGATACTCAAAAACACAAAATTAGAAAAATTTGTAAAATCCTTGAAAATTTAACAATTTGCAAAATGTGTTTTAGTATAAACATTTTAAAGGCTTTTTTTATTCGACAAAGAGAAACAAGTATAAAAGGCAATTAGTTATTATAAAATAGTTCTAAAACAGATGAATTTTCATATTAAGTATATTTTGCTTAAAATTTAGTGCAGGGAATTACTTTTGAATTTTTACTTGAATGTTGAATTCAGTATTGAATTAGCACATGATCAAACAGTTTAATAAAAAAGACTCGATTCTATTTGTGTTTTGTTGTGAAGGTTACCGAATACCCTATAATTAAAAAACAATCAAATTGGATCTGTGGAACTATTTCTAATCATCCACACAGTCTCACCGCATCCATAAAAATTAAAAAAATTTTCAAAGCTTGTTCTATAATTCGAACTTAACATTATTCACTTTCATTGTGATGTGAGCTGACTAAATGTACATTTTGTGTAGAGACTCCACACACAAATAAAATGTGAGGCCGTGGTGACTTGGTTGGTCAGGGTGCAGTGGGGGCTCGTGACCAGTTGGGATGGGGATTCATTAGTTCACTGGAGGGGCTGGGTGGGGGGGCTGGGTGGGGGGAACATGCTGACCGTCCTGAAAGCTAGGTTTTTGAAATTAAAAAAATAATAATTAATGGTTTTAATTAGAAATATTCTGATGATTAAATAATTTAACTTAGCATTAAAGCATAAATTATAAAATTTTAAATACTTTATATGATGATCTCCATTGCAAATCTGCTTGTATCTCCCCTCCACCCCCAACTGAAATCTTGACCACGCTACTGTATTAGTTTACTAAACAATATATTGCTGTAACAAAGGGACTACTTTAGCGGGTTTCCTAGTATTAGGAGTATTTGATTTAAAGCATAGATACATATTAAAAGCAAAGTAAGAAGTTATAAATTGTAAAAAAACTGCTTAAAAAATATAGAGAAAATAGAGAATCAGAGAAATAAATATCAGGTTTCCTTATTTCCTTTGGCAACTATTCGTCACTCGCTACTAAAGTAGATGCACAAAGAAAGAAAAAAAAATTCATTCTACCTAGAACAAGCGTCTCGAGCCAGAGCCTGGAGCCTCGGCTCCCAGAAGATTTTGGCTATGATTCAGTGACTTGGCGATGTAAAGAAAGCGATAAGTTTCTCTGGCTAGGAAGTTTATCTCATTGTTAAACATGGCGGATTTCACAGCTACGTTTTCCGTTTTCCTTTAGAAAAATGTATCGATTTAGTATTGTTATATTTTTATAAATATAACAAATTATTAGTTAATTAATTCATCGGGAATATAATTTCTTTGTATTATAAAAACAATGTATGTGTGTGTATTGCGTTTACATGATCTTTTCCTCTCTAAAGATTAAACGACTTAGTATTGTTATATTTTCGTAAAAATAAGAGAGAATTTGTTTATTAATTCATTGTGAATATAATGTCTATGCATTATTAGAACTATTAATTATTTATTCATAAATAATTTACTATTGTTTATAAATATGTAAGTTGTTATGTTTATTAAACAGATTATGCATAAACCCTTTTGACATTATTGCAAACAAAGTAGCTGAAAAATATTTTATACGAAGTTTCTACTTAAGAAAGAATTTTATTTTCTGAAATTTATTTAGCTTGATATTTTGATTTATCTAAAGGAAGAGAAGAATTGTAGTTAATATTATATGATTCATTGTTTCTTTACAAAAATATTTCTCCTAATTCAGATTCTTTATTTTAATCACTGTTCAAATTCATCACCATCATGAGAACAGTATATTTTTTCATCAAGTACATCCTCACTGGGTACCTTCTGCTGAAACAGTTTTCTTCGAGAACTCATCTCTTTCATTTTCAGTTAATTTTATGTTTGTACACTATTCTATAGAAGTAAAACGGCTAACAAGAATAGGAAAATAATCTGTAGCGCAAAATTGAGCTGCTTATGAAAAAAGTTTTGAAGCAATATTTGTGGCTTTGGGCACGGAGTCATCCCAATGTTATATGAATTCTGAGAAATTTAGTGAAAAAAATTTATTTAGTTTCACCCTCAGTTTTTTACATACGATATTTTATTCCCATTTATATTTATAATATCTTTATTAAAACACAAAAATCAGAATGAAATGTTATACTGAGTGTCTTTTTATTCATATAAATGAAAATTATAAATTTTCCCGTTTTTAAAGATTATAAATCTTTTTGTATTTCAAATAAATGAGTCGCATTCTTAAATTGAACTACAGATGTTCAATATTTACAACTTGGGATGTATCTTACTTTGAATTTTTAATTTAAAAAATAGACAATGTACACAATAAATAGCAAAATATTTTTTATTCAGCGGTTTTTTATCGAAATTTATATTACATACAAAGTTTATTAAAACAAATTATGTGTGCAAAAAATGCTTTAAACAATTTTTATTTTGAATTAACAGATATTTTAATTTTGGCTTTGGAAAAAAAACTTGAGATGCTAATTTATAATTAAAGCATGATAGTGTCAAAAACAATTTAGTCAAATTAATTTTATCATGAGAATACAGAAATAAGAAGGAAACGTAATAATGCAATTCACACTTCTTTGTTACTTTCATATTATCACATCCACCTTATCTGCGAAAAAATAAATGTCTTTAGCACCATATAAAATACAAATAAAGTTGTTATCTATTTCTATTTTAAATATGGTGCTAAGATATAAACAAACTATTCCGCTTTTCCTTCATATTTCGAAAAAATATTAAAACTTGCAAACATATATAAACAAATCGACTAACACGAACCTCGTTTCAAATTAGACCAGGGAATAAGAAAACATAGGGTTACTAATATTAAGTCTGAACAATAGTCACATTTTACACCACCAAATTGTTGCAACTACTCTCTTCAACTGCGCATGCGTTAGAATTCCCATTTGGAGCCGACGTTCCGGGCCCGGTCTCGAGACGCTTGTCTACCTAGAATGTCCATCCAGTCAAAACCGGTTCTCAATTTCCTGTAAAGACCCCTAAACTACATTCCAGAGAATAATAGTTCCCTTTATACTGAAAGGGGAGGTTTTGGATCTTCAAATGTACAAAGTAAAATATTTTCCCTGTCATCGGAATGGGGAAAAATTATCCCCACTGTCGCTCAATTTTCCTTTAGCGACCAGTTCAATAGTTTTTTCTCGGATTAGCCAATCATGCTTTCCGATTTTATGACGCGCACAAGCGAAAAACATACTTGGGAGGTTCAGAGCCCGATGCTATAGGAGCGGTGTTTGAAATGATTTACCCCGATCTTTAAAAGGCGCTATAACTAAAAATAAACCAAAACAGTCATATAGATAGTGGTTTAATAGTGATGTATTATACTTCACCAGGTATTTATTTTGTAGGGGGTTCACAGAACCTATAGCACGAGCCGCCACTGTTAGGGTGTCGTTCTCATGATCGAAAGGTAGTGAGTTCGACCTGGCTACTGCTTCTATCTAACTGGTAGAGCCTAACTCAGGGGTAGGTGCGGGAAAGCATGCTGCTGCAACGACAACAACAAACAAAAGTGTAGGTCAAAAAATATATTTTGACGTAAAACAAATTTTAATCTAACAGATATCTGAGGACCATCGGATGCCTTTACTTAAAAAATCCCGGGATATTTTCTTATTTTGGACGTAGATGTTTGCAGTAGCTCTGAATGAGTTTTAAACTGTTGCTCCGGGTATAAAAATAACCATTGAGTGGCCGTCAAACGACCACCTGCTAGTACTGGATGCAATAATTCCAAATAATTCATGATCTACTAGTACTTCGTTTAAGGATCGAATTACTGCCTGATAAAACGTATTGCATTTATAAACAGAATAACTGATATATTTTCATTTAGAGTGAATGCTGCTGCCGTAGAAAATTTTAAATGTTTTAAACATGTAATCATCTACAGCATACATAATTTTCAAATATGTGTACAGTAAAAAAGTGAGATTTGCATTTTAAATAATTTGAAATTATATATATATATATATATATATATATATATATATATATATATATATATATATATATATATATATATATATATATATATATATATATATATACACGAGGTTTGTCCGGAAAATACGTATAAAAGTTAAATAATAACTATTTTACTGTTTTAAGTCATCACCAGGTGGCACTACTGCTGTAACAAATCCCATCAACGCTCATTTCGAGTCAGACCACTCTGCGTGTAAGTAGGAGTCTGCGGCTGCTTGTTAACAGTTACTCTTTTTCACCTGCCTTCGGCATGGAGCTCTCTCTGAAAGAGGAACAGAGCCAGAGTGAGAACGGAAATTTTTACGTTGAAGTTTTGACACGTCTCAGAGCTCGTGTGGCCCCAGTTCGACCGGATTTCGCTGAAGGGGGCAGGTGGATGTTTCATAACGACAATGCGCCCGCTCACACGTCGCTCGTTGTGCGTGACTTTTTGGCCCGAAACTCAATCACCGTGACAGACCACCCGCCTTATTCACCCGATTTAGCCCCTTGTGAATTTTTCTTGTTCCCGAAATGCAAAATGGTGCTTCGGGGGCGGCACTTGGGAGATGTGGAAGGCAGAAACGCCACGTCAACTGAACAGCATCACAACTGAAGACTTTCAGCAGTGTTATCAAGAGTGGAAACGGCGTTGGCAGAAGTGTATCTCGTCTCCGGGTGAGTACTTTGAAGGAGACCCTATTGTAATACCTGAATAATTGTAAAATAAAGTTATTATTCAACTTTTATACGTATTTTCCGGACAAACCTCTTATAAATATATATATCAAACAATGTGTAATTATAAAAATTGTAAATTGCATATGTATAATTAAATACATTTAAATTAAATATAAGAAATTTATGGAAAAATAAAGTGCAAATAATAATAAATAATGAATTACTTTTTTCATTTTATCAATGATTTCCTGAATCACGTGATATAGCTAGAAGGAAGTCTTTGCTTCGGCTACATGCCCCCCAACCTGTTTCGGCTAGGTACCCTGTAACATTTCGAGAGTCCCATATGTCATATTGAGAAGTATATTCAACTATCACAGAAACATTCAATGTCTTAAGGTCGTGGCAGATTGGTTAATTAAAGCGTAGTTCTCATTACAGGAAGGTAGTGAGTTCGAATCCCAGCTTAACTGAAGATGCATCGTGTTCGCTAGGGTATGCTAAAACTGGGCGTTGTCGCCATGTCCTTTGTGTGAAATGATACCCTAGGGGGGGTTGGCAGGCCAAGTATCGGGGTTCTTCTCCTTGGTCCCTGCTTTAAAATCATGAAGCCTCCTTCCGATTGATTGAGACCCACTCAGGTACAGGAAGCATGCTGGTGCAACAACATCCAATTGCTTAAGGAATTCACTGCTTTGAAGGGTATACGAAATGCTTTTGGTGATTGACTGAACCATGATTATATCCTAACAATTCCACCCTTCGTCATTCATGATTTCTGACCATGGCGTTGGATCATTCAGAACAATGAGGTGTTTCTTCTTTCAACGACGAAAAGCAATTTTCGAGTCTGTCATTTGAACATGTCAAAGCTGTTCGGTCTTTTTATTTGCTTACAATTTCTTCGATTTTCGATGCTTTCAGCGTCCGATTCGCCGCTTTCATTCCTGATGAGTTTCTTTCGCGCTTTCCACGTAGAAGCGATTCCCCAATTTCAACCACGTGTTCCTACTCCTAAGAAATGATGCTTGTTAAGCAAATTCACACAAAATAGACTAGTCACGCACACTGTATATTTTTGTTTCCTCTGTAGTCCTCTAGGTTGTTATTTGTGAAGTGTCCCAGTAATCGATGCACTTCATAAAGACCGTTTCCTGTTGCATCCTTTCTTAAAATCCTGAAACGAAGAAATTTGAATCTCTTAAACTGACTGAAACGTTTGGCATCTTCATGCTGGGACTTCGGTATTCCTGCTTTCTTTTGACATCTGGAATTGTTTCATCGGAAGCAGCGACGCTCTTTTGTGGGGGTGTGCGTACATGTGCTTCCCTCCGCTTAGCCCCTCGTAGAGAGACAACCGGGTTGTAGTCTTCGTCATTGAGAAGGGAGCGACAATAAAAGAAAACCCAAATACTCGACCTTCGTCGTTTCACTCAGAGGACACTGCGAGCTCGGTATCTTTAACATATTTAGCGAACACGATGGGCCTTTTGATTAAGCCGGGATTCGAATTCACTGCCTTTTGATGGTGAGAATGCAGCGATTCACGAGGATGTTAAGCAGTGGATTATTGGGTCATCGCGCGAGGGAAAATTCCCCGGCCAAGCTCGCTATGCCGTTAACAATGCGAAATTAATTCAGTAGGGTTCGTCTTTCGTTTCCACCAGAGCATCACGAAGCACTGTACGACTTTGCTCTGAGCTCTTCCGATAGATGGCACCACCAGATGATTCAATCCCTTTATTTTGACACTGATCTGGTGGGGGAGGAACTTTTCTCCATGGTAACTACTCAACGACCGACCACAGGAGTTTCGATTTGACAAGCACGTACACCGAATGCACTCGGTGGGTCTTTGGCGGCGGCATTGGGAATCGAAACCTGCCCTTCTGGATGGAAGGCCGATGTCCCCCCCCCCTCTATTATGCTGCCGCAGCCTGTAAAGTTTAAATGGGAGACATGAAGCTCTACAGTTTAAAATATAAAAGAGTTACAAAATAATTTAATTAATAGTGTCACAAAAAATGATGCTTTCTCCACGAAATAAACCTAATATTTATGTATATATTAGAATATTTTTGAATATAATAATTCAGAAACTGTGTAGCAGAATGTGAAGGCAGTGAAAGTAAGACACAAATACATTCCAAATAGAGTTATTTAAAGAAGTGATTAAATAAAGTTAAATTGTCCATCTGTAAAAGAGGAGTGAGCCTTACCGTGGTTAGCAGACACCTGTTTCTTACTTAAGGGGGTTTTGTAGGGGATGCTGCGGGGTTGTTGAATGTATAAAAAAGGACTTAGGAATCGAATGGAATCTGTGTTTTAGGACTCCAGTTTGGGGGTAAAATAAAGAACATTCATAAATTTAGAATTGTATTAAACTGGTTACATTATCAAAGAACTTTTATTCCATTATTCTAACTTAGCTTATAAATTTAATATCATTTATATATATATATATATATATATATATATATATATATATATATATATATATATATATATATATATATATATATATATATATATATATATATACACACACACACGAGGTTTCTCCGAAAAATACGTATAAAAGTTGAATAATAACTTTATTTTACTGTTTGCAGTCACCGCCAGGTGGCACTACTTCTGTAACCAATCCCATCAACGCTCAGTTCGAGTCAGATCACTCTGCGTGTAAGTAGGAGTGTGCGGCTGCTTGTTGAAAGTTACTCTTTTTCACCTGCTGTCGGCATGGAGCTCTTTCTGATTGAGGAACAGAGCCAGAGAGAACGGAAATTTTTACGTTGAAGTTTTGACGCGTCTCAGAGCTCGTGTGGCCCCAGTTCGACCGGATTTCGCAGAAGGGGGGCAGGTGGATGCTTCATAACGAAAATGTGCCCGCTCACACGTCGCTCGTTGTGCGTGTCTTTTTGGCCTGAAGCTCAGTCACCTTGACAGACCACCCGCCTTATTCACCCGATTTAGCCCCTTGTGAATTTTTCTTGTTCCCTAAATGCAAAATGGTGCTTCGGGGGCGGCACTTGGGAGATGTGGAAGGCATCAAGGCAGAAACGACACGTCAACTGAACAGCACCACAACTGAAAACTTTCAGCAATGTTATCAAGAGTGGAAACGGCGTTGGCAGAAGTGTATCTCGTCTCAGGGTGAGTACTTTGAAGGAGTAATACCTGAATATTTGTAAAATAAAGTTATTATTCAACTTTTATACGTATTTTCCGGACAAACCTCGTATATACATATATGTTGCATTGGGGATGTCTAGGGGTTTGTTGAATAAAGACTTCAAGTTAACTAACAAAGATATTTAATAGTACAAAAGATTACAGGAGAGTTTTTACTAAGTCCTGACTGATCCATCGCCCCGCGCAGTGTGTGGGTAGAGGAGTGGCTCTCAAGTGGGCAGTAACGGTGGCGCTGCACTCGCTGAAGTATACAAAACACACACACATATATGTATATATACTTGCCATGTGTTTCTTTGACGTCCAAAACAAAAATAACATATACTATTTTTTAATAGGGGGACACTTATACTTTAAGCATTTTGGTTCCGGTTGTTGCTGGTGTCCTGTTTGCAGTGTCGATCATCCTCACGGTGGCCACCTGTAGATGCATCAGGAGGAAATGCCGGAGGAGAAAGTTCAGAAAAAGAGTTCTTCCAGTAAGTGTGTGAAACATTTCATTAATATAAACGCTCGTAAAATAAAGATGCACCAAATTTTGCCAGTCATCCATCAAGTCTGGCTCCTTAATTTGAGCGTTTATAGGTTTGAATTCTATTTGGAGTATGGATATTTGTAGGAATTCACAGATTTTACTTTGAATGAATTATCACATTATTTTTAACTCTTGCGTACAAAATGTGACTGTAAAAACAAATGAACCCAGAGTGTGATCTTTAAACTTTGCAAACACTATCTGATTTTTTAAATCTAAGCGAAAATTCTTTAAGTCGAAGCGCCGCGCGTAAAACACATCCGATGGAATGACGTCATTTATGAGTAGGAAATATCTGGCAACGTTGCGCGCGACAGCTTTCATTGGAGTTTTCGACCCAATGTTTTAGGTCTTATTCCTCGTGCTAGAAATTTAAAATGGAAATAAATTACAATTTTTCAACTGAAGAGGAGGAATTTGTTATAAATCTTTATAGAGACAATTTTAATTTTTTTAGAAGCATACTTATTTGTAATTTAAATTTTTGCGCTCTTCAGTTGTTCCATAATTTTATTTAATTTATATAGACCATCAATGGCTTTGGGACTCTAAAGACAATTCTTATTTCCATAAGTACACAAAAGAAGTCAAATAAATAAAGAAATTTCACATATTTTTGCTGAATTCTTTCAAAAGGCTGTTACAGATAATATAAAATTTATATTAACTGTATATAAATCTATACAATTAAGAAAGATAAAAATAAAGCCAAGTTTTTTTAATGAAATGGCAAATACTTTTAAATTACAAATATTCGATAGTATGAAAATTTGAAATTTACTATTAATTTAATAAATTCCATTAATTGAGGAAAGTTGTTGATATTGTTGAGGAGGCATTGCTTAAATAATGTGTGTTGCACAGAGAAATTAAATATTTGTAAAGCAATGAAAAATAAGTAAACAAGATTTCGTAGTCGATTGGAAACGGAATAGAAGCAAATTCTCGTTGGTTTAAAATATCTATGACGTCAGATAACACGTTTTATCTACGTCACACCGTATCAGAACGGCTATCATCCGACTGCCTAGAAAGCATCGTCTGCTCCCAGTCTAAAGTAGGGCCTCTAATAGAATGGGAAGATTTTTTCGGATTTGGGCCAATACTTTTCAATAGAACTCCTCGGTCTGGAATTATGCTAAAGCAACACTGACACTCGGTCAGCCTTCAGATGTGAGTTGATAGCGATTGTGGAGGGGGTTGTTGCTATCATTTCCAGCAACTGTGATTTTAGAGAACTATAGAATTTTTCGGATAGCCGCAGTGCACCAAGACATGTCAGTGACTGGTCCTCTATAAGCGATGAAACAAGTGTATCTATTCTGCTCAAATTGAAAATGATTTCCCAAGGCCATGATGGACATGTAAATAATAGTGTAAATATTCCCATGTAAATATTAGTGGTAATGAGACAGCAGATAGGTACCAAAGAGGGTAGTATGGAAGAGACACCCACTGATTCATCACTTACATACCAGGAACTTTACTCTAATAAAACATCTAGACTAAACTCAATCTGGCAAATTTCACCCATGCCCCGATGGTACTCTGGAACACTCACTGGAACTCATCTGGAAATAAAATGTGATCGATAACCTCAGACTGCCTTAGCCAGATTCTCAAGTGGACAAATAAAATGTGTATCGTTTGAACGTGGTACAAAAAATTATCTCCCTTGTAAAAAATTCTATAACCATCCAGCCTCACCGAAACATATTCTGGATTGCGTCGGGCTTTCCAGGGAGGATTTATCTTCAGATCCCCTGCTAGTCATCGATTTTCTAACTGTCAACAATTCATTGGAGTTGATCTGACTAATGTCAGATCTTTAAATAGGATACGCCACATACACATCTTCAATACTACCGCATGGTTTTAGTAATATGTGGTTTTAATACATGTCGATGTCATACAAAAAGACAGCCATTCCCAAGTTATAATAGTACACAAGCAGGACTGATCATCCGCAAACATCAATGACAGAATAGAAAACAAACTGGGCCTCACTCTGCTGTCTCGTCCTGGGAATAACGCAGGTCGAGCTTCCTGGATTGATCCTGAAGGGCGTTTCGAAGAGAAGAGGCGACCTTCAATGGCACTCGTCGAGGCCTTGCTGTGGATCAAGCTTATTCATTTGCAAAAGTTTCTACTTTCGTAAAAGTGTCCGGGTGAGTTAGTTATTGTCGACTATTAGAAAGAAATCAGTTGTCGTTGTACTCCTGTGCCTAGTCCTGAGTTGGGCTCTTCCTGTTAGATAGAAGCAGCAGGATGGAGTCTTCGTGATTTTGAAACAGGGACCAAGAAGAAGACCCCCAATACTTGGCCTGCCACCCCCATTTGGAGGACGTTGCGACTCCGCCCAGTTTTAACGAGGCCCAGCCGTCTTTAGTGAACACGACGGAACAGGAGTCTGGATTCGAACTCACTACCTTCCGACCATGAGAACGACGCCCTATCCAAGTAGGCCACAGCTGCCCAGAATGGAATCGGTACCAACCGCTCTCTGTATGGGGTCATCTCTGATCTTCCGATCGTGCCCACTGCCTGCTTCGAATACGAGGGGAGGTGCGCAGACATCCAGTGGGGCAACACTTTTTCTCCGGCGCTGCTCGACTGTCGCATTCTTTTAATGGGATCAAACTATACAGAGACATTTTCTTTTGTGAAATAATGTTGAAAGGGGAACTTTTTCTTACATATTAAAATTTTTTATTTGTTTTGTTTGCATGATTTATAATGATTAGACCAATGCAGAATTTATTTTAAAAGAAAGTAATATATAAAAACGAGGAATGATTTTTAATTATTTAACAAATAACTTCGACAATTTTCATGTATTTTTGATAATCGGGTTTTAACATTGATATTAAAATGTTTTGGTGATTGTATATTGTGATGTGTAGAATGGCCGAGAAAGTTAACGATTACTATTTCCTGGACAATACATTTATTTAATTACAAACAAACATTTAATATTAAAACAAAACACAAATTAACTCGGAGCCTTCTGCTCCAAGCAGAATAATACAACCTATCGCGGACCTCGCTCCGCCGAAACTGTTCTAAAATGCGGCAACCTCTCGAAAGAGATCAAACCACGCCAAGCGCGGTTTGTTGATCGCCAAACAGTCGCCAGTTACTACATATATATATATATATATATATATATATATATATATATATATATATATATATATATATATATATATAGCACATTCTGGATTGCGTCGGACGTTCCCGGGAGGATTTATCCTCAGATCCCCCGCTAGTCCTCGACTTTCTAACTGTCAACAATTTATTGGGGTTGATCTGACAAATGTCAGCTCTTTGAAGAGGATAAGCCAACAACAACATATATTAATACTTTTTTTTAACAAACAAGTAATGTCTTAAAATCATTAATGCAATTATTTAAAAATCCTAATTATTAAAATTAAAGTAAATGCTTTCATTGTTAATAAAATTGAAAAATATAGTGATATTTTTCATTATATATTAATTTATTATTTCTATAATTTCAAGAAGCATTTTTGTTTTTCTCTCAGTACGAGAAATTTATTAACTTCTGTACTAGAAGACAAAACAGACATATGTTTTTTTTTTGCATTTTTTCGTAATTTATTTATTATTTTTTCATTTATATAAGACAAAACAATGCATTAAACGAAACAGGATTGGCTGAGATTATCCCTTCGAAATTTCCAATATTCCCCAGTAAATTCCCGTGGTTCAAAATTCCCGGAAATTTTACATTTCTAACGTGAGTACACAGCTCTGTATTTGAAAAGAAAGACTTTTGACGCGGTCTCAAAAACCCTGACAATCCAGTAAGCAGAAAACACAGCCACTGTGTTTAACTAGGCCACATCTTCGTTTTCGAAAAGCACTGCGAGACCTCTGTAATATATCGTGAGTTCGAGTAGACAGCCATCGAAAACATGCACCCGCTGTACTGAGGGAAAAACTTGCCTCAGTGAATTTAGTTCCTGCCTCGTCCGGAAGTTTCTCACCCAATGGCGCCTGGTGTTAGGTAGTGCTGGATTCGAAGGAGGGACCCGCTGCTGTGTGCCACGCCGCTCTACAACGCTGTGGAAATTCCAGAGCTCAAAAGGTTAAAAGTTGGGTCCATTTTATAAGTAAACACCAGCAGAGGTCCCTGTACCGAACCCTGAAAGGGTTTTACCAGATTTGATGGACCCGCTGGAGAGAAAAGAAAACGGAACACAGTACATACAAGACAATACAATTATGCTTGCAATCATATGGAGACACTGGAAATTATTACTTTTACAGGGTAAAGAGGGTTTGTAAAATTTACTATATAACACAAATTGGGTTGCAATTGAGAGTTAACACGTGGGCACGTAAGAAGCATTCAAAGGAGGTATCAGACAAAATACATGGCAGGATGTTGTAAGACAGGCATATGAAATACATATCAAATTGCATGCATATAAGAGATAAAGAAAATAAATGGAAAAACAAAAGATTAAAAATGATAAAACAGAATTGAATACATATACCTGCACTTACTGCAAATGAATGAGGTTATAATGATTAATGAACAATTAATGAATTTAGTTTGGATTTGATAGTTGGGTGTAACGGTTCAAAGTAAGTTAGGTCATATGAAATTCTTAGCTATATATACAAAAAGTTTAGGTTGGTTATACATCATGTATTAAAATAGCATGATGAATAGCAAATATATAATATATTATAAGTAATGGATGGTGTCACCAAAAGCTGGAACACTCCCACGCACTCCCTCTCTTGAGCCAGCAAACGGCAGAAACGCAAGACCCACCTTGCATTGCTTAACAGTGCTGGATTTTAAGTTCCAAAGAATTCCGTTCGGTCAAAACTTCATGAATGGCATCTGTGATTCTCATAAACACGTGATTTAAATTTTGAGGCGAAATTCCTACACGTTGAAGACATTGTTAATTTGTCTGTTCTCTCTGTAAGATTTTTTTTCATTCTTTTCAGGACTCGATAAAGAATCTAAGACCGTCAGACCAGGCCAGACTGCTGGGCGATGGCGATTCCTCAGACGAGTTCTAAGGAGTTCCGCAATGGAGGGTAAGCATTTTTTTTTCAGCGAATGCCTAGCTGAAAAACCTCCAACATGGATTCAATAACCCGAACTTCATGAAGACAGAAAGAAAGATTGTAACAATTCTTATCTACAAAAAAGAAATCAAAGTTGTAGTGGGACCTGTGAAAACAAAATACAACTCGCATTTATGTTACATGACACACTAAATGTTGCATCATTGAAATTACTGAATTAAAAATCAAGATTCTGCTAATGAATAATAAGGTATTTAAAAGTTAGATTAGAATACAAGTAAAGAAATTGACATTGCAAGGCATTGCAAAAATATGAATCATAGTTTTGTAAATGAACGCTAAGCAGACCTTCATCTGGAGTTCCGGAGAAATCAAACAGTTGATTTTTGTATGAGTTTTCCTAGTCAAACCTTTGTAAATTGTTTTTGTAATCATTAAAGGTGTTGGTTAATAAATGTTTTGTAGTTTATTAATTCTCAATTTCTCCTGCACTCAATATAGTTATAAAAATGTTTTATGCTGCTTCATTCAATATCATTTGCCAGTATTTTTCAAAAGACGCGAAGAATCAATAAAATAGCCCCTATTACGTTAGAGTTGCCGATTCCAGTGTGAACAACTCCCATAGACATAACATTACGTGACGTCACAGCTCGTGTTGAGGCAATTCGCACCCATCGTCGAATATTTCAGATTTTATTTTTACATTTGCGCAGTTGAAATTTGAACATTATTTTATTTTTGCTAAGTTTCATGCCGCATGAGTTATTGGAGTTATAAGTTGCCGAAAATCAGCAACTTGTGCATGCTGCACAAAATAGTTGCTAGCAAGTACTCGGGCAATTTATATCGCCAATGATTTTAAAAACGGATCAGGTTTTGCCTTCTTTTCGCCCAGCGGAAATAGTACAAGAAGTACTTGTTTATTTTCATTATTGTTGTCTAATTCAGTGTTAAACGAACAATCGTGAAGTTTTCAACAGAAGATTTAGAATGGGCATATTAATTTCAATATTAAAGAATTTAACTACTTAAAAAATGTACTACATTTTAATGAATATCTTATGATTCAAATCATTTTGTTTAAATAATTTGAAAATATTTCCAAATATTTAGATGAAGATATTCTTAATAGGATATATTTTTATGTAATAAAAATGCCAGGCAAAATTTTAAAATTTATTATCGAATGTAATGAAGAAAATATCAAAATTTAGTGTTAATAAAATGCTGTATATATATATATATATATATATATATGTGTGTGTGTGTGTGTTACTTCATATTATTTTGTAATTAACTTAATTTAAATTTTATGCTATTTTTAAACCTTAAAATTTGAATTTGAAATTGTGAAAAATAACCATTTTATGAAGGAAGATGCACTGCTTTTTAGATTTTGCTGATATTTTTAGTTTGAATGGATACTTTCAAATAGAATTACCTTAAAACCACATTAATATTCAATCTATAAATCTGGATGATTAAAATACAGTTAAAACATTGTTTAAAAATCCCATTCAGTACTGACTGTTCATTAGTTATGCATCAATATCTGAATGAGCTTTTAAAAATGCTTATTGACAATAAAAATTGCATTTACACTTTTCTTTTCATAATATTTATGCAGTGTATTCTCGTGAATGATTCTTCTCCACGGACTGCAGACACAAGTCTAATTTTTTAAAAAAATGTGAATTCAGACAACATGTCAGATGAAAGGAAGCAGAAAATGTCAAATAATTATTAGAATCAATTATAAAAAGTTAACTCAAGGTGTGTTCATATTTCCAAAATATTTTAATGAAAGAGGATAACCAATTTAGTAAATAAATACACTCATATATTGAAGAATTTGTTTTATTTTCTTAATAAATTGTGAAGGTAACAGAAAAGAAATTTTTTCATACATTGATATAGATAGATAAAAAAATATTTTTAGAAAATGGCATAAGAAAAATAATATCAAAATTTTAAGAGTGAAATTGATTCGAATAAAACGAAGGAAATCCTTTTTAAACGTCCATATGAATTAATTACCATTTTAATAACTTGGCTACAAACAAAATTCCCAAATAAGAATTTATTCTGAAATCTGTTATCTACTAAGTAAAATATGGTAACCTTAAAAATTGTAACCAGAAAAGCGGTCTGTTATTAAATCTAGTAAAACAATTATTTTCTTACAGCAAACCTGTAAGAAATCTCAGGCATTCATTGGACAATGGGTGAAAATTGCCGTAATTCGCATTGTGACGTGGGGGTTGCTCCCATTGAAATTTCGGCAACTCTAATGTAATAGGGGCTTAAAAATCACTATTACATAAAGACAATTAAACCCATGGATTGTAGCCTGCAGGAAAACGGTTTGCGAACGGGAAATAGCGGATTTGATACCTGTCGTACTGAGAAAGACAATGCATGTTAAAGGTTCCGTAGGGTCCATTGTCCCTCAGCTGGCGTGGAAAGGAGAGTGCCAGCTCAGATGTCAGTTTCTTCATTTAACAGTGGTTCAAAATTACGGGACGACTGTGTGTAGCATCTTCCGTCAACAGATATGGAAAGGTAGGGGAATAAAGTAGCTTAACAAACCTGACTTCCGATTTGCAAGTAATGGCAGAGTACGCAATATTGTTGGATAAAGTGAAATAGAGAGAGGTTTACAGAATATGATCAAAAAAATGTGGACTGCCAGCCACTGTCTTCTGATGGCATCGTTCGTTTCTGCCAAACGTTGAAATCGCCGTAGAGTGTGCCATCAAGTAACTGTGTCTGGGGGTTAGCGTACCTGACTGCGGATTTGCATTCGAATCCCGGTCCGGGCATGGATGTATTTTCCCTCTCTTGTCTTTTCCTTGTACGAATGGATTCCCTACCCTATAAACTGTTATTTTATGCTTTTGTCGACTTGGGATGATAATGTTCACTTTAACCATAGTAAACAAAATGAAGAAAATGCTATTAACTGAAAGTACGAAATATGTTTTTTCAATTTTTCATGTAGCAAACTATTACTAAACATATCTATTCAGATTCATTTACCTGATATTCATTTTCCGTTAAATGTTTACCACTTCGCTATATCAGCGAAATTTTATTTTTTACATATATTTCATTGATAAAAAAACACGAATACAAAATGTTTTGTAAACCATAATAAAAAAGTAGCTCATACCACATAGAAAAATTTCAGAGGATAAAGTAATCTGTAGAGACTGGTATTAAGCAGGCAGCAAAGAATTTAAGTGAAAATTTTAAAAATATATAGTTTACAAGACTTAACGAATGTTATTTCAAGAAGAAATATATGGCCTAAAAATAACGAATCAAGTTTCGTCTCTTCACACCTTTAACTTCTTTTGGCATGAACGAACCACTTTTTTCTTCTTAGAGTTGGGTTTGTATGTCATTGGGCACCTCTGCTTTTATCAGCATTTTGTACCATTAACTCCAAACCCAATGTTTCCTAGTTCCAGTTGCTCGGGTCCCCCACTTTATTAATAAAGTCCGATAACCCTTTCATGGAGTCTAGGTGTAACTCCCTAGTATAGATGATGCCTAAAGAAGTTCATCTAGGGAGGACAAGAGCCTCGCATTCATAAATGATATGCTCTGCCGTTTCCTCTTGCGTATGACATTTCCTGCAGATAGGGTCTTGCTGAAACAGTCCCATTTTATAGAGGTGTTTTCTGAAATAGTAGTGCCCAGTTATGAAGCCTACGATTAAACGTATCTTCTGCCCAGAGCATCTTAGAATTTCAGAGGCAATCCTCACTGATGATCCACAGATGATTCTGGTCAGAGAGTCAGTCATGCTAGCGATAGCTTCCTGACTTTCACCAGAAGAATATGGTTTGGAGGTCACTTCTACCTCCTGTGAAGGATTCATTGCTGCCCCTTTACTACATAGCCTCTGAGTTCCCTTGTCTTTTTCAGCAAGGTCTACTTAAAAGGCTTCATCTGCAAATGCAGAAAGGTTTGTTATTTCTTGTGTCTTTTCAGCCACAAGATAACAATTAATAAGCTCAGGTAATATAACAGTCCACCCAGCATTCCCTGAGTTACTGGGCAAGGCAAAAAAGCTCTAGAAATTCGCCAGGCAACTAGAGGCTCCGTTAAGACACCTTTACCGCGGTGCCAAATAGCCCTAGACACGGGTCGCATAACACCAGGGTTTACAGGAGCTGGTTCACGGCCTCTGATTCTATATTCAAGGCTATCCTGTCATTCCTACTGGACGTTCGGCGATCCACCACCTGCCGACGTGCCTGGTAGCTGCCCAGACCCCAGGAACGAACTACTTTAGATTTAAACTTAACTTTAATTGAATAATTTGGTGATTTGAACATTCGTTTTGAAGATTAGTATCTTATTTTTGAATCATTGTAATCGAAGTCTCCTCATTTCTTGATAAATTCCTAATTTTAAGGTATATTGCCGTAAAAGATAAAACAGCATTTAAAGTAGCGAAATTAAAATCAGATAAAAAAAAATGATTTCACGAGCGACATTTATAAACACTAACCAAACTAACAACGGTTCATGCTGACGAAATAAGCTGAATAAAATCAACACCCAAACTGGCGCATCTTTAAGGAAAACTACAATTGAATGTAGTTGGGTCCATCCTATCGACAAAAGCCATAAATCCCAGTAAACACTCCTGTTGCCACACTTTTAATATATTTTATAAAACAATCTCGTCCCCTTTTTGAAACTCAACAACAGTATTCCAAAGGAAACAGCTATGATCTCTCCGCTTTCCGACAACACATTGACCGGAATAATAAATTAATGTCTAAATCTATTTTTCTAAATCGTTTGTGTTGCTTGAAATAAGAAATAATTTTATATTACTTATTTGAATAGTATTAACTATAAATATGCGTTATTTTATCATTAATTAAATAAAATAACCTAATAATTTTAATGTGTTTGTATTTATTTGTAATTGAAGCGTAATTCAGCAATGTGTGTCAAATACGTTTCTCTCAAATAAATATCCAAACAAAATTCATTAAGGATTTTGTTGTTGTTGTTGTTTTCCTATGACACTTGGACAAGCCAAGCTCGCTTTTGCTTTGGCAATGCAAATTAAGTCAATAGAGAGCGTCTTTCATTTCGACCACAGCACCACGAAAGTGAAAGTACGACTTTGCTCTTTTTAAGATGCCTCGTAGTTTTGAACCGCCGTCAGGGGACGAGGCCACACCTGAGCTGGCACCCTCCTCTCTCTCCATCCACGCCACACCAGCGGCAGGACTTTGGACGCCACAGATGAACGTGGACACGTCCCCAACTCACGGAGTTCCAGCAACCCAGTGAAGGAGAGTACACCGTGGTCACCCTCCCAACCACTGCCCGCGGCAAATGATGCTTCACTTAGCTGAGCTTACGGGAAGCGGCGTGAAGCTACTGAGCCACTGGAAATTAAGGATTTTAAATGATTCAAGCAAAAATCTAACAAATATTGAGATTTGAAAAGTATTCAATTTTCTTAAAGTGTAAGGACAGTTAATCATTTCAATATTTCATTATAATGTTGTTTGGCAGTCATCCATAAAGAATGCTTTAGATCTTTTACCAATGTTTGATTCAAAAATATAATTTTTTGTCGCAAATCATAAATAATTATCTTCTTCTGCCCCTTGATGATTTTTAAAAATCATCATTTAAAATGCATAATATTAATCTCCTTCGCATCATGATAGTTATAATTTATCGCCTAATAGCAGAATGTTATTATCAGACATGAAAGGTATGTAGTCTGATTAATATTAAAAATCATGGCTGACGATTAATAGTAAAAAGTCAACACATCGATTAACGGTAGGAAATCGTCGCCAGTGATGAATAGTTCGTTCCCAATGATTGATGGCTAAAAGTCGTTACCAATGATTAATAGTAAAATGTCGTCGCCAGTGATTTGAAGAAAATGTCGTTGCCAGTGATTTCAAGAAAATGTCGTTGCCAGTGGTTGTAAGAAAATGTCGTCGCCAGTGGTTGTAAGAAAATGTCGTCGCCAGTGGTTGTAAGAAAATGTCGTCGCCAGTGGATGTAAGAAAATGTCTTCGCCAGTGGTTGTAAGAAAATGTCGTCGCCAGTGGTTGTAAGAAAATGTCGTCGCCAGTGGTTGTAAGAAAATGTCGTCGTCAGTGATTGTGAAGAAAATGTCGTCGCCAGTGGTTGTAAGAAAATGTCTTCGCCAGTGGTTGTAAGAAAATGTCGTCGCCAGTGGTTGTAAAAAATGTCGTCGTCAGTGATTTGAAGAAAATGTCGTCGCCAGTGGTTGTAAGAAAATGTCATCGTAAGTGGTTGTTAGAAAATGTCGTCGCCAGTGGTTGTAAGAAAATGTCGTCGCCAGTGGTTGTAAGAAAATGTCGTCGCCAGTGGTTGTAAGAAAATGTCGTCACGAGTGGTTGTAAGAAAATGTCGTCGCCAGTGGTTGTAAGAAAATGTCGTCGCCAGTGGTTGTAAGAAAATGTCGTCGCCAGTGGTTGTAAGAAAATGTCTTCGCCAGCGGTTGTAAGAAAATGTCGTCGCCAGTGGTTGTAAAATGCAAATATTAATGGTTTATGATCTATCCAAACTGTAAATTCCTTACCTTCCAACATATATTTAAAATGTTTGATGGAAAGGTAGATGCCAATAACTCACGGTCATGGGTGGTGTACTCTTATTGAGAATCATTAAGCTTTTTTGAATAGAATCCAATTGGCTTCCATACGTCAACTTCAAACTGTTGTAGTACTGAGCCAATCGCCCAATCTGAAGCATCTGTGCATAAAGGGAATGGCAGTCCAGGCTTAGGAAAAACTAGAATAGCAGCATTAGCAAGAGAAGTTTTGCACTTTTCAAAGTGCTGAATGCTTGCATCAGTCCAAGGAACTTTCCTCTTGCCTTTGTTCTTTGCACTTTTAACATTTCATGGAGTAGGAATTGGGTTAGAGCAGCATTCTTTAAATATCATCAATAAAAGTTCACCATACCAAGAAAGGCATGTAAATAATGCAGTGTTTCTAGCAATTTATAATCCAAAATTACTTGAATTTTGTCAAGAAGAGGCGAAGAACCTTTTGTCGAAGTAAAATATCCCAAAAATTCAATTTCGTTAACTCTCATTATAAATTTGGAAACACTGTTGTGAAGAAAGTTTTTATTTAACCTTTTAAACCCCATTTTTAGATGCTTTTTATGTTCAGATTCTGACCATGATGCTACTAATACATCATCGAAATATGGGAAAAGGAAATCTAAGCCACGAAAAACTTCATTTATAAATCTTTGGAATGTTGCCGGAGCATAGCGAAGTCCAAAGCTCATGAACTCATACAAACCAAAGGGAATTATTACGGCAGTTTTTGGCTTATCTTCTTCAAATAATGGAATTCGACAGTATGCTTTCACAAGATCTATTTATGAGAAAATAACTTTATCTTGTAAAATCAGATGAATATCTTCTATTCTGGGTAAAGGATATCTGTCTGGTATTGTTTGTTCATTAAGACGTCTATAATCACCACAAGCTTTTAAAGTACCATCCTTTTTATTAACTAAATGCAGGGGACTAGACCAATGCGATTTAGATGGTTGAATGAATTCATTATCTATCATAAATTGAAATTCTTGTTTAGATACTGCAAGTTTTTCAGGGTGTGGTTGTCGTGCTCCAGAATGTACTGGTTGACTTTAGTTTGGATATAATGCTTAACATCATGTTTAATAGATATAGTTAAAACATTTGGTTTAGTGATATTCAAAATCCATTTCACTTTGTTTAACATGAGACGTGTGTGCGATCAATGAATTTCAAAAATATTTTCTAAATATAAAAATGATTAACTGTACTGAGTACAAAGCATTTTAAATCGATTCCAATTACTTGTTTTATAGTAAAAAAATAATTTTTAAAAACATGCATTTTTATGTATTACGCCTAAGTAGCTCAAAGGTTTTGTAATTCATGCGAATATTAAATTAAAAGTCCCACAATATCTTGAGAATTTCCCGGTTAATCGGAAAACGCTTTTGAATAAATATTATTTTGAAGCTAACTAAAGTATTCATTTTAATTTCACAGAAATAAACATTTTGAAAAAAAAATAAACAATTGAATTGCTATAAAGGTTAATGTGACAAAGTACATGAAATTCAAAAATATCTATATATCTTCAGAAATATCTAGTGTACACTAAAAATAGTTGGCTTCATTTACTATAGGATGCACATTTAAAGCTAAAGCAAGTATTTATTTTATTACAAAAAATAAATTTTAAGAGAAAAAAGTATTTTTATATATTACACCTAGTGATACAAGTTACTTATGATTCGCTGGACCATTAAACTGAAGATTCCACAACATCTTTAGGAATTCCTTATCTATCGGAAAATACTTGCATCAAATTCTAGAACTAACGATTGCATTTAATTTACTTTGAAAAGTAAATTTTTCGAAAACATCCAACGAACACAAAATCTTAATCGGAAGTCTCCTTAGTGAGCGGGATATGTTTGAGCAAAATAAGAACTAATCGCCCGCGGAAACTTATTAAAGTGCACACATAAAATAATGTGAGTAGCGCATACTTAAGAAAGCTGAGTTTTGTAGAATAACAGTCCAATGGACAAATAGTCTCGAAAGTTCTTTCACTTAGTGCGATCGGAAACTTGTGAGTGGTCATTGAATTTCAAAAGTTTCTATATATCTTCAGAAGTATTTTGTAAATATAAAACTGTTGCCTGTACCAAGTATAAGAGAAAGATGCACTTTTGAAGTACTTATATTTTTTTTACAAAGAGTATATTTTAGAAAAAATTTTATATATAAAACGCCCAGTGACACAAGGGTCTAAAACACAAGGGTCAGGGGATTAGGACGAATATTAAATTCCAAATTCCTGAATATCTTGAGAAATTCCCGTTTTATCGGAAAACTCTTGGGAGCATTTATCTTTGAAAAATATTCAAAATTTCTAATGATTACCTTTATTCTATAATAAAAAAATAAATATTTCGTGAAAAACTCTATTATTGCTATAGCGGCTGATGTGACAAATAACTTGCACGTAAAAAATTTCTATACATCTTCAGAAATATCTCGTCTATACAAAATAGTTACGTGCATTTAGCATAAAATGAACATTTAAAGTTAATATGATTATTCATTATATCACAAAAAATAAATTTTACGGCAAAATTGTCTTTTTATATATTACTCTTAGTGAGACAATGGACTTGTGATTCGCGCGAACATTAAATTCAAGATTCCTTAATATCTTGAGATATTTCCTTTTTATGGGAAAATGCATTGGAGCATTTAGTGTTCAACAAAATTCTACAGAAAGTTTGATTATATTTATTTTATATGAAAATTAAATACTTCGAGAAAAACCTCACTGCTGCTATTACTTCAAATGTGAAAAGTCATTTCCATTCTGTGTGATCAATCACACAATATCAAATATTTCTATAAAACTTCACAGAAATATGTTTATATAACACAGCTTCAAGGAATAATTTTCTTCATTTTTCTATTAATAAAGAATAATTGCATTCAGTTTCTTAAAAATATTAACAAATTCAATATTATTAACATTTTATTAATAAAATTTTGCTTTCAAATAACTAACCCATTTATTGAAATTTGCAAAATATAAACAAAGCACATAAGCACACATTTCAAAATAAAAAAGAAGTCAATATCGTTTCAATATAATACATTTGCCAATAATGAGAATTTTAAACTTATAAACTGATTTAATTTCAAATATTTTTTACAAAAATAAAATAATTGTACACAGGAATGATAAAATCTGTTGTATAGCTTTTAAACAAAACAATATCTGATACAGAATTAAAACGAATAACAGTCTTTTAAAACTAAAAAATTTCGCTGACAAATTTTTTTTTTATGGTTTATAAAGTAAAATCAAACACGGAAAAGCCTTCTTTATGTTAAATTACTAATTTAAAATACGAGAAAAACTTCATAAAGTATTTCAATTTCGTAGTAAATCACTCCTTAAGTATTAAATTAGAAATAGAAACTTTTTGAAAACAATTTCTTCAAGTTTGCAAAACGTAAACAAAACTTAAAAATCTTATTTTTACCATAATTCTGAAGCGGGTGATCTAACAGAGGGAAAATCTTCAAAGTAAAAGGCAATTGAATAAAATAAAATTTCAAACACGATGAAGCACTTAAAAACAATGTATTTTAATAAATAACAGTTCTGGATATTTCTTGTGGACTTTGCTTCTAAATAAGATAAATGAGCTGAAAATTTCAAAGTCCACGCTTCGGTGGGGTTACCGTAACCTCCTCGCGAAGTTTGATTCCATTTTACGTCGATTAAAATGCAGTCCAGCGGAATTTCGCAGGCGGTAGGGCTATCGGTGAGGATGCGGCTTTTTTCTTCTCTCACCAGCTACTTCGCGAAGCTTCTGACGAAGTGGCTATAGTCCGCCGCCTTATATGTGGGGCAGTGTGGTCAAGAAGAGACTCGAGAAGTGTGAGTGGTGGCTGACCTCTTGCACAAAGATCTCGGGGAAACGCTGTAGGGGCGTCCGTCGAGCTCTTCGGCGTGTTCGTTCCTATTAGCGTCTCGTCTTCCGATCACGTAACGACCGATCTATCTCACATATAGACGGCGGCTGTCCACTCAGAGGCGGTCCGGAAGAGTTACTTCTGGTCCCGCCGAAATATGAACACGGACGGTGTTCCATCGCCCGATTGTTCTCGCTGGCATTCCACTCACGGGATGCGAAGCTATTCGAACGCAAAGAGTTCAAGTACCTAATGGGTGTGCTTGTTTCCCGGCTGGTCATTCCGAGAACTGCACTGGCTTCGCCAGCCTGTTAGTGCTTTGACTCGAACAGTCTCATCGAGCTGCGAGTGATGGGGACTCCGGGCACGACGTTCAGTGGTCGTGCCGGCTCGTGAGATTTTAAGTGAATCCCCTATCTATAATCTACGAGTGTTCTAGTCTCGTACTGAGTCCATGCGTAAGACATGATGTCAATTCACGGACATCTGGTCGCTATTCAGAAGCGGTCCCCTGACGAACGCAGTTGCCAGGACGCTGATGGCACAGTCCGATTCGCTCCGTTTACGCACTGCAAGTAGACTAAGGGTGAACCCGAATCCGGTTATCCGGTGGCTGAATGTGAAGCAGATCGGCTCTTGTACAAAGAACACAGCTCGTTGATTTCCACAAATTTTTCAATGATCGCGTGTGCGAATGGACTTTGTCATTTTTCTTCAATCTTGGTTTACTCATTTGGACTAATATACTTAATTTTTTTATAAGTGGGATTGATCGCGTGTGCTTGTGGACTTCAAAATGTGACTTGTCGATATTTCGTGTGGACTTTGCTTCTAAATACAGATAAATGAGCTGAAAATTTCAAAGTCCACGCTTCGGTGGGGTTACCGTAACCTCCTCGCGAAGTTTGATTCCATTTTACGTCGATTAAAATGCAGTCCAGCGGAATTTCGCAGGCGGTAGGGCTATCGGTGAGGATGCGGCTTTTTTCTTCTCTCACCAGCTACTTCGCGAAGCTTCTGACGAAGTGGCTATAGTCCGCCGCCTTATATGTGGGGCAGTGTGGTCAAGAAGAGACTCGAGAAGTGTGAGTGGTGGCTGACCTCTTGCACAAAGATCTCGGGGAAACGCTGTAGGGGCGTCCGTCGAGCTCTTCGGCGTGTTCGTTCCTATTAGCGTCTCGTCTTCCGATCACGTAACGACCGATCTATCTCACATATAGACGGCGGCTGTCCACTCAGAGGCGGTCCGGAAGAGTTACTTCTGGTCCCGCCGAAATATGAACACGGACGGTGTTCCATCGCCCGATTGTTCTCGCTGGCATTCCACTCACGGGATGCGAAGCTATTCGAACGCAAAGAGTTCAAGTACCTAATGGGTGTGCTTGTTTCCCGGCTGGTCATTCCGAGAACTGCACTGGCTTCGCCAGCCTGTTAGTGCTTTGACTCGAACAGTCTCATCGAGCTGCGAGTGATGGGGACTCCGGGCACGACGTTCAGTGGTCGTGCCGGCTCGTGAGATTTTAAGTGAATCCCCTATCTATAATCTACGAGTGTTCTAGTCTCGTACTGAGTCCATGCGTAAGACATGATGTCAATTCACGGACATCTGGTCGCTATTCAGAAGCGGTCCCCTGACGAACGCAGTTGCCAGGACGCTGATGGCACAGTCCGATTCGCTCCGTTTACGCACTGCAAGTAGACTAAGGGTGAACCCGAATCCGGTTATCCGGTGGCTGAATGTGAAGCAGATCGGCTCTTGTACAAAGAACACAGCTCGTTGATTTCCACAAATTTTTCAATGATCGCGTGTGCGAATGGACTTTGTCATTTTTCTTCAATCTTGGTTTACTCATTTGGACTAATATACTTAATTTTTTTATAAGTGGGATTGATCGCGTGTGCTTGTGGACTTCAAAATGTGACTTGTCGATATTTCGTGTGGACTTTGCTTCTAAATAAGATAAATGAGCTGAAAATTTCAAAGTCCACGCTTCGGTGGGGTTACCGTAACCTCCTCGCGAAGTTTGATTCCATTTTACGTCGATTAAAATGCAGTCCAGCGGAATTTCGCAGGCGGTAGGGCTATCGGTGAGGATGCGGCTTTTTTCTTCTCTCACCAGCTACTTCGCGAAGCTTCTGACGAAGTGGCTATAGTCCGCCGCCTTATATGTGGGGCAGTGTGGTCAAGAAGAGACTCGAGAAGTGTGAGTGGTGGCTGACCTCTTGCACAAAGATCTCGGGGAAACGCTGTAGGGGCGTCCGTCGAGCTCTTCGGCGTGTTCGTTCCTATTAGCGTCTCGTCTTCCGATCACGTAACGACCGATCTATCTCACATATAGACGGCGGCTGTCCACTCAGAGGCGGTCCGGAAGAGTTACTTCTGGTCCCGCCGAAATATGGACACGGACGGTGTTCCATCGCCCGATTGTTCTCACTGGCATTCCACTCACGGGATGCGAAGCTATTCGAACGCAAAGAGTTCAAGTACCTAATGGGTGTGCTTGTTTCCCGGCTGGTCATTCCGAGAACTGCACTGGCTTCGCCAGCCTGTTAGTGCTTTGACTCGAACAGTCTCATCGAGCTGCGAGTGATGGGGACTCCGGGCACGACGTTCAGTGGTCGTGCCGGCTCGTGAGATTTTAAGTGAATCCCCTATCTATAATCTACGAGTGTTCTAGTCTCGTACTGAGTCCATGCGTAAGACATGATGTCAATTCACGGACATCTGGTCGCTATTCAGAAGCGGTCCCCTGACGAACGCAGTTGCCAGGACGCTGATGGCACAGTCCGATTCGCTCCGTTTACGCACTGCAAGTAGACTAAGGGTGAACCCGAATCCGGTTATCCGGTGGCTGAATGTGAAGCAGATCGGCTCTTGTACAAAGAACACAGCTCGTTGATTTCCACAAATTTTTCAATGATCGCGTGTGCGAATGGACTTTGTCATTTTTCTTCAATCTTGGTTTACTCATTTGGACTAATATACTTAATTTTTTTATAAGTGGGATTGATCGCGTGTGCTTGTGGACTTCAAAATGTGACTTGTCGATATTTCGTGTGGACTTTGCTTCTAAATAAGATAAATGAGCTGAAAATTTCAAAGTCCACGCTTCGGTGGGGTTACCGTAACCTCCTCGCGAAGTTTGATTCCATTTTACGTCGATTAAAATGCAGTCCAGCGGAATTTCGCAGGCGGTAGGGCTATCGGTGAGGATGCGGCTTTTTTCTTCTCTCACCAGCTACTTCGCGAAGCTTCTGACGAAGTGGCTATAGTCCGCCGCCTTATATGTGGGGCAGTGTGGTCAAGAAGAGACTCGAGAAGTGTGAGTGGTGGCTGACCTCTTGCACAAAGATCTCGGGGAAACGCTGTAGGGGCGTCCGTCGAGCTCTTCGGCGTGTTCGTTCCTATTAGCGTCTCGTCTTCCGATCACGTAACGACCGATCTATCTCACATATAGACGGCGGCTGTCCACTCAGAGGCGGTCCGGAAGAGTTACTTCTGGTCCCGCCGAAATATGGACACGGACGGTGTTCCATCGCCCGATTGTTCTCACTGGCATTCCACTCACGGGATGCGAAGCTATTCGAACGCAAAGAGTTCAAGTACCTAATGGGTGTGCTTGTTTCCCGGCTGGTCATTCCGAGAACTGCACTGGCTTCGCCAGCCTGTTAGTGCTTTGACTCGAACAGTCTCATCGAGCTGCGAGTGATGGGGACTCCGGGCACGACGTTCAGTGGTCGTGCCGGCTCGTGAGATTTTAAGTGAATCCCCTATCTATAATCTACGAGTGTTCTAGTCTCGTACTGAGTCCATGCGTAAGACATGATGTCAATTCACGGACATCTGGTCGCTATTCAGAAGCGGTCCCCTGACGAACGCAGTTGCCAGGACGCTGATGGCACAGTCCGATTCGCTCCGTTTACGCACTGCAAGTAGACTAAGGGTGAACCCGAATCCGGTTATCCGGTGGCTGAATGTGAAGCAGATCGGCTCTTGTACAAAGAACACAGCTCGTTGATTTCCACAAATTTTTCAATGATCGCGTGTGCGAATGGACTTTGTCATTTTTCTTCAATCTTGGTTTACTCATTTGGACTAATATACTTAATTTTTTTATAAGTGGGATTGATCGCGTGTGCTTGTGGACTTCAAAATGTGACTTGTCGATATTTCGTGTGGACTTTGCTTCTAAATACAGATAAATGAGCTGAAAATTTCAAAGTCCACGCTTCGGTGGGGTTACCGTAACCTCCTCGCGAAGTTTGATTCCATTTTACGTCGATTAAAATGCAGTCCAGCGGAATTTCGCAGGCGGTAGGGCTATCGGTGAGGATGCGGCTTTTTTCTTCTCTCACCAGCTACTTCGCGAAGCTTCTGACGAAGTGGCTATAGTCCGCCGCCTTATATGTGGGGCAGTGTGGTCAAGAAGAGACTCGAGAAGTGTGAGTGGTGGCTGACCTCTTGCACAAAGATCTCGGGGAAACGCTGTAGGGGCGTCCGTCGAGCTCTTCGGCGTGTTCGTTCCTATTAGCGTCTCGTCTTCCGATCACGTAACGACCGATCTATCTCACATATAGACGGCGGCTGTCCACTCAGAGGCGGTCCGGAAGAGTTACTTCTGGTCCCGCCGAAATATGGACACGGACGGTGTTCCATCGCCCGATTGTTCTCACTGGCATTCCACTCACGGGATGCGAAGCTATTCGAACGCAAAGAGTTCAAGTACCTAATGGGTGTGCTTGTTTCCCGGCTGGTCATTCCGAGAACTGCACTGGCTTCGCCAGCCTGTTAGTGCTTTGACTCGAACAGTCTCATCGAGCTGCGAGTGATGGGGACTCCGGGCACGACGTTCAGTGGTCGTGCCGGCTCGTGAGATTTTAAGTGAATCCCCTATCTATAATCTACGAGTGTTCTAGTCTCGTACTGAGTCCATGCGTAAGACATGATGTCAATTCACGGACATCTGGTCGCTATTCAGAAGCGGTCCCCTGACGAACGCAGTTGCCAGGACGCTGATGGCACAGTCCGATTCGCTCCGTTTACGCACTGCAAGTAGACTAAGGGTGAACCCGAATCCGGTTATCCGGTGGCTGAATGTGAAGCAGATCGGCTCTTGTACAAAGAACACAGCTCGTTGATTTCCACAAATTTTTCAATGATCGCGTGTGCGAATGGACTTTGTCATTTTTCTTCAATCTTGGTTTACTCATTTGGACTAATATACTTAATTTTTTTATAAGTGGGATTGATCGCGTGTGCTTGTGGACTTCAAAATGTGACTTGTCGATATTTCGTGTGGACTTTGCTTCTAAATATAGATAAATGAGCTGAAAATTTCAAAGTCCACGCTTCGGTGGGGTTACCGTAACCTCCTCGCGAAGTTTGATTCCATTTTACGTCGATTAAAATGCAGTCCAGCGGAATTTCGCAGGCGGTAGGGCTATCGGTGAGGATGCGGCTTTTTTCTTCTCTCACCAGCTACTTCGCGAAGCTTCTGACGAAGTGGCTATAGTCCGCCGCCTTATATGTGGGGCAGTGTGGTCAAGAAGAGACTCGAGAAGTGTGAGTGGTGGCTGACCTCTTGCACAAAGATCTCGGGGAAACGCTGTAGGGGCGTCCGTCGAGCTCTTCGGCGTGTTCGTTCCTATTAGCGTCTCGTCTTCCGATCACGTAACGACCGATCTATCTCACATATAGACGGCGGCTGTCCACTCAGAGGCGGTCCGGAAGAGTTACTTCTGGTCCCGCCGAAATATGGACACGGACGGTGTTCCATCGCCCGATTGTTCTCACTGGCATTCCACTCACGGGATGCGAAGCTATTCGAACGCAAAGAGTTCAAGTACCTAATGGGTGTGCTTGTTTCCCGGCTGGTCATTCCGAGAACTGCACTGGCTTCGCCAGCCTGTTAGTGCTTTGACTCGAACAGTCTCATCGAGCTGCGAGTGATGGGGACTCCGGGCACGACGTTCAGTGGTCGTGCCGGCTCGTGAGATTTTAAGTGAATCCCCTATCTATAATCTACGAGTGTTCTAGTCTCGTACTGAGTCCATGCGTAAGACATGATGTCAATTCACGGACATCTGGTCGCTATTCAGAAGCGGTCCCCTGACGAACGCAGTTGCCAGGACGCTGATGGCACAGTCCGATTCGCTCCGTTTACGCACTGCAAGTAGACTAAGGGTGAACCCGAATCCGGTTATCCGGTGGCTGAATGTGAAGCAGATCGGCTCTTGTACAAAGAACACAGCTCGTTGATTTCCACAAATTTTTCAATGATCGCGTGTGCGAATGGACTTTGTCATTTTTCTTCAATCTTGGTTTGCTCATTTGGACTAATATACTTAATTTTTTTATAAGTGGGATTGATCGCGTGTGCTTGTGGACTTCAAAATGTGACTTGTCGATATTTCGTGTGGACTTTGCTTCTAAATACGATAAATGAGCTGAAAATTTCAAAGTCCACGCTTCGGTGGGGTTATGATGTATTCTAGATGTTGAAGATATTGGAATAATTCGTCATCTATCTCAGTGGCTCATATATTTTTGTCCACTAGACAATGAGAAAATTGTTTTTAATTTGCTTGTTACTTATGAAATTGTTAAAAATTGAAATTAAAAAAAATTATATAAAAACAGAATTTTAATTTATAGAAAATATTTCAGTGCTTAAGAATTGCTAAGCATATTTTACATTATAAATTTTTTTCTTTTTATAATTTTTAAATTTTTTTACATGTAATCAAATAGATTTATTAATGTAAATTAAGGCAAAAAAATTAACAAATACTATAACATTTTTTTTTAAATTATAAAGTATTTAAAATAATGTGTTTATTTTATTCACATTATTGAAAGATATATTTTTTTATTTTCATAATTGTGTAAAACTTAATTTAGCATATAAAATTACAAGGATATTTTTAGATGGTAAATAAACGAAGCATTATTGGGAAAGAGATCTCTGATGGAAAGTAGAAGTTTTGGTTCTAGAATAGTGTCAATGTATTTTCTGGCATTCAGTGCCTCATCGATGACATGAAGGCGACCAATACCATCTGCTGACATGCATGACCAAATCATAACACTAACTGGGTTCTTCACAGTTGCTTGAATGCAGTCGGGATGTAGCTCTACCCCAATTCTACGTCTTACATATTTTAGCCCATCACGACCGAATAACGATAACTTAGTTTCATCACTCCATATAACTTGTGACCACTGATCAACTGTCCAATTAATATGTTTCTTTGCCCACTGTAGTCTTTTTCTTTCTTTGCTGAAAATTAAGATAGGACTTTTTTCGTGGAATTCCACCTCTCAGTCTAACATCTGTTAATCTTCTGCTGATTGTTCTTGAACTGACGGAAACACCAGCACCATTCAGATCACTTCTGATGGCCACTGATGACATTTTTCTATCTTGGATACATAGTCTTTTTATTCTTCTGTCATCAATAGATGTGGTGCATCTTTTTCGGCCTTTTCCTTCTTTGTTTTTTATTGAATTTGTCTCCTGATATCGTAAATAAAACTTTCGAACTCCAGATGTAGTAACTAAACCACCCACCTGTCTTGCAATTTCAGCATTGGAAAGACCACCTTCTCGTAACACAATAATATTACATCTCTTTCTAGGTGTCCAATCTACTCTTTCATTTGATGTCATTGCTTCTTGTCTAAATATTAAAAATTTTTACAAAAAGTCCTACTTGTAATTTCAGTGTATAAGAAACAGGTCCTCCTTCTACAAAACAAAGCAGAATAATGAATTGTTTCAAGTGTAAACATGTTGTCAGCTTCTACCGGCAGTTATTAACATTTGATTAGTTCTCAGAACAAGAACAGTGATTGGCCAGGAAAGCTAGACATTACAAACCACTTCATAACTGTGTTTTTTATTTATATTAAAGTACATATTACTTTTTTTTGTGTTGCAAATAATTGAATTTTGTACAGAATTCACTAATAAATTCTCTTTAAAATGATATATACAAGTTTGCATTTTGCGAAACATAACATTTTCCATAAGCATATGAAGTTCAAAAACATAAAGATTTCCAAAAGTGTCCACAATTTTGGCCACCACTGTATGTATAAAGTTTAACATAAACAAATAATTATTCGCAACGATAGAAAGAAATTTCGTCATTGAAGAAGTCTTGATCGAGTGTAAAACGTTATGTTCCACTTAATAGTTTCTAACTACTATCTCAAGAAATGATTCTTACAGACTTAAACAATGGATAGTGAAATTGTAAAGCACTCGAATTTAAAAAATATCAACCTTAGAGGTTGAAGAAGAAAATGCTAACACGTTTTCCATCTTATTTCTCATTTATATATTATTCATAACTGATCTTGTTGGTATAAGAAGGCGCGGCTAATGGAACTGGGAAGTTGATATAGGTGTTTTTGGAGTACCTGAAGCTGGCTGTTTCACTCGCAGAAATGGTCAGCAAGAATCAGCAGCTTTTCCACAGCATTTAGCAAACTATTCTGTCTAGAAATAGCACGAGGTGTGTAGCCTATTTTGCAATGTACCCCTTTTTGAATAACTTGAGTTAAGTGTCCCACAAGGAAGTGTCTTAGGCCTTCTCCTGTATGCCATCTATATCTCTGACATGACGAAAGCACAAGCGTACATGTTTGTAAATATTGTGCTTCAGCCGTGGCTCTAAGCAATCATTGTTATGCCTTGTATATAGTTTTATTTACTCAGGATATGTTATACTTTGCGTATAATTAAGGTATTTTTTGATTATAATTTTGTGTTCTGTTGATTGTGTGTAAATTAGGTAATGCTAGTTACTTAATATAGTGGTTGCTAACTGGCATTTCTTCTATGTTACAAGTATAACCTAATTCTATTTACTTATGCTCCCCTCCAGCTAATAACGCCTAATAGCTTAGAGGTCATTATTCCAAGCGTTGCCACGCCCCTTTATGGGATTTGTAAACATTATTCTCTTATTTCAATAGTTTTGTAGTAATTCCTTTGTCTAATAAAAATGACTCTTTTGCACTCACATTCGAGTTGATAGACGGTCACAGACTAGATCCCAGACAAAGAATCCTTTCGTTCTTTTACAAAATGAAGTTCTGTTGATTTTCTGAGTTCTGATGTTTTTCTTGATTTTCCTGAAGAAAATTGCACCAAACCAAGGGAAAACTTTTCCTAAATGAAGAATCAAAGGGGACAAACAATGAACAGTACTCAAACAAACCGAATAAAGCTATTATTGTTAAAACCAACAAGAAAGAAAACGCCCTTTGGAAATTTGTATTAAGCCCCGCCTACAAATTACCAACTAAAAACGAAAATTGCAGCTACTAACCACGCCTATTTAACCATAGCAAGGATATTCTTTCAGAACAAGGAACACCAATGAAAAGGAAGCGCCCATTTTGAATGAAATTTCAAAAATGCTACCCATCATAAAGGAAATTTGTGAAAAATGCACGAAAATTTCTAATAGGAATATGTAGAAATGGAAATTAATGAAAATAATCTAAAAGAAGATGAAAATGCTAATGCTTTTCAAATTGCAAGCTTACAAAAATCTAGTAAATTATATATTCAAATGGAAAAAATTGAAACAATTAATACATTATCTTAAAATAACAGGATACTCAGGAAATATGTCGGGAGACACCATAAACATCAAAGTTCCAGACTCCCAAGCACATAGAGCAATTACTACTAAATTTGATGAACAAAAAATTAACTTGCACAGTTTTATTCTACCCACAGATTAAAACATAAAAGTCGTTTCTAGAAGCCTACCAGAAGATGCAGAAATTTCTGACGTTATAGAAGATCTTCAACAAGATGGATTTACAGTCCTAAATGTCACCCATTTCACCAAAAGATGTGATGGAATAGTACAGAAACTATCTCTATTCCTAATTACTTTACCTCCTACTAAGCATTCAAAAACCATATATAATAGAAAATATATCCAAAATATGACAGTAAAAGTTGAAGCTTACAGAGGAAAACGAGGTGTCACACAGTGCTACAGATGCCAGAATTTTCATCACGTACAATCTTCATGCAGACATACCCTAAAATGTTTTAAATGCGCAGATGAACATCTTAGTTATCAAAGCACCAAATAAAAGGAAATACCTGCAACATGTGCAAACTGAGGAGGAGAACATCCACAAAGTGTTCTAAGTATCCAGAAGTAGAAACCAAATCCTACATTGAAAACAGTGCAACAAATAATACAGTTTATCAACATAAATCCTTCATCGACCAAATTTATGCAGCAGCAATAAGAAATGAAGAAATTAAAAAAAGCTACAGAAGAAACCAAAATTTCCATCAATGAAGCGCAACAAATTGCCACTGAACTTAAAATTCTAGTAGACTTCATAAAATCTTCAGAAATAATAGAAGTTGTTAACGCACTTTATACAGCAGCCAGCCAAAAACAAAAAGAAAATAATGTCTAATAACATCAACACCTTTTCCCCATTCATCATTCACCATTGAATGCGCATGGCCTAACTCAAAAAACATATGCGAATTAAAAGATTTCATTACAGAACAAAATCTTGATATTTGCCTTATCACAGAAACTCACTTTACTGGACAAAGTTCCCTTAAAATCTCAAACTTCTTGTGCAATAGACTTAATTACAGAGGAGGAGGTGTGGCCATTGTTGCCAAAAGATCTCTAGGAGCAATATAATATAGGAAAGATATTACTGAAGGTTTTGAAGAAATTTCTGTACTAATCAAAACTCAGATTTATCCATCCATCAAGATCACAGCATTTTATAAACTATATAATGATAAATTAACCTAAAATAAGGTTAAAAATCTTTTTCCAGACAATCTAACAGTCATTATATTAGGAGACTTTAATAGCAAAAATGTAAGCTGGTGCTGCTGCAACAAAAAGACAATGGAATAGAATTAATCAAAATCATAAATAAACTTCAACTAAAAGTAACAGCTCCAACTTATCCCACTTTTTACTCACCAAATCATCGCCCAGTTATACTAGATTTCTTCATCAGCAATCTGCACATTCCAATAGCAGCTGATGTTATTAATTATCTCTCATCATAGCAAATTATAGCAATCATTGGAAATAAACCAACTGAAATCCAAAAAAAAAATAAATAAATAAATAACATAGACTGGAAACTCTATCACAACATTCTAATACGGAAAACCACTCAAAACTCTATTCCTTGCACCACAAATGACAATAAAATTGATACATTTAATGAAGACCTTCATATAGTACTTACAAAAGCAACTACTTATAAAGATCCCACACATACCTATATATATAATTATCATATTCTACCAAAAGAATATTCAGCTACTAATTAAGCAGAGAAATTGAATCCGCAAAAATTGGTAGAAAACTAGTGACCCAAATTTCAAAAAAGAAATGAATTTCCTAAATAGAAACATATTTAAATTATGACCAAAAACATCAACAGAATACTTGGAACGAAAAAATTTTAAACCTTTGAACAGAAGATAATTCACTAATGAAACTTTCTAAAACACTTAAAAGAGACATTCAAATTAACCGACCTCTACATGGCAAACAAGGATTTTCTTTCAGCATTAAGGGAAAAGCAGAAGTGTTCGCTGATACACTAGAAGAACAATTCACCACTAATGAAAAGGATGCAGATGATGAATCGAACACTAACAACAGAAGAACTGTTACATTTCTTTCAAAAAGATGAAGAAGAAACAATTACTCCCACAAATACTGAAGAAATTCTAAAAATTATTAATAAGCTCAAAATTAGAAAAGCGCCAGAAATTGATAACATTAGCATTATGATAAAAAAATTTACCAGATAATTACATCATGCAACTCAACTATATCTACAATAGCTGCTTAACCTTACAATACCTCCCCCTACAGTGGAAAAAAGCATCCATCATATTATTCCCCAAACTTTTAAAAGATCCTACTATGTCATACAACACTATAGGCTAATTAGTCTCCTCAGTACAATCAGTAAAATCTTCGAACGTGTCATCTACAATAGACTTCAAGCGCATCTAGAAAAGCTACCCAATGAACAATACGGATTTCGCAGAAATCTAGATACAACGAAACAACTCATCAGAATTCTGAACTACAGAAGAGTCAAACGTAACAAATTATCAATAGCCTTCCTCACGCTTGACAACTCCAAAGCTTTCATTAAAGTCTGGCACACAGATCTCCTGTACAGATTAATTGAAATGCAAATCCCTTATAATCTTTAATAAAATTCTGAAAAACTATCTCTCCAAAAGAACCTTCCAAATATACCACAATGGCCACTACTCCACTACAAGATCCATTGAAGCAGGTATTCCACAGGGAAGCATACTGGGACCAATATTATACCTCATTTTCACATTTGACTTTCCAATAGACACAGAGGACTCCAACAGCCTAACAGCCTTTTTGCAGATGATATCGGCACTATCACAAAGTCTATGGATGTCAACTTTTCTATTATAAGATTACAAAATAAAATGGATACAATAAAAAATTGGTGTCTAAAATGAAAAATTGCCGCTAATGCCCAAAAATCACAACTACTCATCATTAAAACTAAAAATAAGCAAAAAATTACAAATAATCTCATATTACTTGACACAGAAGTACCTATGTTTAAAAAGACTAAATACCTTGGATTAATTATTAATAGCAAATTAACACAGGAAAATCCTTTAAAAAATGTAATAACTAAAGTTAATTCATTCTTAAACAAACTTAAATCAATAGTTGGTCCTCAATCTAAGGCTACTATCAAGACGAAAGAACTTCAGTCGTCAGACCTATTTTAACATAGGCTTCTCCGGCTTGCACACTCTCACAACCATGAAGAAACTTACAAGCTATCAAAATAAAATTTTAAGAAGAATCACTAACTCACCCTATTATGTACGAAATAAAACAATTCATCAGAATCTAAATGTAAAGCCACTGAATCAATACATTGTCATAATGAATCACAAATACTATCAAAAATCTTTAAGATGCTCCACAGCCAATTTTAATGAAACATTCGAATTTGAAAAGTTCATTCAAGATTCAAGAATAAGACAAATAGCATCCTACTTCTGTAGTGATGCTATACTATCGGGAAAATGGTCCTCATTTTTCTTCTTCTCTCCTCTCTTTTAACTACACTGATATTTACCCATTGCCATCGGCACCATATCAAGATGAATGAGTAGAAACTTCCACTCAGATTGGTTGGTTGGTTTGGTTGTCGCTCAATGGTCATTTTTTGCACACGAGGGCTAATTAGATCGGGACCTACGGCTTAAAGTGGATTCCGAACCACTACAAACATTCATGCCCAAGGTGGGATTCAAACCCACGAACTGTTGAACCGAAGGCAAGAGTGCTAACCTTTCGGCTGCCAGCTCGGCGGCATTCAGATTGCATAATTAAGTTCAAGTTCAATTGTCTTGTATATTTTATTCGGAGCTTTCATCAGCTCACGGTAGTTTTGTTTCTTCTCACATTTTTCCATTCTGCTGAGGCATATTAACTCCATCTGGAAGTTGCATTTCCAATTTTTTCCCATTTACAGGGTAAAAACCACCATGTGAGAAATGCGTATATCGTAAAATTGAAAATAATAAATCGAAAACAAAACAATATTACAGGGGCATAAGTAAAAATTTTGATGCCAATACAATGAAGATATGATGAAGAGATAAAATGAAGAGATAATGAAGAGATAAAATGAAGAAATTGGTTTAAATAAGCAAAAATGCTTAAAAAATTTGTAAGCAACAGTTAAAATATAATTTCTTGAATATATATTGACAAATACAAATAAAATACAGAAGAAACAGGAAATCCTGACTAAAGAAATAGTCAAGCCCTTCTACTTTCATTTTCAGATCCGGAATCTTACAAAAATCATCGAAAAGAAATCAATATGATTTTTAAATTGGAAAGATGATTCCAGGTGTATTTTCCGATCTTCTATATTGAGTATGGTTTGTTTGTTGCTCAACGGTAAATTTTTTTTTGCTCACGAGGGCTACTTAAACTGGGACCTACGGTTTAAAGTGGATTCCGAACCATTACAAACATCCATGCCCAAGGTGGGATTCAAACCAACGAACTGTTGAACTGAAGGCAAGAGCGCTAACCATTCGGCGGCCAGCTGAGCTCTATATTGAATATAAGTTATTCTATATTTATCTTATCTGCTTTTCTTTTCGATTTGCACAACCGAATTCCGATTAAATTCCTCGTAGTAGCTGACTCTCTTAAGACTAGCCTGATTGAGAATTGATATTTTAGAAGTTGACTTGACCTCACCAAGAATTGCCCTTTTCAGCAAGATGGTGAGCAATTCGCAGAATTTCTTACAACACTCATTTTCAAAGCAAACATTGCCTTCGGATGACTGAGCTTAAATAAATCTGAAAATTCACATTATGGACTCAACGACTGCAAATTTGCCTGCTGGCGATGCTCTCACTTCGAAAAGTAGTGATATTAGTACGATCTTCATGGATAAATTTAAATTAGAAATGGGTGAAATAGCAGTTATGATGTCAGATATTCAAAAACAAATGAATTTAGTTGCAGTTCTAAAACGGAAATCTCGCAAATCTTTTTCAATTTTGCAAAGAATCTTCAAAAACAAATAAGCAAAATTTGAACAGAACTAAAAACAAGGAAGGAATTATAATCATTTCTGAGAAGAAAAATACTAAAATTTCACTCCCAACCGAGAGCACAACATAAACGGAAAATCTATTTGAACTGCTTAAAAATGACTCTGAAATGGATATCACTAACCTTTAAAATTGCAAATAAAGATGAAACCTGAATAAATAAGCCTTCAAATTTTGCAAATAGAAAACAGAATAGAAATAACTAAAGAGTTCAACGTCTTCACAGAAAGGAGTTACCTATGCAGTTAAAGTTGGAAGACTTTTATCTTATATTTTACCCCACCATAGGTGGGAATCCAAAAATTTGTTAAGGCTCATTAAAATGTTCCTCTCCACGGTAATCTTTAGTAAAAGGCGAAAGATTAGCACGCGCATTGAAGAGAAACCAGAGCATAACTATGAAAGTATTATAATTTTCATATGTATTAATTACTTTAAAAAGTAGTGGTAATAAAGTTTTTATCAACAGAATTCTTGATTTTTTTTTTTGCTATATGTACAGATATATCTATAAATACAGTTTAACATTAGGAATAAAACTATTTTCAAAATTAGAAAATTTTCCAACATTGAGGAGGACTTAATCGAGTGTCAAACAGTATGTTTACCCAGACATAATACTTTTTTCTCAAAAAATGGTTCATATAACTTAAAAAATATTTAAACAATGAATAATGAAATTTTATAGCACTCTAATTCAATAAATATCCACCACAGAGACTCATGAAAAAAATCTTAACGTGTTTTCTCGGTCTTATTTCTCATTTATATATTATTCATAATTGATCATTTTGGTACAAGAATAAACAGATTCTGGGAAGCTGATACAGGTGTTTACGGAGTTCCTGGAGCTGAGCTCCCACCTCCAGTATTATTTTTATGATATTAAATGAAACAATTTTTATTCCAAATTCCTATTTTTTTCTCTTGATTTTGTATAAAGAAATGAAGTGAAGGAAGAATGAATAGAAAAAGAAACAAAATAATAATAAACACATTTAGGTAAGATTTACGTTTATAACTGTTTTGCCCTTAATATTTACAATTTATAGATTGATAAATATAAAGGATAAATACTTATATTTTTTATCTTAATCTTTATATTTAAAATATATATTTATAATAATAAATAAGAATGTCTAAACAAAATGAAAGTATAGAACTGTGCAAATTGTTTCAATTTAAAATCATTTTTAATTCTTTTCACTGATTTTCATGTTTCCAGGCCTAGTAGAAATTGGGAGTAAGTAGGAGTGACTATTTCAAGGTGATTTAACTCGGAACTCCAATAGCGCTTTTACCCTGTCTCTTCAAAGATGTTGGATGAAAATAAGAGGGCGTGTCAATTTCCATCGGTTTAACATTATTTCATCACGCCTCATTTCCAGACACAGCTTTAATTTTGTTGTAAGATAACCACACTTGAGAGCTCCAAAATTTACAGACCGTAATAGTTTAGTGGAGAAACAATTTTTAGCTGTGTGTTTAATTATTATATATTTCTAGGCTTAATTATTGCCCCGTACATTTTTATAGACATTGACTTTCCTCTAGTATCTTAATTTCTGTCTTTATGGTTACAGCCTCATTTTTAGACACACCTTCTAAACGTGTTGCAAATAACGACGTTATTACCAAAGTCCAAATTTCATAAACTGCAGTCGTTTGCTATTAAAAAATTAATGTGTCATTTATTGACGAGCATTAATCGGAAAATTTTCCAAATTTGTTAATTTACCTTCATTTTTCATTTAGTTAATATCCTAATGAAAGAGGATGAAATCTAAATAATAATGTATTAAGTGAATAAAATTCTGCAATTAGACTCATTATTTAAGTGTGAGGTATTTTATTGTTTATTCTTAAAGAAAAGTTTAAAATGTTAAATAATAATTCATAATATTTAATATTAAATATGTTAAAATAATTTTGATGTTTTCAGTGCCCCAAGAAGAGAGATTTATCGTTTGTAAAGCTATTTGTAAATTTAAATATCAAACTAATAGTCTGTCACATATGTTGAAGTACCGTGAAGTTTGAATTAATATAATTTAGCCTGATCTGGGGACCAAACAAGAATGGAAACGATTTTAGCAGATTTAGATCTCTCAGTTATAATTAAGAACAAAGGGTTTGGTTGTTCATTAAATTTTTCAGAAGGATGTATTTTTAAGAGATCTATTTTGAAAATGAAAATTTTAAAATATGAATGAAAATGCCTTAAGGTAATGATTGCTGAGGGAAACAAAAGGAGGGACACTTCTAATTCTTCCAAGTCTTGAAAGACAGAATTTTAATTGATGAGAAATCAAACTTTTTAAACCTGCCTCACGTGATATTTGAATGTATATAGATGAGAAATTTTTTTTTTGATTATTGCTAACCCAGAAGAAATTAAAATTTCTTTTTATAGAATAAATATTTCCTGTCTTTGTAGTTTTGTAAAGTACATTATTTGGTTTTATTTTGGAGAGTTCGAAAGCGGAAAAAAGAAAATTTTTCAATGGTTGTACGATGGATTTTTCAAATGTACTATTTAGATTCTACTGTTTACACACAAATAGATTAGAAATAAAGGGACACCAAATGGTGCGATTTAGCTCTATAATTGTTATTAAGTATTATCTTATGTAAAATAATTCTCTTTAAGACTTTATTTTTGAAAACATTAATAAAATTACAAGTACCTCTTTTAACAATGGAAACACCAAGTATTTTATTTGTTTTTGTCACTAAATTTTCCCAACTTTTATTGGAAAGTGCCAGCTTACATCATTTCAACGATTGCATAAATAAGAGATTTAACATTAGACTCTCAAGGCAACCATGTGATTCATAAATGAAAAGATCACCTGCCTTAATTAATCCTTTGATTCAATTTAACAACGTTTCGAAAATATATCATAAAGAGAGTAATTAACCTCTTCGCGACGGGCGGTGCATATATGCATTTCGTACGGATGACAGTGAGGGCCGGGCGGTGCATATATATGCATTTCGTACGGACGAAAGTGAGGGCCGGGCGGTGCATATATGCATTTCGTACGGAAGACAGTGAGGGCCGGGCGGTGCATATATGCATTTGGTACGGACGAAAGCGAGGGCCGGGCGGTGCATATATGCATTTCGTACGGACGAAAGTGAGGGCCGGGCGGTGCATATATGCATTTCGTACGGAAGACAGTGAGGGCCGGGCGGTGCATATATGCATTTCGTACGGACGAAAGTGAGGGCCGGGCGGTGCATATATGCATTTCGTACGGACGAAAGTGAGGGCCGGGCGGTGCATATATGCATTTTGTACGGACGAAAGTGAAATAGTAGTGCCCAGTTATGAAGCCTACGATTAAACGTATCTTCTGCCTAGAGCATCTTAGAATTTCAGAGGCAATCCTCACTGATGATCCTCAGATGATTCTGGTCAGAGAGTCAGTCATGCTAGCGATATCTTCCTGACTTTCACCAGAAGAATATGGCTTGGAGGTCACTTCCACCTCCTGTGAAAGATTCATTGCTGCCCCTTCACTAGATTGCCTCTGAGTTCCCTTGTCTTTTTCAGCAAGGTCTACTTCAGAGGCTTCACCTGCAAATGCAGAAAGGTTTGTTATTTCTTGTGTCTTTTCAGCCACAAGGTAACAATTAATAAGCTCAGGTAATATAACAGTCCTCCCAGCATTTCCTGAGTAACTGGGCAAGGCAAAAAAGCTCTAGAAGTTCACCAGGCAACTAGAGGCTCCGTTAAGACACCAATACCGCTGTGCCAATTAGCCCTAGGCATGGATCGCATAACACCAGGGTTAACGGGAGCTGGTTCGTGGCCTCTGATTCTATATTCAAGGCTATCCTGTCATTCCTACAGGACACTTCGGCTACCCACCACCTGCCGATGCGCCTGGTGGCTGCTCAAGCCCCAGGAAGGTACGCATACCCCCTGGTTCCAGGACAGCACACCCTTGCGATTAACCAGTGGTGGCTCCTTCTGTACGTGGGCCTGTTGCACATGTTTCATTTGCTGCGAGTACATGTCCGCAATGACCGTTTGGCTCGTTGGTGGCAGCTCAAAGTGAACCACTTGACAAGTATTCCACCAAACATCAACTTCGTCACAGAGGAACAAATCTCATGACCTGAATTTGTGAAACCAATGGCTTGCCTACGTTGATTCAAAGCAGTGTCCCAAAGTGCTCGACGTGTTCGATGACTTGATACTGCAGCTGATGAGCTAACATAGAAGTCCGGAAGCAAATAACACTGAGCGAGCCCCTTCGACACGCCCATTTCACTTCTCCACTGTACGAGTTGTGGTGGATGGATGTGTCTGATTTTATAACGACTGATAATCCTACTCGACTGACCACTCTCTCAACCATGGCGTGCACTCATTTGCATATTTATTCTCATTTCATTCAATGCCATCGTGTCATCTATATCGCATCGTATTGAAACGCCGTCGTAAATCCGACTTGTCGACGAATTTGCTCCCTGGCTTCAAATCGCATCGAGTGGCAGAGAACGAGGCAAAATTCACTATGCAATGCCTGAGTGTCGTTGGTGATGAGAAAAAATCCATTCATGATTTTTACCAGGAATAAAGAAGTATTCCATAATTACAATTTTTTCCGTTTGTAAAAGTCTCCAAAATCATGAAAAAAATTTACTCAGCTCCAAAGTAAAAGAGATTTTGTACAAGAGGAGGGAGCACCCCGCGTGCTGCACCACAGAATCTGCGAATACGAGTCCCAACCATACAGGTACGAACTATGCTACTTCATGGATTGGCATCGTCACACCCATAGAGCTAGGAGTAGTGGAGGGGGCATATCCTATGAAATGCATTAGGTCCGATTGAAGCCATTGTCGCCATCTTGGTTGGAGCATCAAATGCTAGTAGGGAAGAACGCATCGAGTGATTCTTAAGCTACGCATGCGCAGTAATAGTACAATTTGCGCATGCACCAATATTTTGATAGTATAGCAAAGAATATAACTTCAAATCAATTAAAATAGATATTTTTTCAAAAAGAAAACAGTTTGTACAGAATATATTTTTTTGTGTGAAATAAAATGTATAATTTGTAATGAATATGTAATTTTTTATTAGCTGAGAAGTTATAAAAATTATTTAATTACATAAATTTCTTTCAAGATTAGAAATTTTATTTTTGTCATACAGTCTCTCATCTATATAATTTAGTGCATTTAAAGAAAAAATTACTATAAGTAGAGGAAGGTTTAGAATGTAATAAATTACTAAATGTAATTCTTTTACACACCTTTTCACAAAATGTTAATAATTTTAATTAAATCTCTTTTATAGAGTGAAATTAAAAATAAACACAGTATGCTTCAATATTATTTTATTGAATACAAGACATTTCTTGATTATTTATAAAAGGAGGTTAACATATTATTGACCTTTAAAAAGAATTACTTTTGTATATAATTATAAAGTTCACATTATTTAAAGTATTTTTAAAATAATGCTTTTAACATGGATAACAAAATACTTAATTACAGCTTTAATTAGTTAGATGTCATGATTATCCAGAGGATCATGATGAAATTTATGAAGTTTCAATTGAGGAAATAATTTTTCAATATTCAAAGCAGATAAAACATCCAATTCACATTGAATGTTTATTTTTCTGACATTTTTCACAAGCTGGGAAACAAGTTATAAAAATTATTTAATATAAAAATAATTTATGTTATTTAATAATTTTGGTTATTAATCAAGGTTAGAAATTTTATTTTTGTCATACATGTCACTCATCTGTATAATTTAGTACCTTTAAAAAAATGTGATTGTTAGTAGAGGAAGGTATTGAATGTAATAAACCTCCAATTGTAATTTTATTGCACACTCTTTTCACTAAATGTTAATAATTTTTGATTAAATTTCTTCTATAGAGTGAAATAAAAAACACAGTATGATTGAATATTTTATTAAATACAAAAAAATCTCTTGATTATTTATAAAAGGAAGCTATTATATTATTGACCTTTAAAAAGAATTGCTTTTGTATATAATTGTCTTATAGAGTTCATATTATTTAAAGTATTTTTACAATAATGCTTAATACGGATAGCAAAATAATGCTTAATTACAGCTTTAATTAGTTGAATGACATGATTATCCAGAGGATCATGATCAAATTGATGTAGTTTCAATTGAGAAAATATATTTTCAATATTTAATGCAGATAAAGCATCCAATTCACATAGAATGTTTATTTTTCTGACATTTTTAAATTTTGAAAATGAGTGCAACATTACATTTCTTCTAAATACAGATTCACACACTTTACAAATCTTGTAAACATCATCTGATGGGTATATCAATTTACCCTGTGATTTGAAGGAAATCAAGGACAAATTATAGGGAGTAACTGCTTGTAATACATTTAAACATGTTTCACATTTAATAAGTTGGTTTAATTTTTTTACTACAAATCCAGCAATATAATAAATTATATCACAAGAAAATTCATTAAGCAAGTCTAGTTTAAAAAATATATCTTGGTCTTCTATCATCAATTCAGGACTTCTATTTAAGGTTGTTAATGAAGAATGTACAATATTATTTTGAGAGGTTGACATATTAATAACATTAATAGGTGAATTGTGACTAGGTACACTTAAAATACTGATTTCAGTTAAAGGAATACAATTACCAGAAGATGCAGGTTTCAATTCTGCATTCACAAGCAATTTTTTATAAGCTGCTTTGAATTGGCGAGCTGTTGGATTGTTGTTGCTGCCACCATGAAATCTTATTGATGAAAAGAAAAGTTCTAAATGATCTTGGCTGACCTTGTAAAATGGAAAGTAAAATAATGGAGGATTTGCAGGACAAATTAATGATTCTGCTATATGCAATACACTCTGAATGCATACTTTAAATCCTAAAAATCCAATTTTCCTGTTGGAATCTAAAATTTTTGGACCTCCAACACTTACCCTCAATTTGGAAATATAATCATCTGCTTGCTTTAGAAATAATTTAATATTTTGCATATCAGATTGACTTAGAGCTTTTTTGAAACCATGTTGTTTATTAGATCTAGAATTTAAAATATCAAACAGAGTGTTAAAAATTCTTAAAAATTCTACTGTAGCTTCACTACCTTTAAAATTATTGAGTTTTAACTTGTTGTTGCAATATTCAATTGCATCTGCAACACTTTTACTCAACACTTGAGCTGCTAATTTGACCTTCATTTTCTGTTTGTGATAAGACATATGAGTAGCCCTTAATTTATTTCCCATATGTAATCCTTCTGATTCTTGAAGTTTATGTAATGCATCAATATATTTCCAATTTATAAGAGAATTATTAAACGCCAAGCTTTTTTTATCTCCAAAAGTATTCCTTACAAGTTTCAGCATATGTGAAGGATCAAAAAATATTGCAATTTTGAAGTTTTCATCATCAGGGTGTGGAAAAGTAGTTATAAGATTATTAATATCAAATGAACAGCCAAGAATTTTTGCCATTGTCAAATTAGATGCTAATCCATCAAATGTCAGGGAAACAACAGTAGCACCAATGTTTTTTAAAAGGGAGAGAACATTTTGAATTAAATTAGCTTTTTGGTGACCATTAATCCCATTTGTAAGGAAGTAGCCTAGAGGTAATTTCCAGTTATCATTTACAGAAACCAAAAGAATAACAAATGCTTCTTTAGCTACTGGTAAAGAATCTTCATTTTCAGAAAGCCCCATGTTAATGTAGCCATGAAATTCTTTACCATCATATTCAATATGCTGACGAATGGCCATTTCATCTATAATTAAAGAAAAATATAAAGGATATTTACTATTTTTAATTTTAGTATCCAATGCTTTAAAGCATTCTTTAGAAAATCCAGGATTTCCATCAATATGTTGATACCATTTAGATAAAGTACGTCTATGGGGAAGTGCCAAATTGAAGGTTTTTCTTACAAATTCATATGCTTTTGGGGAATAAAAATGCAAAGTCAGGGCAAAAGATCTTAATTGTTCTGAATAACTTTTTGGCAAATGTTGTTCTGTTACACTTGCAAGTTGACGAGTAAGAAATTCTTTATTAACAAGACTAACAGTCTCTAAAACATGTAAAACATCATCATCAATAAAATTGCGGTTTTTAAGTTCTTCAAGAAGCATATTTAAGTCACAAATTTTTTTCTTATAACGACGTGTTTTTTGTTGGAGAATTTTAATTTTTTTATTTTTGGTTTTAATTATTTCATTCAGATTCTCTATTTTTCGTTTATAAGCGATTTTTGTTGGAGATGATAATTCCATTTTAGTATTTGTTACTGACATAGGAATTGCATCAACAACATTAGAAATACTTGGCACAGCTGTAGTTTCACTCCTATCCTTTATAGTTTCATTTGTAGACAGGATGGATTGATCTTCAATATTACTACTGCTTCTAGGTTTCCGAGGATTATATTTCTGAAAAATAAAAAATGGATCTACATCATTACAAATGTTAAAAAACTTCATCAGCAATTTATTCAGATAATTTTTTAATATTAAAACAAATATGTGGAAAAAGCAACTTTTGTAATGTTGTATTCACTCTGAATGCATGGCAAATATAATAAAAATTATTTAATGTTATGCATTGTTTAAAACAAAAAAATTTCAAATATATATATATATATATATATATATATATATATATATATATATATATATATATATATATATTAAAATATCTACAAAGTAATTAAGAAAATTCTGATTTTACAAGAAAATTCTTTAGAATTAAATATAAAGATATATTCTACCTTTTAAAATGATTTAAAGATATTTTTTATTTCTTCATTAGTAAAAATTATGAATTTTGAAAATATTTTTATAACAATCTTACCTTCTGCAAATAGGATGGAAATTCTTTAAATATAACAGGATAAGCATCGTCTCTTAATCTGACACAAGAAAGAGATGTCCGATCTATCATTTCTTCAGGGAAATGAGCTGAACACAGTTTACTATGTTTGGAGGGAAGCCAATTTTGCCGACGTACAGCTTTGATCCAAATTTCTCTCCGCTGCTCATCTTTTGGAAAACTATTAAAAGAAATTAGAATACTAAAAAATGACAGCTTTCATTAAAAGTTACAGAATATAGTAAGAATGGAACTAAGTTTCTTGTGTATTACTATTTCAGCTAAATACTCAATGTCAGAAAGACAAAATTGATTTAACTTGATATCTGCCCAAGTCAAGCTTTCTATCCTATATACCAAAACCATATTCATATAAGCACTCAAACGATAAATTACCATTTTGTATGAAATATTTCTAATGCCTAATTCCAAAATAAAGAAATATTATTAAATTTAACCAACACATTTATTACTAAATATTTTAATGACAAACATAATTGTGTTTTTGGGAGAAAATATTATTTTAATATAAACTAACATTAACAGATAATAAGAAAACATACATGAAATAAATATAACATATAGAATATAAAATCATAACAATTTGCTTATTCTTCACTAGAATTAACATAACCCACACAACCACAAATATCTATGTGATAACCAGATCAATTCCAATTCATATTCAGATATCTATTAGATCTGCATCACATCCTTGAGATATTCAAAATTCAAATGTCCATTGATATTCAAAACTTGGATGTCTACTAGATATCATAAAATAACATCTAGACATTAACTTTTGGATATTGGAGAGATATATCAGATATTTAAAACTCTTGCAAATTGAATATCCATATTTTATAAGGGCTAGACATCTGACAGAAATCTAGATATCTACATTTTGGATATTCTTAATATCAAGCACTGGATGTCAACTCTACATTGGTAAAAAACTATACTTTCAAAAAATTCTAAAATAAATTTTTTTTAAATCTTTTTATACCTATAATTCTGATATATATTTATATATATTGATATTAAAAATATATAGGTTATAATAAACTAAAAACTGTTTTCATCACCAAAAATGATTAAATTTGTTTGCTACAGAAAGTATAATTATACATTTATTATAATTTCTTGTCTTGTCTATATATCTTTTCTTGATAAAGACTTGTTATCAAAATTATTACTATTAATATTCTCAAATTTTCTTTTATTATAGTTAAAGTATTTAAAATAATTGTAAAATTTTAAGTATAACTATAATTTTTTTAAGTACAACATACAATACTAAATAAAACTCTTATTTCTTTTGCAAAATCCTGGTACATTAATTTATTCAATTAGAATGTATCCATTGATGTATTATTCAATGAGCTTTTGAAGACAACTTTTCAACACGTTAAATATTATTTCACATATTTCATAACAGTGAGGTAGAATCAAAATATGAACAATTTACAAAGCTTTTCATAAAATATATACATCAATCAAAATCTCCTTTAACTATTTTTCATCAGTTCTAAATTATGAAACTGCAAATTAGGTGACACATCATCACTTTTGTTAGCAAGAGAAATGATTAATATTTTATACACTATACATAAAAATCTGATTTGACAAAGAGATATTTAAACATTTGATTTATCACAGAAAATTAAAGCACAGTTTGACACAACAGTTAAATATTACTTAATGTTTTTAACTTCTTTATAACAATGTATACAGATGTACATAAAGGCTTTTACTTTTATCTAAAAGTATCAAAACTAATACTAGAATATTAAATTTGATCAATACATTTATATTACTAAGCATTTTAGTGACAAACATAATTATGGTTTTGGAACAAAAATGCTACTTTAAATGAACTAACTTTAACAGATAATGAAATAAAATACATGGAATAACTATAACACATAGAATGTAAAAACAAAACATTTTGCTTATTCTTCACTTGGATTAAAATCACTTATGGAAGACACATTATACAATATAATAGACAGATGCTTATACATACAAATATATACTTAATTGTCATAAACAAATTATTCTTTACTTTTTCTAAAAAAGAAACATTCTATAAAAACTATAGCAATTAAAATATTTATCTTAAATATATATTTTAAGCATTTTTATAACCCTTTGCAAACTCAGGTTTGAGGAAGAGTAGATGAACATGCATAAGTACTGTATATCAGTTCATGATAAAAAAAATATTCCTCATTGTAATTGAATTAAAAAATTTTTTGAATATTTTTAAGATAACCAAGAAAAATCAACTGGATTATCAAAGGATTAGTATAATTACTGTCTTTAACCAAAACACATTATATTCGTTAACATTAACTGATATAAGAAGCTTAATAATTAGAAGGAAAATTTATACATAAATTACATATTTTTTTATTTCCATGTATTAAAATATCGATGTTCCATACATAAGGCTTAGAAAACATACATAGAGTTAATCATTACTTTATGGTTCCATACATACAACGTGAATTTCAATATTGTTTTAAACTAGAAATTACTTTAAAAATAATATAATTTAATAACTTTAAACTATATTTAACGTAATTTTTTGCAATTATTAATACATTAAATAATAAAACGATAGCTAAGCAAACTGCGAATAAACAATACTTAAAGCAGAGCACAAAATTTTTCTTACCTGTGAAATGTTATTCCTTCCAATTTTTTGGTCCTTCTATTAGTGCATCCGAATGCTACACAAGATCCCATTTCTTCTTTTAAACTCAGATTAAAAAAATAATACAGCTTAAATATCAAAAATTAAGAAATAAATGTATCACTTATGGTACAGAATACGAAATTAGCGCTTTTCTTGTCTAACCAATATGGCCGCTCGGTTACAGTTGATACTTCATCGAAAGGGGGTAATTTCCCCTCCCCCTACTCTTAGCTCTATGGTCACACCGCGACCACCCAATCCAAGGTACAGAGACAAACCGAAGACTCGACTTCTCTCGGTTCTCCAGACAATGAGACGGCAATCCCCAAGGTCAAAGACCAGTGGTCGAAGGGCGGACTGCGGCTCTACCTGTAACAGCAGTAGAGTTGCTGGTCAGCTCGGAATGGGTGCTAGAGGTTATCTAGGATTCCCTCTAGCTGCACGCGAATGCGGCCAACTTTTCCAGGAATTCCTCCTAGAGGGCACGTGACCCCATCCCGTACCTGTAAAAGTGACCCTCACTGCGTGGGCCTCCCCTCGCTTCCGGGCTTGGTGATGGGATTTCAGTTGGTTTAATAAACGTGGGAGGTGTGGAAAACACGTTGCGCTGGTGGAGAGGTTCGCTTGATTTGTTCCGGTGACGAACTCGTGGTCTTTAGGAGGACTGTCACCGGCCATACAGCTCAGTAATCCGTCGGGTCTAACACGGCTGGTGGAGCGGTTGTGCTTTCCGGGTCCGGTTACTTTCCTGCGATGGGTTTTTTTTCACTTTATAGCCTCACACTCGCTTCACGAGTAGGCTGTCCGCCTGTAGCGTCGAAATCATGAAACTACCTGCTGTTCTAAGTAATCAGTTTTCAGATTTTAGCGAAACTGCTTCCAAAATTTTCTGAAATTGTTATCTCTTTAAATTTATGTCTTTGGCTCTCCAGCTCGTCAACTTCTCTCGTGTCTTGTCTTAAACCTTGTCGTGCCTTGCCTCACCTTGTCTTGAAATCCGTTGAAGCTTCTATAATTTTTTCTCTCTTTTTTATGAACATTTTGTGCGTAAAACATTGATTGTTACGAATATCCGAAACCATGACTCCAGAAGTGGTTTCGAAGTGGAAGAACAATTGACTAGGTCATGACCCCCATTGGAGTAATGACTCTATGACTTCAACTCATTGGAATCAACTCTTTTAAAAATAGTTTTCTCCAGACAATGAGACGGCAATCATCAAGGTCAAAGACCAGTGGTCGAAGGGCGGACTGCGGCTCTCCCTGTAACAGCAGTAGAGTTGCTGGTCAGCTCGAATACTAGCGTTTACTATTCTTGAACTCCCGACCCTCTCTAAGTTCATTCTGTTAATAAAACAATTTCTTATATAAAAATCAAAGGATTGGTTTGAGAAGCCGTTTTCCATAGATTCAAGCCATTAAATAAACAATTGAATAGAAAAAAAGCGAGCTGAGAAAGAAAAGTCAAAACATCCTCTTTATGGTTAGTTTAAATGGGTAGGGATGATTCATATATTTCTATTTTTCGTATTATATCTCTCACGTAGTTTATTTTTAAAACTATTTATTTGCTTTTTTTAATGTTATTGCTTCCAATGAATATTTTGAACTGTTTTACAACAAATTAGATTTGGATAACCATAATATTAGTTTAAATTTTAGAGAAAAAATAAAATTAAAAAATACTAGTCATTTAAGTAAATATATTTTATTTAAATCACTCATTTTATTTACAAAGAAGTAGGTTAGAAAAACTCCTGCCCACTCTTGGTATGGGCGAAGAGTTGTTGGAAGTTGACGCTTCACTCATCGCAGTGAAAGAGGATTTTAGGGAGTTCATGCCAAATTCAACGGAACTCGACGACAGCAGTACACTTTGACGGCCCTTCCGAATCTGTAACTTCCGTCGTTTCTGTAAAATAGTTGGAAACGATTGAAAACAGAACGAGGAAGTAATTACCTTCCAAACCCGACACGATAAATTCTTGTGACAGTAGGTTCTCCAAGGCAGGTATATCCATTCGAAAGTGTAGCCTTGAAAATGATAGTAACCCAAGTGTAAAATATTAATTCAACATGTGTACTCAGCCATGAATTGCGGCTACTTTTGGTCATTTTGAGGTTTATGGATGAGTTAAATTCCCTGTGGCTCTGGGCACAGATTCGGTTCTCCTCTTTGGATGAGTCAACCCAGCCTTTCATCCTTTCCCATAAACTGAATACCAAACATATTTGGGAACTAAACATCAGGGATTTATTAATTCGACCGACCACCCAACCGGAGCATTTATTTTTCACCCTCGGTGAGTAAAACAGATACGGGTACTGTAGGCTTTGGCTTACGTATGTGGGCTGTCGTGCCATGTTTATTTTTTTTAGATTCCATTGCAGGACATTGAACTCCAGCAGAACGATAATATATTTAATATATATATATATATATATATATATATATATATATATATATATATATATATTATATATATATTTATTTATTTATATTACTATATATTACTCTCGATTGCTCACAACAGACGTTTAAGAAATTTTGAGAAATAAATGTTTTTGAATCAGACATGAGATTCTATCAAAACGTCTGTTGTGAGCAATCGAGAGTTGCTTAAAACTCTACTACTCGAAACTATTTAATCTCCTTTCTTTCGATATTTCAGTTAGTTAATTTTTATTGCATATTCACTTCTTTGACAGACTTTAAATTACCTTAGAAACTACTATTATTTGATCTGTCTGGTGCAAGATGAGGTTCTCGTCTATTTTCGATACAAGTGAATAACATCAAAAACATTATTTTAAGATTTCAAAGCAGAATGTGGGAGAGGAAGATTTAGCGAATGCTGGAAAGACGCTTTTCTTGTCTTCCATGCGTTTACTATTCTGGAACTCCCGACCCTCTCTAAACGGATGAGTAGTTAGAAATGATTTTCTGTTTTTACATACTTTATCTGCTTATCGACAATATTTCCTATTCTAAAAGTGGTAGTTCTTGAAATTTCTTATCTACGACTTGTATTGGGAGTTAGAAAATAGCATTTTCAAGAGAAATGAACAATATTTATCACTTTCATAGTTTCCTTTAGTTTAAGGTTCACTTGTAGAATCAGAAGTTAACTGTGTGAGCAATAAGAGCAAGTAGTAAGTGTGAGGATACATTCGAGATATATTGGATTATAACGGGCATATTCGGATATTCATATAACTAGGTGAGTTAATGATTTGTTCATAGCTTTTTTTTAAATAAATTATTAATAATTTTATTATTATAGTTGAAAAAATAATTAGAATTGAAAGATGTATTCGAATTTAGATTTATAAGCGAAATAAGTAAAACCAACTTACAAAATAAAATTAAATTTATTAAATAAACGTAAGTTTTCTAACAACATTTACAGCAGTCAACAACAAATTTTTAAAACAGTGTGGTTTTACATAAAATGTTCTTTAAAATGTCATGGATAAATATTTGTACAAAACTACAATACCTATATTCAAAGGTGTTCAGATATTTTGGGAAAAACATAACAAATAAAATAAATAAAAAGTTAATTAAATTTTTTGAATTTTGTAGTGTCCGTGGGCTAAAGTCGATATTCCCTCCTCCAAAATATAACGCTTATCATCAAGGGGGCATAAAGCCACCTTGTTTGTGGTAATAGAAAATAATTCGTGGTTTTTCGATATAATAGTTTTTCTTCTTATTCTGCAGTTTTTAAAAGCAATGTTTATAATTCGCGTGTTTTAATTTTTTCTGAATGACATTTTTAACGACACCCTTCGCAGTTTATCTTTTCTCCTGTTTTACTACTTAATGAATACATTTTGGACCGCAAGCCTACAAACTCTTTAGGGGGTTCATCATGCATGTCATCTTTCATTTTTCCTAAGACTTTTTTAATCGTTGAGTTGTATAAAAAATGCGACGTAGGATATAGTCTCCAATGTATCATATAAATTAATATTTTGAGTCATATCGTGGTAAATATCTTCCGTTTCTATAATGTAACATAATGAATCACAGTGTCTGTAAATAATAATTTAGCTCTCTCGTTATACTTATTTTTAATATGGTCGTAATGAAAATTATACATGTAAATTTTACTGATATCCAAAACTGAAAAGCCAGTATATAAAGGCTTATTAAGGGTTAGTGATGTAACTTGACGTAATACAATAACTAACTCCTCATTAACGATCTTAAATGACTTAAAAGAAGGGGAAGCAATTAGTTTTAGAGCTTTTTTTTCGTGTCAGTAACTAAGTCAACATTCACATGATTCCTCAAATTTTCCATAGTTTTACCGAAGACACTATTGTACATCAACTTCCAAAAGTCTTTATCAAAAGAATTAGACGCGTTTTTACGCATGTTAGTATTAAAATTTATGAATTCTCGAAGCCATGGCTCCTGTTTAAAACATAAAACTTTAATGGATTTTTCTTAAACGCAGACCTAATTTTAAGTATAATTTTAAATTTCGGTAATGAACAATATACTTATGTTTATATCGTTTAAGTTTGGTATAAGTTTATAAACGCTCATTCCTCTTTTCAAATTTAAAGCGGTAGATGCTATTTTTGAATATGGTGAGAGCATTTCAGAATTTACTGTGATTTGCTCCGGTGCAACAGGTAAATCATTGTGCAAGTTGTGAATCTCTGTAGAGTATTCTAAATCCACTTCAAAGATCATTCCGTCCTCCACTTCATCTGATTAAGATTGTATGTCTTTAGTGTTGTAGTCTAAATTTGACGACCAATGAAAATTTTCACAGGTAAATGCGACATCATTGCTTGACCGCATAAGTTGTTCATGTCTAAGTAGATGATATATGAAGTAGGAAGGTTTGGGTTGAAATCATCTACTAGTTTATTGTTCTCTTCGGCGTAGCGATTACATATCATTGAAACCCCTCCCCTTAAACCTTTTTCAATGAAAAGGTGCATAGTCGGATCAGTTAAAAGTTCCAGTTCCACCTTCGTCATTTTTAGACATACTTGCCACGCTAAGCCAGGAGCGGTAAAAACGTGGCAGGGATCTATCTTGTAATGAGTTAAACGTAACATTCTGAATTTTTCGAACACGTCAGCGAGAAGAAGAGTGTCTGTCTTTAGATACAAATTGTGATAATCCTTTAAATTTTTCATGTGGAAAGCGTTAAATACTCGACATGCGTGCACATAATCTTGTTCTGACACATGTTCCTCAGACAGGCTATTATAAAAACTTTCGCGTGGAGGCAACGTTGTTTCGTCAAATTTCTCCATGCAGTCAAAATATTCATAAGGATAGACACCCTTACGACGTAATAAAGGTTGAAGCTCAGGTGATATTTGAGAGGCTAGTATATGAAATTCGTTTTATTTCATATTGTTCACTAATTTACCTAGCGATGTTGGTAAAAACTGGAATGAAGCAAGAAATTGCAAATTTCCAATTTGAAAAGTTTTGAATTTTTCACTGTTTTTAGCAATGCATGTGTGAAGTTTTCTTATTTTTAACTTTGCCTAAGGCTTTCACAATATAGTGACTGCCATAACCTTTCAAGTTATGAAAAATTACTGGTATTTTATTCATTAATTTGTAATTTAGATTGCAACGCGAATACAAAGCATGCCGATATTCAGATGTTATGTGACCGTGGTCTCTTACTCTGTCGTCATTTAATGGCTCATCGCACACAAAGCATTGTGTTTCACTTAAAAAGGTTTCATTTTCTTCCGATGATAAGTTCATAGAGGCCTGTTGATTTTAAGAAGATCTTTTATCAATTTTTCTTCACTTAACAAATTTTTGATTAAGTGTTCTGCCGTGATAAACTGTTGGTGGTTTTATGCATTTTCCATCTATGCCAATGACAACATACGAATATCCACATGGAATGGGATGTGAATCAGTATCAGTGTGTGAAGAGCCGGAGTAAGTATTATTTTGAACTAAGATGCATTCGAAATCGCAATAAATTGCATATGGGATTTTATGCATCATGTGTAATGAGTTGAATTTTAAAATGCGGTCTTTATCAGTGGGCATGACTGTGGTTTGGATTTTGTGATCTTTGCAGTATTGCACATGATCCTGTAATAAATCCAAAGATGAAAATCTGTGTAGACAAAAATCACAGTAAAAAGAAGCGCCATTATGTTGGGTCAAATGTGTGAGTAATCGACTCATGTTTTTAATGAGACAGTAGTTTCTTCTTCCGATATTAACAAAAGATTGCAATGGTGAATCCCTGTTCTATTTGTTGAAAGGTGTAATGGCAAAACGTCTCCATTTTCGCATCCAAAAACGTTTATAGACAAATTATTCGTTACCTCAAATTTAGGAATTTGACTTATTTTCATCGGGAAATTTATATCTGTTAAATTTAATTCATTTTGGAATCTTATATATTTTTTCACCCTGTTCGCATGAGTTTTATCCCCGCATGGGTGTAGACTAGCTAAAACGGACCAAAGAAAACATTTATCGTCTTTTCGATATTTAAAACCGCTCGTCTAATACTTACAGGGAACCAAAGTAAGTATTTTTACTCAGAATAATTTTTATCATGAAATTAATTTATCACATATTTTTAATTTTCATTTATTCATCACTATATTATTACTCGTTAGAGTCAAGTGCGAAATATAATATGATAATTTATTTCGAAAACTATGTAAACCCTGTACCCTGTAATAATTGAAATATATATATATATATATATATATATATATATATATATATATATATATATATATATATATATATATATATATATATATATATATATATATATACAAGCTGACCCAGCCACGCGTTGCAGTGGCTGAGTTTTTATAATACATTGAATCAATTTTTTACTAATTCTTGGGTACAATCAAATTAATATTTTCTAAAAAAATTTAAAATAGGTTTATTCATATGAGATTAAAAATAAAACGTTTCGCAAAAATTTAAAAGTAATAGGTAAAGTATCGAAATTTTGAAATTAAGCACAAATCAACATATACTTTCTGAATTTACATTTTATTCATCTTATATTAAATTATAGTTTGTAATCAGTGACTTACTTATAAAATAATACTATATAAATTAAAAACATCTAAAAATAAATTGTTATAAATGAGGTAGATAACATTGACATCGAACTATTATTTTTTTAATTTTTAATTATTAAAACTAAAAAATTTTTCCGCGGTATTATACTGAAATAAAAAAATTAAAAGAATTTATCATTTGAATAAATAAATTAGATCAAAATGTTCTACTGAATAAATTAATAATTATCAAATTATAAAATAAAAATAAAAAAAATAAAAGGCTGTCAAGAAATACTTATATGTTTTGGAGGTGGTATGAAAATTAGTAGAGAAAAACAGCAATAAATAAAATTTTATTTTACTATTTATAATATTAAAAATATTCAAACTGAGCATGCACAATAATAACACAATACAAAGTATAATTATGAAAGTGATTCACAAAAAATTGTTATAATATGATTATACATCATGAAAATATATGAAAATATATATGAAAATATATGTACATCATGAAAATATAATTATAAAAATATATGTAAATTCTATATTTAACCACGCGAATGCGCGCGCACGTTAATTTTCTCGAAGATGTATAATCTAGAAAAATAAACACGTCGCCATCTGCCGAATACCTGTGCAACTTAGATGCTAAACCGCCATCTATTAGGAACTTACAGAACTAAACAATAAATAAACATCAATGCCGTATAATAAATATTGAAAATAATAATTAAGAGATAAAAGCTATTCTATCTTTTAAGTTGGACTATATTATAAATGGTTACAAAATTTTATCAAAATCCGTTCAGTAGTTTCGGAGTTTATCGGGAACATACATCGTGACACGAAATTTATATATATATATATATATATATATATATATATATATATATATATATATATATATATATATATATATATATATATATATATATATATTATATATACATTGCTTTAAGGCACACATTTTTTTGCAATACATATTATATATGACTATTCAAACATATTTTATACTGTTCAGAATAAATATTTAGAGTAAGAATCTTGGACATACTTAAAAAGTTAGTATTTTTTACTTCATATTTCTCATTATTATGATAAAATGGAACAATGAATAAACCTATTTACTACTGCATAGTAAAAAAACTGATAAGAGTGCATTTTTAGGTTCCCTTGGGGAAAATGACATAAAAAGACAACGAACTTGTATTAAAATTGCATATTTCATACTAATTTTTAAATTAAGTAAAATTTTTAAAAATAAATTTATTTTAAGTGTCAGATAACTAAATTTTTAATGTGATATACTTAAACAAACACAATAAAAATGATAAATATATATTCGCATAATAATATATATATTATTATTATTATTATTATTAAAACACATTTATTATTTTCAAATCATTTTGAAATTGAAAAGAATGGTAATCAAACCAAATAATTAATTCTTAACAATAAAGATTCTTGTATTTTATACACTTTTAATGATTAAAATTGATCATTTTAACCCCACCTAAATCTAACCTAATTTCTTTTTAATTCAATACCATAATAATTTAGATTGTGATAATTCAAATGAATTCCGATTATAAACTATTAAGCCATTCCATGTTTTTTTATGACAAAGGCTCAAACAAAACATTAATTTATAAATATGTATCAACAGCAATCTTACTATTTTTAGAGAAATAATTTAAAACCAAAATAATTTTAAATGTTTAATTTTGAAGTAAAAATAATACTTATGTTGAATTGTAAATTGTACAATGAAAATTTCTCTAAATTTTAAAATATAACTTAAAATTAATTTTTATACATTTTAAGCAGATTATACTTGAGAACGATGAAATATTTACTGAGAGACTAACATTATTGATAAATGCTAACAGCAAAAAAATTATTTTATTTTTCATGTATTTTCATTCGTTTGAATTTCAATATTTTGCATTTGTATAAGCCATTTAATGAATAACTGATTTTCTATTTAAATATTAATAAAAACTGTAAAATAAAATTAATAAGCAGCTAATTTAGTTTTTGGTCGCACATCAAACATGTACATCGAATTAGTGTCAATGACTGGTTCCTTATTTTTTTAGTCCCAAATTAATTCACAATAAAACATTTCCATTTCAATTTTTATGCACCTAATAAAATTAATATGAAAATTAAAACGATGAATTAGTATCATAATCTTAATTTTTAAATTAATAAATTATTCTCAGAATTTCCATCTAAGTTAATTAGAGCACGAAAAATGTCATAAAATTGTTTTATAATAAAGCATTAAATAAGTTGCGAATTAGAAAATAATACATCAATTTAATAATTAATTCATTTACTTATTCCTATAATTTATTTTCCTTCTTACGGTAATTAATGTTCGAATTCTATCAACTAAATAAATAGAATGATAATATAATAATCAAAACAATATCGGAACGTAAACTGTGCTCCATTATGTAGTGCGCGAGAGTTGTAAAAAGCTTTAAAAGCTATTCACACTGTACATATTTTATTATCCAATAATTATCATTAAAATAAAAAGAACTATCTTTCCTAAAAGTTAAGGAAAGAGCTTTAGTAGATGTTGTAAATTATAGACAAAATATGTTATTTTAATGGAAATTTTAGCATTATAAGAAAATACGGCTCAATTATCAGTACTGAAACAGTACAACAATTTGTAAAGAAAGCAATACACAATTTCTGGAATTAATATTAAAAGATTAACCACAAAAAATATCTAATTTCAAAGAACGGGAACTTACGTAGTTCAGTCTGACGATACAGCGTTCTCTGGAGAAGCTCAGACAGTGTCCAGGGGAGAAATGCAGGGAACTTTCAGACGACAATTTCAGCGCATTCCTGCACTTTCTCCTTTCTTCTTCACAGCAGCCAATGAAAAGCACAACAAAATGCTGATTTCGTCATTAGCTGTGTATTCGATGTTTGGAGGACAAAACATTGTCTTTAAAGATTTTTTATACCAACTGAAAACAAAGAAGAACCGCGTTCCGAGTTAAAATATTAAGTCAGACAATAAATGAAAAAAAGAATATATTTCGTAATAAACAATGCAACATAAAATATTTTACAATAATAAACAAAAGTAACATTACAATTAAACATTCAGTATTTTGCTTTAAAATTTAAATTTCTTCATTTTTTACGCTTAGCATTGCATTAAAAATTACAGGACGGTATCGATACAAGTATTTTGTTACATTTTACCATATTTTAAGAATGAAAGGATATTTTACATTGAATAGCTTTCACTGCAACAATTATGGAGGAAATTCTTAAGAATAAAAAGTTATTTTATTCTTAAGATGGGATAATTGTATGATTTTCTCAGTTTTGAGGTGCTTCGGTTTTTAACCCAACTTTGATTTTTAAATCAACTTAGTATTACCTGGATTTGATGTAATTTGGTGATATAGTTAGAGGAAAAATTTTTTATAAAAACATTTAAATAAATGGTTCATAAATTATGGTCATCACATGTGTAATTGCAATCAAAATTGTCAATTTCCAATAGATTTCAATGAAACTTTTTAACGAAAAAAATAAGTCATTTGGAAAAGTAGTCCTAAGCAATTTTTAAAAATGCACTCTTTTCATACAAAATAAAATTTTGATTTAAAGTAATTTCCTTAAATTCACCATGTGTCGGTCATAACAAATCTTTAATTTTTCCATCCGAGGTAAATGAGTGTTGCACACTAAAATACTTATGACAATGTGTCTGTCATTTATATATATTATCTGTCATCATAAGTTATGCATCCAATCAATACATCAATGCCGATTCTCCAACGCAACAAAAGCTGACCATGAAAGTTTATATGAACAGTCATCACACTGATGTGTTAACTAATATACATTCGAATAATTTAAATGAACTATTAATATAAGACACGAAAAATAATAAACCAATGTTCTTTTTTATTTCCACCAGAAAAATTATTCTTTTCTATGCGAATTTCTCAGCGTAAATATTATTGTTCTAAAAACTGCGTTTTCTAATTGAAACCGCGTTGATTTTTGTATTAGGTTAATTATTTATTGCACAAACGATTGGTAAGCTTTAATACCCGGGTAAAACCAATTTTAAAGACACACAATTCCTGGATATTTGAATAATTCGCGCTGGATGATTTTAAAAGTCGAAAACGCTACCTTTCACTAATAATGGCTGAGATGTGCGTTCGGTCTTGGTCCATGTGCAATAGCATCTCTTAGGAAAAGCAGATCGAGTGGTTTTCTTTTGGGTCTAAATTGCGAAGACTCGCTTGCTTCATCAAGATGGCAGGACTGGGTGCTCCCTCAATAAAGTGACACCATTTCCCCCCTCCACAATGACGATAGCAGTTAGGCATAGTAATAATAAAAATCCTTCTCAAAATCTCCGTCATGTTTTATGCCCTTATTTGACCAAGCTGTGAAGCATCTTTTGATATTGAATTGGCGTATGAAAGATGTGAGAAAATGGGACTATTGTATCTTTCTTGAAGTAGCTTTTTATCCTGGTCTCGAAGTAACAGGAGGTGGACGAACTAACTGAACCGATAATTATTTTTCTATCCTGGAAAATGTGTTACACCTCGTCAACCCACAAACCAACATCACTTTAAACGAGTTTAGAATCGCTGTCATTGTAGTTGTTTCTTTTCTCTACAGCTTTAATATTTCAGTTTCTTTTCCATTGTGTCTAGGAAAGAATCCACCTTCCTATGAGAGTGTGTTAGTTGTCTTAGATTTTTGATTGAAGGTATGTATGTCTAATAAAATTACAAACGTAACAAGATGTTTGCCTTTTCTGAGTTCCGATGTGCATGTATTGTGTTGTTGTTGCTTATGACACTTGGACAAGCCAAGCTCGCTATACCTTTGGAATTTAAGTCAATAGAGTGCGTCCTTCGTTTTGGATCAGAGCACCACGAAGGTGAAAGTACGACTTTGCTCTTTTTAAGGTGCCTCGTCATTTTGAACCACGGTCAGGTGTCGAGGCCACACCTGAGCTGGCACCCTCCTCTCCCCATCCACGCCACACCAGCGGAAGGACTTTGGACGTCACAGATGAACGTGGACACGTCCCCAACCCACGGAGTTCCAGCAACCTAGTGAAGGAGAGTACACCGTGGTCACCCTTCCAACCACTGCCCGCGGTAGATGATGCTTCACTTTGCTGAGCTTACGGGAAGCGGCGTGAAGCTACTGAGCCACTGGAGTATGTATTGTAAGAGGGCTTAAAGAATGTCATTTTGCAAAAAGAAGCTGCGTGAGTTAAGTTGATTACTTATGTAATTGTTTTTCTCATGGCAAGTGGAAAATATTCCACCACACAAAACTTCCCCATGGGTAGTACAATGGTGGGACAAAAAGTTTAGAATTAAATCATCTCACATATGGGGTAATAAATCCATTGACAATACCAAGCACTGTTGACGATTAATCAGTGTTATGCTTGTAAGCATATCAAATTCCGAAGGAAATCAAGTGCTGTTGTTGCAGTAGCATGCTTCCCTGCACCTAGCTCTGATCAATGATGGTTATTGTGCTCCATTTCTCTAGTAAGATGCCAACAACAGATCCTTAATTCGCCCAATAATGCCCGTGACATCAGCATGGGTTGTTCAGCGACTGTTCTTTGTTCTGCTATGCCTTAGGAGGAAGAACCCGGCAAAGACCGAGGGGATTTCTCTGGTAAATTTGGAAACTTTGAAGGAAGACGTTTTGAACTCGTCATTTGGCCAGCACTCAGCAAATGGTTGACTACGCTAAATGCCTTTGGATGGCAGAATGATGCAATCGGATTTATTGTGTGATAATAAAACAGTTGGGAAAGGCTGTTCTCGAGACTCCATGGCAATGAGACCCGTCAGAAAATCTGTCGTGCTTACGAATGGCGACTGCGGTGTGTAAAATGTATTCTGATCGCAATGTCCTTTCATTTATAGGGTGAGATGTAGAGAGGTGGTTGCCAGCTCAGGTGCCAACCTCGTCACTTGTCCCTGGTTCAAAATTATGAGATGATTGACTGCATTTAGCGGTTGTCCCGCCGCCAGAATTAGACTGCGAGAACCGTTTAATAAATAAATAATTTAATATTATTTGAGGAAATTTTTTGAGATAATTCCTATGACAATTTAAAATTGTAATTTCAATGTGACGTTTTAGGTAAAACTGCAGTATAATGTGCTCTTTCCATTTTCGATAGCGATGAAAACCTATAAAATGAAGGAAAATTCAATAAAAACTAATATGTCTTTGTTGAATTAGTAAAAAATATAGTATATCTAGAGTAAAAATTATACATTATTGCCTATCAAATAACACACAGAAAAGAAAAAAAAATTCCGGGTCCTGGCACAACTCACTTTTGAAAATTTATTTCTCAAAAAAAAAATTTTTTTTTGCTTTAAAAATAAAAATTTCTAAATTATAGCATTCTCAAAATACTAAAATAATATTTTCATGGTTTTTATCAATAATTGTTTTGTTTAATCATATTTATGATTCTAAACGATTTGTTATTTTGTCATTGAAAATTCTGTGGTTTATTTGTTATACTGAGCCCAGAGGATGCAATTGAAAAAGAATTTTTCTGGATATTTGAATCCACAACTAACTTTCGAGAATCTCATAATTCAATCATCATTTCAAATATTCCAAGAAAAAAAAGTTGCAGAAAGATTTGCAAAAAAAAAAATAATAATAATAATAAATAAAATAAAATAAAATAAAGAAAAAGAAAAAAAAAGATAAAATTTTTCGATACTTTCTAGTGTTTATTTGTTTCGTAAGTGATGAAAAGTTATCAAGTTTATGTAATAAACATTCTCCTGATTCAATCTGGGACGATAAATAGCACATGACCTCGATCAGAACGAATGTTGTCATTAGAACGAACGATCGAACAATTATTTTTCTGAGAGAGAAAAACTCAATTTTACTTCACTTGATATTCAATCGAAATTTTCAGTAAAGTGGGGGGAGAGAAAATCAAGTTAGACATGTGCAATTCATCTCCCTCCCCCCCGAAGGCAAACAGCAGATGAAGCGTGAATAGAATTCAAAACATCGTTTCTGGTTCTGGTTTTTATGATATCGTATGCAGATGTTCTGATGCCATTCTGGTTTATCTAAGAGTGCCTCCAGAAACGCGGCAGCTGACACTAAATGTCGCTGCATTCCGAAATGTTCCCGACTCTTATATTCATTTTAACTATTTCACAACTAATATTATTGGTGAGTTGATTATTATTTTATTAATCTATGGAATCTAAAAAAAAACTCGTATCACTTATTGATGTATGTGTAAAATTTTTTTCTAGATATAATTTTTTCTAGATATATGTAAAATTTCTTTCTAGATATAATTTCAAGGAACACTTTCTTCCTTTTACTTCGAATCGTTTTTATTTCTTATATAAAAATATTTGTTTTTTTTAAATCGTTTGCCTTTAATGAATGTTGCCACGCGTTTTATTGAATATTTTTATTCTATATAATAGAAAGCTTATAACTTTCCTTCTTAATAAACATGCTCATTTAAATTATTTAATTATTTAATAAAAATAAATACGTTAATATGTTGCTATTTTTTTGATTAATCAAAACTTGTTAACTATTAATAAACTACAATATATATTAGTAAATTAATATGTAAAATATATTGCTCTTTTTTCTTTAAAATTTGCTTTTAAACAGCATTCCAGGAATTAAAAATTAGTATTTTCAACTACCCAAATGCAGATAAATTATTTGATAACCTTTTAAATTTTGACATTTCAGTGTTTTTCGACAAAGATGGTCAAATATTTAGTTCATTTTTTCATAAATTCGTAATTCAATTGAATTTCATTTAATATTTTCAACTTTTAAATCCTTCTTTAGCAGTTTTTTAAACATTTAATAATAGAGCTAAAATTAGTAATGAATTGTAAAGGTATTCAGATACTTTTATTTATTTTTTGTGCATTGAAAGGGATAAAAGCTTTTACCCCTTGCCTACTTTAGAACTGAAAAATGATCCAGATGTAAAAATTAATTTTTTTAATAATAATCATTTGTAAAAGTATGTCAAAACAAAAAGAGCGATTTCCTCATGATTTAGGTAAAAAAATATCTTTATAAATTAATTTTAATTACAAATAACCCAGTTTCCATACTTTTCTTTAAGTATTCCCGATGAATTTCTTGACAGCGTTTTCTTAAGCAAAGTAACAAAGACTCCATAATTTTGCTACCATCAATTTTTTTAAAAAAATTTAAGACCACAATTATCTTAAAAAATAAGTACTCATTAGAGGTTCATAGCTTTTAATACAAAATTAATGGAAATTATTTCCAGTTTTTTTTAAATAAGTATTTTTAGACTGAATGGTTAAATTTTGCCAAAATCATATACCATCGTTGACTCAAACGTTTTTTTCTACAAATATCATCATAAACTGTTGTGAAAAGCTCCATATTTCCAAGCGGAACTGATCGCTCCCAGTTTCGGATTTGGTCACGATGAAGTCTAGTTTGTTTTTGTGCGCACTGGCTGCCAAATATAGCCCATAAACTAAATGTAATTATTTATTTTCGACAAAGCTTGTACTTTAGGTTTACCTCTTACATAATATTTACCACTAAATTAACTAGTAAATTGGATTTAACTTAAATTTTATCATCCTTGATCGATTGATAGAATAAAAAGTTTTTATATTTATTTTCGCAGTTTTTTTTAATGAAAACAGTATTTTATTTTTATCGATCTATTTAATTTCTCCGAAAATTTCTGTATATTTAATTTCATTGCATTCAAGTTAATTTTCACTTTCCGAGAAACATTTATTCTAAATTCAAATGAAAATGAATTTAAAGTGCGTTGGATTTATAGTATAAAGTAATGCATGCAAGTTATGCGAAGAAAAATTTAGAAATGTAAATTGAATTTTTCCTTAATTTGACATAAATGATTAGATATCATTAAGGAAAGCTCTGATAACATAATAGCAAGCATTTGCGGATTTCAGATGCGGGGGTGGGGGCATTCCTTCTGACCTACGAAATGAGCGCTGTTGCGAGGCACCTTCGGCCTCAAGGGAGGACTGTTCATGGATAGGAGGGGGTAGGCAGAAGACCCTCAAACCCCTCCCCCGATGAGGGTGCATGCATGAGGCAGAAACGAAATGACATTGTTCAACAGCGATCTCATGCTGGCAGGAGCTAGGCCACAGCGAGCCCCTTCAGTATCATTATTGCCAGTAATAGGCTTCGTAAGTCCGTGCAAATAATATATCCTCATCATTTCAGTGCCACAGCATTTTTATCATGAATTTCTGAAGAAAACTCGAGATAAATATCAGATTCTAAATTTCCTTTAATGAAAGAGACAGTTGTTAAAATGGCGAAGGGAGACGGAAAAGTAGCTGTTTCAAAGGAATCAATTTCTTGTCCGAAAGGCATTCGGTTCGATACTTGACATAGACAACTTTACTAACAACGCTTATGCATCTTACATTTTTGTAAAATCTAATGTTCCCCGGTTGGAGAAAAAATATACTATGACTCAGGTGTCGATCTTGTCGTGTGACAGTGGTTTTTAAAAGGGTCGTCGGTGCTGAAGAACTCCCGTGAAGGCCATCCAGCTGGAAATCAGAGGACAAGAATTGAATTTCAAGCAGATCGGTATGTCTTATATGGGTAAAGGTAAACCTCTGCCGTACTAAAGGCAGATACCTATTTACGTCTTTTGGTAGTTTAACCCTTTCCTTTCAAATGGTGTTGGTTTTAAGATGTTGGAAAATGGCACCCTAGAGTCGCCCCCATTGTTGTGGTTTAAACAAAGGGAAATTTTAAAAAAGCTGCAGAACTTTTTTTCCCGTAACGGTCATAGCTCTAGGAAAATATTCCTGCTCTTCCATTAACTTTTAGGTTGTTTGTTACGCCTTGTTATTTATAAATTTGTTGCTTGAGTGTTGAATTCAATTTTTCGCTCTGAGCTGTTGGAAAGGCGTTGCTCTGGAGGCTGATGATCCTGGGAAAACAACGTTCAGTACCTGAGGAATTGGCCTAATATTTTAGATAAATTGGCTCCTGTGACAGTCCTGTGTTTGACCTTATGTTTACATTTTGTGTGTCCACTGCAGATTCTCTCGCAAGAGGGAGGTTTCGGAAACAAAGTTGCTGACAAGTTTGCTAGTGAAGGTAACAAACTCTCCGCTGCTCCTTCCACATAACTGAGCATTTCCGAAATCCACTCCCTGATTTTGGCCAGTACAAACACCACTTGGAGGATATCAGGACATGCCTACATACGGAGCGGGGCAGACCAGCCCCGGACTTCACCATTAGGTGAATGGGCTTGGTATACTCGCCCATCACCGAATGTCTCAGGATTGTGAACCACTGTCAGATGACGAGGTTGACACATGAGCTGGCACCCTCCTCCCAACATCCACGTCACATATTGAGGTGGACGCAACCCACGGAGCTCCAGCAATCCAGTGAGGGAGCGTACAGCGTGGTCACCCTCCCAACGGCAATGGATGCTTAAACTTTGCTGAGGCGCGCAACCAGGACAGGGGAGCATTGGGGGACTCTTCCCGATCACCCCCGGTGTGCTGCCGAGTCCCCTGGATTGTCCTGCCCAAGAACTGCTCAGACTACCCTAGCTAGACTTAGTTCTCGTCATGTAAAGAGTCTGGTGTTCGCTAGAAATGAGACGACAAAAGTAGCTGCTTCTGTTCGCATCTCTTGGACTGCGTTGGTTCCTCTGTGAGGCAATTGTTGAAAGACGTTGTTTTTGATAAGGGGGATGAGCAACAGATGCGCACAAACATCCAACAGGTCCGTCGGACCCGCGGAGAGATTTCAAAACACGCTGAACAGAGAAGCAGTATGCCACATTCTTCTAGACTCACGACACTTTAGATTTACGTTTGCCTCAGTGGCTGATTAAGTTGCAGGAAAGCTAACATAAAGGGGAAATTAACCGAAATGGGTTCGTCCCTCTCTGGAAGTTGCGTGCGGGAATGGACTCACTTGAACTGCTGAAAATGGATAGCTATTCTTCTCAGTGTCTGAAGAATCAACCAATATTATTGAGAAGGAGTTCCAGAATTTAAAGGTAGATATTAAGATATTATTTAGCATGAAGCCAACTCGATACTGATGTACACCGCTGCAATCTATATAAAAAGGTTTATGATTGAACTTTCCATAAAAACTGTTGTTATCGCTCCAGCATGCTTCCCTGTACATAGCACTGCATTGGTCTCTACCAATTAGATAGAAGCAACAGGTGGGAGTCTTCGTGATTTGGAAGCAGGGACCCAACGAAAAACCCCCAATACTTGACATGCCACACCCAGAGGTTTCGTTGCACTTGGAGGACATTGCGACCATGCCCAGTTTTAACGTGGCCCCAGCCACGATTACGAATACAGCGGATCTTTAGTTAAGCCGGGATTCGAACTCACTACCTTTCGATCATGAGCACGATGGTCTAACCAACCGCGGCCCTCTGTAAAAACTGTGAAAAACCAACCTTTTTTGGGTAGATTGCAGTTGCAAAATGTGCACAAACAATACCTAGCCCTGCGGTATGCTTGAGTGCTGAAAGCGTCTGTAAAATTTAAAATGTACCTTAAGCTTACTCAGTGGGGCACGGCTTGCAGAGGAGTTTGCCGTGTGAGGTATCGACCTCGGCACTCGATTGTGGTTCATAACTGAAGCTTGGATTGGGAAAATAGGCATGCAATAAGAGGGAAACAAGAATTTATACCCCCCCCAAAAAAATAACAATTCAACAAACAACAAAACTGAAATATACAAGAAATTTTTGAGTTTATTTTTTCCAAATCTGGTTTTTATTATTTCATCAATATTAATTAAAAGTAATTTTTTTAATGTTGCCGTAAGCAAGGCAATAATCTTAAGATTCAAAAGTGATTCTTTACAAATATTGCAATCGTTATTTAAAATACCATTAATGAATGAAATTTTTAGAAATTTAAAGCACACTGCCAATTTAAACTAATCATAAAGCGGATGTTTTGTCGTGTGTTTTTTTTATTTTACTTTTTCTGCTGTTCTGTTGTCAATGTGTTCATGGTTTCAGCCAATGGAAAGCTGCTTCTCAAACCGATGCTTTGCTCCCTATATGAGAAATCGTTTTATTATCAGAATGAACTTCCACAGTATTCTCAGATAATCGAAGGTGAACTTCGCCTTCTTTGCTGCAACTCGAAGAATATGATACGAAGGCAGGTAGAAATGCTTCGACAGGTCGAACTGACGCCGCCGTCGCGTGGACGTTATATGACGTCATGGATATTTTAAGCCAATGAGAATTGTCATAAAGTGGCGTGCTCAGGATCTCAACTGTAACGCAAGGAACAACCATTTTAAGGTTAAAAATGTTGCTCTAGTTTCCAAGATACAACCGTGGCTGCTCGATAGAACGTCACTCTCCAGAATGGAGGTTACCGGGTAGGATTCCAGGAGGTGTGTTGAACAAGGATGATTGATATTGCGTTTATGTCTTCTGTATACACGTCTATCGGATTCATATTTTCCTTGTTTTCTCCCTGGAGGTGCATGAATCTACCTCTGTGAAAAGCTCTCCCGGAAGGAAAATGAGCGGTGAATATTAAAAAGCGTTAGGTCATCAGCCTATCTACTTCGCAGCTTCAAAGATACGGATGGCCGTGGTAGCCTAGTGATTAGGGCAGCGGCCTCCCATCCAGAAGCGTGGGGTTCGATTCCCAATGCCGCCAATGAGCCACCGAGTACACGCGATATGCGTGCTATTCAACTCTGTGGAATCGAAAGTCCCGTGGTCGGTCGTGGAGCAGTTACCATTGTCTGTAGAACAAATTTCCTCCACATCAACGCCAGAATGGAGGGAGTGCCAGCCATTGGAGGAATACTCAGAGCAAAATCGTACTTTCACCGTCGTGTTGCTCTGGTTAAGCGATAGACGCGCCCTACTGGCTTAATATCGCATAGCATGCTTGGCTTGTCAAAGTGTCATAAATAACAACAGCAACATGCAGTCAGTTCCGTATCGGATTAAGACATTATGAGGGGATGTGTATACTCTTAGGGTTCAGTTTCTGTCCACGGTGCCAGCTCAGGTGTCGGCTTCATTCTTTGACAGCCGTTCGGCCATTTTGAAAGTGTCGGCTGCTCAGGATGTTATAAAGTACATTCGAATAGCGGTCCTTTCAAACGAGGCTGCAACTGGGGAGGTGCTTCCTGAAGATGTAATCCCTAGGGGTGATGAACGGGAACAGATTAAGCAGCCCATTTTTTTCTTAAAATGTAACTATTGATAATATTTTGATAAAAAAAAGTGAAAATGAAAAAAAAAAGGAATTACGCATTAAATTGAATCAAAGATTCATGTGTTTCATAATTGTTTGTATGTATTGGAGAAAAAAAGTCATTACTGTTTCAAAAACAGAAATAAGATAAAAATAATTTAAATTGCGAAATTATAATTTACAGAAAATATTTTTTGAAGTATCTTATAGATAAGAATACAATATGTATAAATGCAATAAAAATAAAAGGAGCTTAATTAAACTATATAACAGTGTAAATAAAAATGACAAAACAGGTCAACAATTCTTATAAAAGAAGTTTTGTTTTCCTTAAAATTTCTTATTTTATTGAATAGAAAAGAAAATTCATTGATTATTGTGTAAAATTAACGAGTGTCTGATTAAATAAATATTGGATCAACTTTTTTCCTTCCTAAATTTACAATAATGTTCTGAGTAATTTAAAATTACATCTTCTGTTTAATAAAATGATCTCAATTTATCACCAGACGGCGCTTTGAAACTTGGTACCTGTCATATGATAAATATCAAAAGTATTTCATTTAAATATTTACATTGATGTATTATAAGTTTTATTTACATTTATATATTACAGTTTTTCTATCATAAGTTACTTTTATATGTTTAAGTATTTGAATTATGTATTACTTTCATTATATATTTACACACAATCGTGTTTGAATGTTGTTAATGTGTCCGATTTCATTTAATGCAGCAACTTGATAGCCATATTTTTAATTACTATCAAATTTAGTGATAAATAAACCGTTGAATATTTATACATTTGAAAATTCTTCCACGTTTGAATAAGCTGAATAATTTTAGCAAATAAGTGAATAACTTAGAATTTTGCGGAAATAAAAGAAGGAGCTTTATTGTGAGAAGAGAAATTTGTCAGAAAAATTATTGGTACTTTTCCATTTCACCGGCGCAAATCTCGCCAAGCGAAAATGAAGTCGCTAATTGGTGACAACACACAGTATTCACATAAAAAATTTTTTAAATAATGTTGTTTTACATAAAATTTTTTAAATTTATTTATTTAATTGTTGTTCTCGTGTTCACGCTATGCGTGGAATGATGGGTGCCAGAGCCTCAATTTATTTACTTATTATATTAGATTACAATTTATCAGGTGACGTATATTTTAAAAACTTATTATTTTTTATGTGAATTTGTTATTATTATTTTTTAAGATATATATTTAAAACCTGATTTTTTTCTAGAGAGATTTTATGAAATTATTAAATTTGTATGTATAGCAACATAGCATAAAATTATGAAATGGAAAAAAAAGAAAAAGGTGTCGAAATAAAGTCGTTGACAGTAAAAGGTTACCGGCGAAGATATTCCTTCCAGTACTGGTTTTGGCGACTTTATCGCCAGCGCAGGCGAAATGGAAAAGTACTAAATTATTATATATGAAATGATAGATGGTAATAAATTGATCATATAGATGGTATCATCGATGATTGCCAAATGTTTGCCGTAATGACCATGCAGTGCAAATTTTGTCATCATTTTACTTTATCAATGTTTTATAATTGAGTTTCACTGGAAATGCTTATAATAAATTACATTGTAGAGAAAATGTAGATAAATTAGAAACAAATGAGCAAATTGGCGATTCATTGGAGACAAATGAGCAAATTGGCGATTCATTGGAGACAAATGAGCAAATTGGCGAAATAAAGTGCAGCCCAGAGAACTACTTAAAACCAATTGAATCCAAATTTAAAGGAGCTTATGCAGTGGACGCATCAAATAAATAAATAAAAATTGAGTGCATCATATGAAGCGAATCAATTCAGTTAGCTAATTGCTGTATGCTTTCGGTTTTTATTGCTGCCATAATGATATTAAACTGTATTAAATATCAGAATATTGAGTGAAGGGCAAGAGAAGAAGTCGGCACCTGAGCTGGACTCTCCTCACCAAATGCTCGAATGAAGGCTTCATCTAGATCATGCGTGGAAGGCACTACCTTCCGGAAATGAGAACAACGCAACATGGCCTGGGAAAAAGTAGGCTTTTGGAGTTTCTTCTGTTGACACGACAGCCCCTGATGAGCCTTAACAAGAATCTTCTTTCACTCTGAACTATTTTTCGGCAATTGATTTCCAATTAGTTGTTCTTAGGATCTCCCTCTACACAATCCACCCATCTCAACCTCTTTTTCTAGTTCATAAAAGGCTTATGATTGAAAATTTTAAATGAGAATGATAATAAGATATGACAAGGGGTCCATTCTGAATATGTGGCCCTCACATTTCATAGGATTTATTTTAATGAATTTGTAATGATCGTTGCATCCTTAAATAATGTGTGTAATTCAAAGTTATGTCGACGTCTCCAGAATTTTTATTCTCATTTACACAGCACCAAATATTTTTATCAGAACCTTTCGTTCAAAGAGAGTGAGCTGCTGTGCCTGAAGTAGAGTTATATAATGGGATTTTAGTGTTTCTTCTGATTCATTGAGATTAAATAAGTTACGTAAGCCATGAAATCATTGATTAGATGCCAAAATTCTCGTTTTTTTTATCTCAATGGATACACATGTTTTGAACATTGATATTTGAGCCTAAGAATAAAAAAAAATTATGAATCACTTCAAATTTATAATCCTCAGCCTCTAAAAATTTAAAAGTCACTGGATCTTTAGTAATTGGCATATACTTAGCCTTCTAGTAACAAGATGACAGTTTAAGAACATTTTTTTGAATGTACTTAGTAGTAAGAAGATGAAATTGTTCTGGTGATATTTTAAACACAAATCATGCATCTAGCATAGCATTCCAAGCGCATGCTAGGATGATATCATCAGCATAAACAAGAAGTTCTACAGACTCGGTAAATTGCTCTGGTGTTGAGTTACGAACTGTTTATTTCACGGCAAGATTATTATAATGCAGCGAAGCAAGAGAGCAGCTACCTGTCACACACCATTCTTTATTATTTAAAAAAAAAGAAACTGCTCGACAGCCGCACAATGATTCATGGGAAGCTGTGTTGGTCCAAGTGGCGTTAAAGGCTTATCAGGGATGTCCAAATCAGCAAGAGCTGCAGGTAGGAAATCATGCTCAACACAATAACAGGCCGTCTGGAAATAATGGTGATCATATACATTTATTGCAATTGATTGTATAAAAACAACTACAACTTCCATCTTCGAAAATGTTGTTTACTTTCAAAAAATGGATTCACCCGTTATAGTCTCACTTGTCACTTCTGATGAGAATTATATCTGTGGTCATATATACTTGTTACAGAATAAAAAGTTTTTGTTGTACTATGAATACTTATTGAAGTGAGAACATTCCACCCATACAATCATGCACAATAAAGAGACAGTGTGATTCAATTCCAGTCTCTCTAGATTTTTCAAGAATTTGGCTCAAATGAAAGATCTGTTCAGATGCGGACTTCCTCTTCCTGAATTGATGCACACCAATTACACCATTAACCCAAGGTGAAATTCAGTTATAAAGAATAATTAAAAAATCTGTGTAAACAGAGTTCAATAAACTAATGCCTCGGTAGTTGGAGCAATAATTTGGGTCTCCTTTTTTAAAAGCAGGGTATAAAATGCAACAAATTCAATCTGAGTTCCATCATTCCATATGGACAAATTAGGCTTTGGAACGCATTATTTAAGAACGATGACTTTAGCTATTTATTCACTAAAGATTTCCGACTTCTAGACAAAATCTTTTGTGAAGTGGGTTCTAATGTTCTGAGATTATGCTTTTACATAGATATTAACTGAACTCTTTGACATGAAAGCCCCGTGTGGGCAAAACCTAAGGTGCCCATGTCTATTTTCGTGATCTAGCGCGTGAAGTATATATCCCGGCTAACACACAGATTTTAAGAATGCGATCTACAGTATCGACTTCATATTTTGGTACGTTTATTTGCACACACAAATTTTTCACACATTATGCGTTAAGAAATGAATCAGCTGCTCAGTGTAATATAAAATTAGTAAATATTGCTGAGATACAAAACGCTATTCATTTTTTGGTTAAAAAATCACTCATATTTCCAGCTCTATTAAAATAATTAGTTAAATATTTATCAGTAGTTAATTAGGAAACTCTGTTTTTAGTAATCACATTTTCAATAATTTTGGTTACAGATCATTGTGTTATAAATTATTAAAAATCAAACAAAATTTCTTTTATTATCAGCTTAAAACCAGGAAAATAATTTTGGTTACAGATTGAATCACTATGTACTATCAAAAAATTAAAAAAGCTTATGTTATCAGCTCCAGACGAAGAAACTTGCTTGGTATTCACTGGCCAGTCCAACGAGGGCTCAGCTCCATTTCAGTTGAAGATGCTGGCCGTGTTGCGTTTATCAGGGAGATTCCGTAGCTGTAAGAGACAAGTGCAGCTGCAAATGTTCTTTAAGCATGTATCCAGAATATTTTTCTGAATCCTTATATTGATCACCACATATTCATTTTTGACCTCTGTTATTTTTTCTAAATTTTAACACTTGTATCAAAACAGGCAACTGATACTTGACACTTCCTTTACTTTGAAAGCCTCCTTCGCCTGTTGCCGAGTATACAATAGGGTGAATCTTTTGTGAATTCAACATCAAGTTTGATGATCATTAAAGACTTTAATACTAGTGAATTTAAGCACACAAAATGAGTAACTGGGAAAAAAATGTTTATAAAACCATATTGTTTTCCAAAAATGTTCCGTAAATATATATATTAAGTTGGAGAAAAAAAAATCCCGTAAGTTTTTCTGTGGATGGCTGTAGTGATCGATGTATCTCGTAAAGAATCACTCAAACAATTTAAGGTTTTATTCCGCGCTAGAAAGTTCCTTTGCTGCTTTCTGTTCGATCCATTTAGTCGTGGAGACTTGGGAGTAAAGTGCTTACGAGGTTCTTCAAACTGCAGATCAAGAAAAAAATTTGTTACATTATATATATATATATATATATATATATATATATATATATATACATATATATATATATATACTGCTCAAAACAATTAAATGATATTGTAAGTTTTACATAAAATAAAGATATAAGCGAAATTTTATTTTTGCTGAAAATGGAAAACGAGAATCACAAATGAAAATTATTCTGATTTTCAAACTTTGGAGTATGCTAATTTTGAGTTCGACGTCAAAAACGTCACTTCAGCGGCAGTGAATGAAATTTGACTTTCAACTGAATAAAAGACAATGAATACAAGGATGATCGTTATTCAGTGACTGCTTTGTTACGATGAGTACGATGTCTCAGTGAAGTCATTTTAACCAATTCAGAAGCTGGGAGAGTTGTTGGTAGGTTAGAAGGGGGCCAAACTCAAGTGTCACAAAGTGTGACTTTCAGTATCTGGAACCGTTTTTTGGACATTGGAAGTGCAGGCCGAAGACCAGGGCAAGGCCGTAGATGGGCAACAACGCCCAATGAAGATCGTTATTTAGTGTTAATGGCTCGGAGACACCGAAATATGAACGCTACTCTTCTCCAACAACACCTTCGTTCGACTACTGACACCACGGTTTCAATTCAGACTGTTCGAAACCGGCTCCATGGTGTAGATTTGTATGCTCGCCGACCGATGGTATGTGTTAAACTAACATCAAGGCATCGTCGCGACCACAGGGAAAGAGCAACAGAGCATGTGAACTGGAGGAGAAATGAATGGAGCAATGTTTTTTTTTGACGAGTTCCGTTTTTCAGTTCATCCTGATAATAGACGTATTTTCATCTGGAGGGACCGTGGCAGTATAAATAATCCAGTGTTCGTACACGAAAGTGTCAGATTTGGCGGTAGAGGTTTTCAGATTTGGTGTATGGTGGCATCTCCATTGATGGGCGCACAGACCTTTCTATCATTCGAGATGGACCTCTGACTGGTCGCCGATATAGGGATGAGATCCTCAGACCTATTGTAGTCCCTTACGCTGCAGCAATCGGAGATGACTTCATTTTAATGGACGATAATTTCAGGCCACATCGTGCCATCCTGGTGGAGGATTTCCTTTTCAAGGAAGGAATCGTACGAATGGAATGGGCAGCGTGTTCTCAAGACATGAATCCAATAGAGCACGTTTGAGACGCTCTAGGAAGATGAGTTGCTGTCCACCAAACACCCCCACAAACTCTCCAAGAACTGGAAAGAGCTCTTCTGGAAGAGTGGGACAGAATACCCTGACTCGTGATTAATAGCCTCATTAACTCTATGCCTGAAAGGTGTTCAACGTTGCTGGCCGTCCGTGGAAACCATACCCCCTACTGAAAATGACTTCCTTTGAAGACAGCACCTTTTCCTATTCTTTTTTTCTTATATGAGCTAATAGTGTTTTTTTCCTTTTGTACACAAATGCGCAATGAAATGCTCTTTTTTTCTGACAAACATGTGTAATTTATTCTCATATAACCTACTACGTCTGTCGACCACGTATCAATCAGCTAAAATGTTTCCCAGCCACCAGATCCCCCCAAAACCACAATATCCTTTAATTGTTTTGAGCAGCGTATATATATATATATATATATATATATATATATATATATATATATATATATATATATATATATATATATATATATATATTTCAATAGTTGGTTGGTTGGGTTTTATGGCGTAAGGTCCAAAATTGGACATGTTGCGCCAAAACTATGATTTCGATTTTATTTATTTATTATTATTATTATTATATTTATTTATATATTATTTTTTAATAACCCAAGCAAAATGAAAACAATAAAAATTTAAATTAATTGTATATGAAGTAATTAAAAACCCTAAATATACATACACACATACACAAATATATATATACAATAACAAAGTTTAAAATTAAATCAAATATATAGTAAAAAACCTATTGCTCTCAAATAAGCAAATAGGTTTCTGTGGGGTGGTTCCCACAGCAAATCAGGTAAAATTAAAATATCTGTATTAAAAAAGTGTATACGTAAATGGTTAAATATGAACATGAAATTAAAATATGATGCACAGTATAAGGTTCATCACACGTTTCACACCAAGGATTTAATTCACTCAAAAACAAATGTCTATGGGTGAAACGTGTGGGTCCGATACGAAGGCGAGTCCATCTAACATCTGCACTTCGTAACTGTAAAATTGATAATGAGGTGAGGGATGAGAAAATGCTATGGAGTTTGTTTCCGACCTGCAAGTTCCACGATTCCTGCTAAAGATCATATATAAATCTTTTTATACCCTTTCTCACATCTGAGAGCGAAACCGATGGTAAAGTTGGATCTTGTGCAGCCTTTGCAGCTGCATCCGCTCTCTCGTTTCCATCAAGACCCACATGACTTGGTACCCAACAAAGTATTATTTTGTATCCCTTGCTATATTTCGATAGAGGCAAAAAGTGCAAGCCAGGTGGTTAAAACTAAGAATGGTGTTTGTGAACTCGATATAATAACAGTCAATTTAGTGCGATTTCATTAAAATAATTTTGCTATTACCGATGGATCTCGTACAGGTAGGCCTCGTCCCTATTCTGAGAAAAGATTGAAATGAGCTGAAAAGAATCGTAGAAAGTTGACCAGCATGTTAATATCGCCCAAGAGCTTAAGTTAGACCATAAAACAGTTTTAAATCACTGCACAAAACTGGATTCGAGAAGAAGCGTTATGTTTTAGTGGCCCACCAATGAGTACAAATATCAACTTTGATCGAATTTCCCTTTCCACCGAATACCATGAAGCCTTGGCCAATTCTTTAAAGATGGTCACTGGGAATGAGAAAGGGAGGGCGATACAGGGTCAAAACGTGGTGAAATACTTAGTGATAAAAAATTGGAGTCATGAAAAGACTGTAAAAATCGATTGCCAATAGAGACCAAGACTTCTATAAGAGAAACACAATAATGCTATTTTAAAAAAATATTGAAATTTCAGAACAAAATGGTGTAAGTTTGACCAAAATTCACAATCAAAAACATGTTAAAAAATCTTGAAGTTCACATAAAAATAATGAATTTCTTTTTACTAAAACCTTATATTTTTAATTTTTTCCCATTCTTTCATGTTGTTTCCTTATAAAAACAGTTTCTAATCTTATACTGGAAACTGGTATACGTAAAAAATATTATTGTTGAACGTAACAACACGCATAATTTATCGTGTAGTAATTTTTATGAATGCTTGGTTTTTGAAGTTTTATACACTAGGATTCACATAAATTCAGCACAACCAAAACTTCCAAAACATTTCAACACAACAATGCACCAATTCGGATTCAATACCATCCATGGATTACTAATATAAGTAAGTCTCTGAAATTTTTTTAAAAACAATTTTACGAAATTTACAAACTTTTTGAACTTGTAATTTAGAAATGAGCTTTTTATTATTTCAGCAAGATTAATTCAGAGAAAAATTTTAATGTTAGCGTAAGGAAGGCAATAGTCTTAAGATTCAAAAGAGATTGTCTACAATTATTAATTTAGAATTCTATTCATTAATGAATCTTTTTTAACATTTAAATCGCCGTTGCCTATTATTTTTGACCATAAAGTAGATGTATTACCTTGTCTTTTCCATGCTGCTTTTTATGCTGTTCTATTGTACACGAGTTGATGCCTTGAACCCATGGCAAACGATGCTTTGGTGCTTATATAAGAAATCGTTTAATAAAAAGAATGAACTTCGACATTATTCTCAGACATTCAATGGTGAACTTCGCCTTGTTTGCTGCCGCTCGAAGAATGCGATTGGAAGTCAGGCAACAAATGCGTCGACAAGTTGGATTGACATCGACGTCTCAGTACGATGTGACGTGGATGAAACGTTATCTGACGTCATGGATATTTTAAACCAATGAGAATCGTAATAAAGTACCGTACTCGGGATCTCAACTGTAATGAAAGAATAGGGTTGATAATTCTTTACAAATAGCTTCACGTAGTTTATGGCCCTGTATAAGGACATACTCAACAGTACTGTTTCAACTGACAGCAGGTAATTCACTTCAATTGTCTCCCGACAGGTGCATTGCAATGGAGGAGCGAGCAACGAGCTGGAGGACGAGGCGTTCGTCATGTCCAACTCGTCTGAGCTGCGGAAGCACTCACAGCTGGAGGAATCGGCCGACCTCATGTTCCAGGAGTACTGGCGGCTGAAGTTGATGGAGGACCCAGAGAGCGCCACCATCCTCGGCGACCACACCTACGACCACCGCCTCACCAGCCACAGCCTCAAAGCGTACGAAAAGAAAAAGGTTTGCAGTGCATCCAAATATAAACATACTGAATCCAATAAGGAAAAACTTTTCTTTACAGCCAATACTGAATCCAATAAGGAAAAACTTTTCTTTACAACCAATACTGAATCCAATAAGGAAAAACTTTTCTTGCAGTGAGTTTATGAAAAGAAACGGGCGAAAATTCAGAGGCTGTTGTTTCCTAATTGAATCAATAATACAAATTTCTGAACTTTTTTCATAGAAAATCAATAATGGATATTAGACAATTTTTTTTTCCGAATCAAATCAATAATTAAAATTAAAAAGAAATTTTCTTTTTGTTCAACCCATAATGAAAGATGAGAGGAAACTTTTTTTTTCCCAACCGAGCAGAAAAATTGAAACTACAAAAATTATTTCTCCTTGGATCAGTAATGAATATTAGTTGAAATGATTCCCACAATGAATACTAGAAGAAATCGCTTTCTTTATTGAATCCATTATGGAAGTTGGAATTTCTTTTTTTCGCATCGAATCAGTCATGAATATTAAAGGAAATTGTTTTCGTATTGAATCACTAAAAATAATAGGGGAAATTGTGTTTATTTGGGATAAGTAGCGAAAATTCGAGAAAAAAATGTTTTTCCTTATTGAATCAACAATAAAAATTAGCATTTCCTTTTTCTAATTAACGATTCACTTTATAGTTGTTTACATTTCTATTTTTTGATAAAGTTCTTTTTTTAATATTGGTCGCATTTCATTAAATTGCCTTACAATATTTTTCTTATAAGTGATTCGAAGAATAAATTTAGAACATGCAAATGTAAAAATTGAAATTTGTGAAAAATACACGTCATTGATAAGAGAGATCTTAAATTTTTAATTTTAATTCGACGTTGCAAGATAAAAAATTGTGACCTTCAGGACTTTAAGATTAAAATTTCTTTTCTCGATTACCTGTGATATTCTTTGTTGATAGTTTCATTTGTTATCTTAAGTTCGATTATTGATTATAACTTGGGTTACATCTTGTAATTTTTGTTACATTGAGAATTTGTTTCGTCAACATAAAAAATAAATTTTGAATTAAGAAAATATTGATGACAATGTATTGTTTTTCAAAAAACGTTCAATACTATTTCAGACCTTTATTTATTTATTTTTTATCGATAATGGGGTCTACACAGCAATTCGTTTAAAGATACCTTTTTGTCATCAACCTCCGTTCATTTTTTAAATACGAGGAAATCCGAAATACCGAACCAAACTGCAACCGCACGACGTCAACATATTTCATCAAGAGTTAAGCTATTTCCGCCGATTAAAGTTAGAAAATGCAAATATTAACGCTTCGTCAAACTTCTGATACCGTTAATTAAGATATAAATTCCATAAGAATCTCAAAGATGCATACCAAATACAGAGGGTATTAACACATTTTTAGATCGATTTTGATTAAGAATTTTAAAAAAGTAAGTATTTTAGAACAAAAATGTTTTTCAACAGCTTATTATTTGAAATGAGGAATATCGTCTCCTACTTTTAAATTTATTCTTCTTTCAAAATGTCGCATGTAAACAAACTGAGGATTGAGGGACATGTTTTTGCGCTTTCCGAAGAGAAATATTCTCTGGGATTCAAAAATGTTGTGAAAGGCATGGTATTAGAGTTTCTATGTGCAAATTAAGCAACATTATTAATCGGACAGGTAAAAACTGTCAATCATTATTTCTACTTGGATAGAAGACTGCAAATGAATATCCGAAAAATGTACGTACTGTTTTAAATGTTTCTAAAGTGAAATCATTGGTAACAAGAGAAAATCCGCCAAAACAGAAATCAATATCAAAGTCTTTAGATACATCTGTAGCAACAATAAATAAAATAATAAATCGAGATTGACAACTCAAAAAAAAAACATAATGTTCACCAGCTTTTGCCGAGGCATGTGGCTCAATGCAAAATATTTTGTAGAATTCTGTATGAAAACCATTTAGCAGGAGATAAATGGAAATACATTGTGACCCTTGATGAAGCATGGGTTTACCTAAATGAGTGCCACAGAAAAGGTCTATTTACTATAGAAAACGAGGGGAAAAAATGTATAAACCTGGCTCCGTCAATGTGAAGAAAGTTTCAGAAAGGGGTTTATGATAGTCGCACATTTTCTCCTACAATGGGAAATTAAAAATAAAAAGAGTAGAAAAAAATGTTAAAATCAACTCATCATACTATCAGGAGAAGATTTTACGCCCAATATTTACAAAAAAAATTCTACTTCTTTATCCCAAAAACTTTCAAAGAGTGAAACTTCAGCAAGACAAAGCTACAAGTTATACTTCGAAAACTACCACTGCATTCCTTGAAATAATGAAGACTCATACAGGTATTGCATATATACCTTTTCAACATATTCATGTGAAGTCCTCTGACGTTTAAACTATGGACTATTGTGTCTTTGGTCTGTTAAAAAGAGCTCTTTCTAAACGCAAACCCACCACGATGGATGGACTTTGGAAAGTAGTGTAAGAGGAATGGAAAGCAAAATCCCTGGAAATTTTACGAAAAGCTCTTCTATCACGGAAATCACAATGCAGACTTATAGTTCAGAAAACAGGCAATCAGATCGAACATTTAAAGAAATAGTCTTTTTATTTTAAAGATTAATTAAACGGCCCCGAAATCGTTCTAAAAATGTGTTAATACCCTCTGTACATTCTTAAAGGAATAGTTAAAGTTTGAGATAACGTGGAAAAATTGCAAAAAAAAAAATAAAAAAATAAAAAATAAAAAAATTAAAAAAATTAAAAATTAAAATTAAAAAAGAACTTTTTTATTTTGGAAGAAATGCAAATTTTTATTATTGAATACATTCATTCATAAAGTATAAGTTCTTTTAAAATATATATTTCTTAAATTTCAATTTAAAGCGTGATTCTTTTGGTTTGTTATTTACTGATATTAAATAACATTGTAAAAATAATTTTTAAAAAGCATACTCGTTATTAAAATAACCTCTTTCACTTGCGACTTCTATCTAATCACATAAGGTCGCTTTTTTTCCCTTTAAAGCACATTCATTAATACACTAATTAAAAATATCAGCGTTAGGTTTGTTTGTCATTCAACGATCATTTTTTTGCATACGAAGGTCAATTAGATCGGGAATAACAGTTTAAAGTGGATTCCGAAGCTTTACAAATAACCAAGCCCAAAGTGGGATTCGAGCACACGAACTGTTAAACTGAAAGCTAAAGTGCCAACCATTCAGCTACCAGCTCAGCCGAATTATTTGGGATTGAAGCATAAAAAATGCCTGACAGCTGTCAGTGTGCAGAAAATAATGAGTGCACTTGTAGTAAAACGCACAATAAAGAAAGAAATATTGCAATTATGAATTTAGGATTACATTAATGAATGAAATTTTTAAGCATTTCAATCGTCCTTGCCGATTTCAACTAACCATGCAGTGGATGTTTTGTCACGTCTTCACTTTGCTTTTTCTCCTGTTTCATCGTCCATGCGTTAAGGACTTGAATCCATGGCAGACGGCTTCTCAGACCGATGCATTGTTCGTTACATAAGAAATCGTTTTATTAAACGAATGAACTTCACTATTCTCAGACATTCGATGGTGAACTTCGCCTTGTTTGCTGCCGCTCGGAGAATGCGACTGGAAGGCAGGCAGCCAATGCGTCCACAATTTGGATCGGCCTCTCAGTACGATGTGACTTGGGTGAAACGTCATGGCTATTTTAAGCCTCAGTGAAGTGGCGCGCTCAGCATCTCAACTGTAACGAAAGAAACATCCAGTTTATAGTTAATAAAAATTTCGTAAGAAAAACGGTTCCTTATAACTGTAGGAAGAAATCAACTTGAGAGCAACAACAGTTTGGTTAAAAGTAAATGAGAAAAATGTTTTATTTTGGTACGCGAACTAAGAGGCTCAATGCGGTCTTGTGCTGAGTACGCCTCATTTCCATGAATGTGACACTCCAGGCAATGGAGGGTTCTGCTTCTCTGACAGTGATAGGAGGTCTCGAGTACATTGTGGAAGTTTATTCCAAACATCGCTCAATGAGTTTAATGCAAAGAAACCATGGTGGCAACATCCTATATCGCATTGCTTCAGTTTTAAGTCCCTGTATGAGGTTCTGCATTAAATAAAACGAGCCCGTAATGTCTGCGATGTTATAAGGCCCTTGAATATCGCCTATGGATACCCTTGGATCATTTAACTGGAACTGCGGGCGCCGAGTAGGTCCTTTCTTCCGCCTGCGCAGAACAAACCACTCACTTATCTGTTCTGCGCTGTGACCTCTTCCGAATGAATAGCCGTTGTTTCAAAGTCTCCTGTCATCCATGTCGAAATATGCTTAAGGCCCTCGGTCATGGCGGGCAGGGGTCGCCAGCAACACTCAACAGCGCATCAAGTTTCACTGGCCTCTCTTCATTCCAGGACACTTCCTGAGGTCAACAGAGTGCAGACCACTGGGGCAAATATCTGCTGAGAAAACAATTTGATGAGTGGTTGATGGTTAGAAATCTAGTGGATGAAGACAAGTCAAATAATATAATCAAGTTTTGCATTCTTTGACTTAAGACTAGTTAGTTTATGACTTATATTTTTTTCGTTGCTAATTCTTCTTCGACGCGCTGAAAACGGGCTATATTGGTTACCGTTTGCTGTGGCAGCTCATGGACGACATTGTCATAGTCAACATCTGATGTTCTCGATTCATTGGAACTGAGTTCCACTTTGGCAGCAGTTTAGCGGGAAATTGTAAGGCATTTTAACACCCACTCCCCTACTTTTCACTGAAATTGTTGCCTGTCACGGGCAGCACAGAAACTTGAATGAGTGCATCGTACTTGCCAACTGCGTGTGGGAAGCAGAAGAGACAACATCGATCCAACCAGGGTGGGGACGAGATCTTCCTCTCTGAACACCTTCCACGGGGTCACGGAATGGACTCCATCGGCGCTTCTTTTTTAAATCTCTCTACGCACCACTCTTCTCACGCTCTGCATGCTTATCTGAATAAACGTCATGCCGCCATGTCATGGATTTCCATGATGTTTTCAAGTCTCCCCTTTTATATAAAAAAATGTACAGTATTTTTCAACTGAAGATGAAGCTTTAACAAAATGGAAAGATTTCTGCACTTGTATCCTTTCGGAGCCGCATGCATATTTTGCTATTATCCTACTTTATTTTCCCATTTTCTGCAGCGTTTTAGCCATGAAGGATTTACTTGTAACAAACCCAGAGAGTTAGACTGTTAGCTTCTGAAGAAAAGTGTGATTCTTCGTGATTTAGAAGCAAGCAGAAAACTCCAAATACTTGATCCCCAGAAGCATCATTTCAGTTGGAAGACATCGCAATGAATGATCGTTGCTCATTCAACGGCTGCCTTTTGCTGAATACGACAGATATTGGGGCTCGAATGCAATGCCTTGGGACAGCGATGCTTTAACCAGTCCGTCCGTCATGACCACCGAGGTCTTGTTGTTGCGCAAAAAAACATTTTGGAAAAAATAAGGACTCGTTCTTTGAATGAGGAATGAGAGTAACTCATTCACGAGTTCATCATGTTAAATCTTCTATTATTTCAAAATTCATATCATCGACAAACCCGCAACGCAATATGAAACTCGTGAAAATTCCTTCGAACACGATGATCATCCGCTGCCACGCCAAGGAGTGGAGAAAAGGGTACCTGCTCGGATTTCGGCCGCGTCACTTGAATCTAGTTCAAAAGAACGAGGCGATGGACTGTGGTTAGTTTTTTTCCGTCGCCAGAAATATTTAGCTAAATCTGCTCCGTAATGACTTATTTACAAACGAATAATTTCTCGATCGTAAATATAATTTATGATCGAGAAATTAACATAAAATAGGCAGTTACTACAAAAAACAATTTCCTGTACATTATTTCAGATGTTTATCAAAATTATGTTTTTTCGCGTACTATCCCGAAAACGATTTCTATAAATTTTCTATTTTCTGATGCCCAGCTGCACTTAAGCTATTCAGCATTACTTCTTATATTATGGGGCACCTACTGGATGCGCATCTTCTTCCCGAAAGTGAAGGGATAAAGAAACACAAAAAGAAAGGAACATCCATGCTCAAACCAGGATTCGAACTGGGGACTTGCTGCTTCTAAGTTCGGGACGCCAATCACTTCGCCATCTGTAAAATATATATCCCCAAATATTACAATGTAACACTTAATTCCTCAATTTAGTGACTGAGTTATTTCATGAGTTCAGGATTTATATATTTTATTTTTGGACCATGCAAGTTTAAAGTTTTATTTGAAATATAAATGAAAAATTTTTTTACTATTTATTTCAAGAAAAATATAAGTTAACTATTGTTTTTTATCTTCATATTCTGATAAATTTATTAAAATTTGTACCATTTGTTGAAAATATTTTTTTGTCGAAAATAGGATCCACGTAAATATCCTTTCTTCGATCAGGACATCCGCACTTTAAAAATGAAAACAAAAGTTCAGAATTTCAAAGTTAAACTTTTTGTTTCGTTTCCATGGTACAGGATATTCAATGAAAAGCTGCTTTACCGGGAACAAATCTTTTTTATATATCTTGCGTCCATGATTTCATAAATGCTTAATTTTTTGATATTACTGTATATTAATTTGTAACTAAGTTCAATTTGACTTTTAAATGTTTAAATGAATAACTATTGAAAACATTTTCTTATTGAATGTTTATAGGTAATGTTGAATGAATTTTTGGAACGAGCCAATCAGATGCTGCCACTTGCACCGGAGGGTTGCAGCGCGCAGAACAACCTTCAACTTTTTATCGCCAACTTGCAGAATGAGCTCGATAATCTTATGTCTGGGGCGTAAGTATCTGAATTTCTAACGCATTTGTGATTAAACATACCTGTTTCACTTCCAGACGAATGCAGTTATTGATTCCCAATATCGGAAAGGCCTTGATTTTTTACATCTCCTCCTTTATTTAGATACGGAAGCCTTGAAATTGAAATAATACACATTTAAAACTCCCTTGATGTAATTTTCTTACTGAATGTAGCATTTGTTTCGCGTGAAGACGATTTTCTCGAAATTCTTTTGAAATGATTACTTCCTTCTGGAACCTGAATTTGAATAATTGCGTTTGTAACTTTTTAAAATGAATTGAATATTTTAATTCTAAATTTTTCTGCTTTTTCATTTGTATTAGAATTGATATTATGTTGCAGAAAACACTGTGATTATGTTTTGATGTTTTTTAGCAAAAATCTGTAGGCCTTAGTTAACATGATCCATTTTGGCACCTCGCTGTCGAAAAGCTGCCAACAACTGTCGCCTTCCGGGAACACTTGCCTCAAATAATGGGCTGCATTTACTTGTCGAAGAGCCCTGAAGCAAACAGAAGCACCATACCAATCTCCCATTGATAGGGATCGAGCATTCTTCAATGATTCTGGACTAGATGACAATGAGCCCGGAATATCCTATATTTGTTCAAAACTAATAAGATCTTAATTTCCATTGGGTTAATAAACATTTCTTATTAGATTTCATAATGGAGCGGAAAGCCAAAGAGCAATTTTTGTCAATGACGTGCAACTGTGATCCATCTAAAATATTTTTGGTTCTGTGCTTCTATAAAGATTGGAACAAATTAACCTTCTTTAACGGTCAAGTAACAAATTTATTTAAGAAGGCATAGTAAGCTACAAAATAGTCTTTATCCCTGAGTTCGTGTCCCTACAGAGGCTACTTTCTACTAATATCCCTTTTTCATAATCCAATACTAGTAACCTTAAGGCACCCTTTAAACCCAATAAAAAAGAATATTAAAAGGCTAGAAACAACACCCATAGCACGTACTCTTTCGACTACTTTAGGTAACCCGTTTGCATATAGAAATTTAGGCCACAAAAATAATTTATAAAGGCTAATGTAGCCACGGGGCTTGAAACATGATAAAAATATCTTCGTGTTTAAAGCATAGTAATAAAATTCTTAATATTAATTACTAAAGTTTATAAATTCTTAAAATCTTCCTTTTCCGTGTGAAATTTAACAGTGGAAAGTGGTTGAATTTCTTTCCTTTCTCTTGGCAGCATAAGGCTTGAACCAACATGAAATAGCTTGTCGAACCATGGTTTCGGGGCTCACAAAATGATTCGTGTATTTGAGTCAAACACAACTCCGATAAATTTTTGTTTTCGAATTGTGAGTTGATGCCACAGGGTCACCATCCAAACTATGTGTTCGAAGCCATTTGACGATAGTTAAGGGAGATGTACCAACGCTCTCTTGGTCGAATCAATTAGAACAGTCTTGTGGAACTATAGTTTGAGATTCGTGGAATAATCCATGTTTTACGAATGCTCCTCAACAACTGTCGGGTTTCTCATCAAATGCCACCGAGTTATCATCGATACTAAATGGGTTGCATGCGTTTAACTATAACTAAGCGACTTGTATCAACATCATCGAAGCCATTTAAAATGGGTGAGTAATGATGGTCAAGGCGTTCGCGTAATAATCGATGTTTTCTAGAAAAATTCATCTGTATGATTTTGACTCGAATGAGATGAATCCGCCAATTCATCCCCAAACTGAATGGTATTTATCCTAAACCAATGGACTAATTGTGTAAACATGCAAATGTCCAAATTAAAGAGAAATAAAGTGTCAAGTTAGAAAAAGAATAAAGTGATGTCGGCATTAAGATATATCTGAATGAAAACAATAACCACTTTATTATTAATAAGCTAAAAAATTTCATAAAATGAGTGGAAATATTAAATTTAATTAAAGAGATAGATAAATGATTTTTTTTGAGATATCTTCAAGAGTATGTATAATTGAGGGCTAATAATTGGAAATAAGGTTTATCGTTTGATATATCATTTTTTCTTAGCGTTGGCAACAGTTATTCCCTGAGTTATCATGATCTTCAATTTTCAATATTTCCATAAATATTAAAACATGGGTGAGATTTCTAAGAAACCATAATTTTTAAAATTTGAAAACACCATTTTTCTAATCATATAAAAATGTAGTTCTGTAACATTTATGCGCACCCATCGGAAATCTTCCGGCACAATCAGCTGTTTTATCATTGATGTGTATTCAAGCTCATCTGCGTAATTCTCTGTACCTAGCCTTCAGCTGTGAAAGAAGCCGAGTGTGGAGCAAGCAGGAGACCACCCATCCACTAAAGCACCTGAAGATCCCAGAAGTATTATTTGTATGCACACAAGTCAAGATCTATGGGACGTTCCTCAGCTGCCTTTAGTGAAAGCAGGGTTCAATAATATTAGGAAGTAAGAAAGAAGCCCAACTAATCAGACCATCATGGCTCTTGTATTTAAGGTGTTGCAAGTATTTTATATATTCCAACATTTGGCTATTGATACTTACGTCCTTTTTTAGCATTGGTAGCAGTTGTCCTCTGCAGTTAAAGAACACAAGTTGGTTAATTCCAGCACAATAGTTGCCATATCATTGATGAATATCCAAGCAGTTACAGTCATTAGTGTTCTTCAGCCGTATAGTTGTTGACGTATGCTCTTCTCATCTGCCATCATTATTTCAAAAGCACTGATCCATGTGATTCAGCAGCTTTAAAACCCTTCACAATAAAATTTGTCATCGTTCATCACTAGGAGTGAATATGTAACTTTAATTTCATGGCTTCATTAAAAACCCTTTTTTACTGCATGCAGTAATTTAGGTTCATTCATTTCTAACTTCACAACTGTTTTAATTTCTAAATTTTCCAGATACTTATTTCCAGTGTCAAAACTGCAAACACCTGAAATGATGTTGCGCTACCTGTTGAAGTACACCAAGCTGAATGACGCCAAGCAGTACTGGAATCTGATATCGAGGTACAGAGCTATGACGCAACAGGTAAAGCTCCAGTGATACCAATCTAACCTCTGGTATTGTAATTTCTAAATCATAATTTACTTATGGTTCAAAATGTTTACTCTTAGGTTGATGAACAAATAGAACTGATGAGAGAAGGCATTCGCACTAATTTCACTTTGAGCAACTATTCATTGGTATGTCCTCTTATTTTTGTATTGCTATCTCTTGTATCACACATGATTTTTATACAAAGCCTTATCAGCATCCTTACATAACATTACCTCTTGATGTCGCAGAAGCCACTGCTCTCACAGAAATGGTATGTACACTGCCCCTCATTGAATGCGTTTAAAAAGAAGGAGTGGTCAGAAAATTGTGTAAATTTCAGGGTAGACTCACTTTACCGAGTTATGCAAATGATGTGAAATGTGCAGCTCTCCAGCGCACCTAGGATGAGATATAAGGTGAGGAAACCACAGAAGTGGCTCGATTCACACCGTTATTGCTGCTTGGAAATAATTGTTGAAAGTTTGTTCTTGTCACAAAGGACGCCTGTAATTTCAGAAAATGCTTGATCATCGTTGACGGAATCAGTTCTAGCAGACAGATGAGTTTACAAGGAGCATGATGATTGGACTGAGAAGGACAGTTTGGTCCTTATGACAAATCGCAGCTGACAGACACCTGGACGTGCTCACAATGCACCGGCTATGTTAGAAAAAGAAATTGTGGAACATTTGTGGAGTGCAGTCAGAGTGATATCAGCACTAGTAGATCGACGTGTTCGACAGGAGGCGGTAGCAGCACCGCAAATCACGTCTACCCAAATTTTGCAGCATATGCAAGACACCACGGATGCTTCCCTATCGAGCAGAACCATTTGCTGTCGATTGATTGCTAGTGGCCTGTGCTCATGGTGTCCATCAAGAAGACTGCCATTTACACCAAAACAATGGCGTCAACATCTGGAATGGTGCCCGATTAGAGGGATGTGGACAACGAAGTGACTCAGTATCGTCTTTTTAAAAGAGTCACACTTCTGTTTCTTCAGTTATAGTCACCGCTTACCAGTGTGGCGTCGACGTGGAGACAGGTCCAATCCTGCAGTAATTATTGAACGCCCCACCACGTGACGATGCATCCATTACATGACATGGTTTGAGGTGCCATTGCGCATGTTTCCGGGTCAGCTCTAGTTCGTATTCATGGCACTATTACTGCGCAATGTTTCGTGGATGATGTGCTGCGGCCGGTGAAACTCCCCTACCTTCAGGGGATGCCAGTGCCCTTTATCAGCAGGATGATGCCCGATCACACATTGTCCTCATCAGTAAACATGCCCAACAAGGCGTTCAGCTGCATCTCTGACCACCGTGCTCGCCATATCTCTTACCCATCGAACACGTTTGGGATATGATTGGGAACCATTTGTAGACCCTGCCACTGCTTCTTTCAGAAGACATACTTTGGCAAATAGTTGACAGGAATTAGAGAGCCATTCCTCAGGAAGACGGCCGTACTCTCATTGATTATGCGCCTAGACATGTTAAGTTGTGTATCGCCATCCACGGTGGTGCTGTGACCTACTGATGCGTCCCTGTTATCGCTCTGTATTATACATATGATTTTGAAATACAGATCCTTTATTATTCGGTGCTGTCTCCCTTCGTTATCGTCACCCTCTGGTAACTCCTTTTTGGGGACGTATTTTCAATGTCGGGCAGAGTAAGTTATTTCGGAGAACGTGAAGGATCATTCCTATTTTATTTTGTGTGCGTGTGTCGTGCGAAAAGATGTGATTCAAGTGATTTTGACAAGGAGTGAATTGTCATGGCTTGAAGTCTCAGAATGAGCATTTCCGAAAGCAATTGGCTGCTTAGGTGTTTTTGTGAGAAGTCATTCTACTCTAAACAGACAAATGACGGTGAGATGAATAGTGGATGCCAAGATGGTGGACGTCCTCACGTCATGGAAAACCCGGGAAGTCAAACGCTGTCCCATTTGGTATACGATCCATTGCAGACAATATCTCAGTGAACGGCGATTATATGTGCCCCAGTGTAGAAATGTCTCTCAGCACATGAGATTCAGCCGCGTTTACTACGCTGTTGTCTAATATTATTTTACAAAGAGGGAAGGCTTCCAGCATCCTCTGTCATTAATGATGTGTGGACCTCCACACTATAGAAAGTGCTTCATTTCCAAATCATCCTTCAACCACTTACGAATCAGAAAGGTACTAGGAACGATAGCTTGCAAACAGCCGACAAACTGCGAAATTTCGGAGATACTCATTTGGTATGCTCGAATCATCACAATCTTTCTTTGGTCAAAGTCGATTAGGTTAGTGGCTTTTTTTCAACGCATGGTGCATAATCATAATCCAAGGGATGATGGCTTACACACTTCGGAATAAATTATACACGGTGATTCTAAAATGTTTTTACAATCTAAGAGAAGCAACATCCAGTAGACCAACAATTACAGAGGAACAAAAGTCCTGTTCCACTCTGGAAGGTGGATAAGAGGAATATCAGAACTCCATCCTGAACAGTGTTAAGAAATCGAATGCGCAGTGCTATTTATTTATAGTGATAAACTTAGCATCAAATGCTGAATGAACATGCATGTGTTTCCACAGTTGAGGCTGAGGCTCATTAACTAGGTCGTGGTCGTAATGTCCTCCAAGTGAAGCAACACCTCTGGGGCGGCAAGTCTAGTTTTGAGGGATCTTCTGCTAGGTCTCTGTATTTAAATGACTCCTTCCATGTAGATGGTAGAACCTTCTAATATGTTCTAGATGCAGGGAAGAATGCTGGTGCAACGACATACATTGACTCCGGTGAATGGTGCACTCCCACGAAGATTTCTGGTATAGTGCCGATTTTGCCCCATGAAATCCATAGTTGAATCCATAAGCGTCTCGTGCACAAAATTCTTGAGTCGGCGGTGGCTTGGTTGGTGAGGGCGTCGTTCTCTTTATCGGAAGGTACAGAGCTTGAATCCCGGCTTAACTGAAGATCCATCCTGTTCACTCATGGCGGCTAGGGCACGTTAAAACTGTACATGGTCGCAATGTCTTCCAAGTGAAATGATACCTCTGGGGATGGCAGGCCAAGTATTGGAGGTCTTCTTCTTAGTTCTTGCTTCGATATCACGAAGACTCCATCCGGCTGCTTCTATCTAATAGGTAGAGCCCACCTCACCGCTAGGTACAGGGAAGCCTGTTGGTGTAACAACACTAAATATTTCCTATTCCCTTAAAACAAAAAACCCAATGGGTTGAGCGTCCCCCGTTTGTCTGCACATGGCTTGATGTGGTTGTATTATCATCCTTTTTCTTTCTCAGTGAGGAATGCGACTCCATGTTCACACACGCGCGCTGGGTACCCCTCTCAATTTGTAAAACAATTTGAAATCACCCTTTTGACTCTTAAGTGTATTGTTAAAATTTGGTATAGTTAAAATTTTTACAACTTATATTGGAAAAGAGTATTTGTAAAAAAATATTGAATAAAAAAGTAAATAAATGATTATTGTAAAAGATAATACTGTTAGCAATCATAATAATTTTAAAACTTAATAAGATATTTCAACTGCGTGAACTTGATCGCACTTGCGAAACAGTGAGTGAGAAAAAATTTATTTAAGAATGAAGTAATTTTTTACAACATGAAAAAATACACGAATGTTATTTCAATCAAACCCAAAACACAAAAGTCAACTTGTAACAAGCATTCGCCGGTGAGAAAAGGAAAAGATGAGTGCCCTCTATTTCGGCAAGCTTATTGCTCTGCCACTGCTGAAGGCATGAAAATATCTGATGTTTTCATGCGAAATAATTGAAACTCTTCTTTGATCAAAAGTAAAAATTGTAAAGGCAAAGCTTTCCACTCAATACCAACAATCTTTGAAGCAAATTTCGTACAATGAAAATGAAAATTTATATATTGAGTGTAACAATTTTTTTTTGAGATATTGTTCCTATGAGTTATTCATTGGACTACTATTATCCTTCATGTTTATCGAAGTTCCTTTCAACCAATAGTGAAATAATAAAAGGATAAATCGTATATTAAATTATTTTTATAATTTTGAAATATTTTCCACATTATAAAATGCCACTTTTTTTTTTTTTTTAAAAAAAAGAAGCATGTGACACAGATTTATGCCAAAGATAATAAAACATTCACGGTTTATAGTTTAATATCGTATCTCTCGGATTTTAAACAGTCTTCATGTTAATGGAAAAAATAACTTAATCGCTAAATAAGAATGGTTTATTTCAAATTTGAATGACTCCAAAAGCAGTCGCATGCGTTGATGAAGTTAATGGATCGCAAACTCTCTTAAGTCAGAGGGGTTGCCATACGTTATTCTAGATTAATTTACGGATGCGCAATTCTTTTACAAAATATCATCATCATCCCCAAGTATGGTCAATTTCTTGCAACTTCACACTGCTACTACAGTAGATATCGATAACAATCGTCAAAACTTTCATTAGTTTTTCAACTTCTGTGTAATAAATATTTTTTTACCTTTCCCATTTTTCATACATAATTAGTTTACCTTTTCTTCGATTACTTTTTTTGAGGGTAGTTAACTCAAAACTTGTGGATATATTTTGATGTTCTTTCAAGTTTGTTTATTTTGATCTCGAACGTATGACAGCCTAGCTAAGGTTGCTGTTGTAAGGCCTCATCGTGCACGTTTTCTTCCTAGAGAACTTTCGAAAGGTAGTCACGTGCCTCAAGATAGGAAATCTCTAGTGCCCACCCTCTCACAACTCATCTCAAATGATACAATAGGTGATGGGGTCGAACTTAGATCCCCCTTTTTTGATTTCTCATTTTGTGATCGTTTTTTAACTCCAGCTTTCATTCGACAGGGATCTCACTTTAAGTAGAATTCGATGTCTTATAAACTCTCAAGCCAATTATTTGTAGGCATCGAACGCACGACCTGTTGAATGCGTGACCGACTGTATTTACCATTCTATCTGTTTCTAGATTGGTGTGGATTTATTCGGAGGTACAATTAGCTTAGCTACAGGTTGAATTTCTTATTTTATGAAAGCTTGATAAAGATCACACTGTGTCTCGCTTACCGAAAAGTGATAAAAAAGGCAATTGAAATGTTAACATATAAATGAGATTTCATTTTGATTTTTGTGCAACTTTGAACTCATTTGCAATCATATATTATGAAGCGATGGAAGTGCTTTCTGTAAATGTGTTGAGGCATTGCATAAATTCTTAAGTTATGGAGTCGTCGTCAACGCTTTGGGCGAAGAGGCTTCTCGAAAGTTCGCATCCAGGTTTTTCAATGAATAATGCGACGCAGACAGAAAACAACTCAAATAAAAAGGTCTTTTTTAAATCAGAAATATTTATGCTGATCACGAGAATTTATTCTCACTCCATAAATGAATGTCGGCTTTTTTTTTTATTTTTATTTTCGTGAGCCACATTCTTTACGTCACCAACCAAGTTTTTATTTTTATGCCAAAGAAAAATCATTGAAAGCCATCGTCCCCAACGCGTTTCTTTCACGGAACTGGTTCTCTTGCAGTAATACTTGTGTTTTTAGAAGAGAACCTGTTCCTTGAGAACGACTCGCCAAAGGCACACGCGCGTGTAAAGTTAAAAATCTGCCTTTCAATGGCATTAAAAGAAAATGGATAGTGTTTTAACTCTTTATCTCTTTATAACTGTACAAGAAATAGGTTTTCTTATACTGTTATGAAGAGTTTCAAAACTCATTTTGGCGACTAAGATGCATTAGCTCGCATGGTCGCTGCCACCAACGATTGGGAAGAAACTACAGAAATGTTTGCATCAGTTGAAGAACGTTTCTCCACAATTGATAATAACGGTTAATGAAGCCCATCTCATGACTAAATATGTTAGATTTGAAAACCAAATGTCTTGCTATCAGGGCTATTTTGAACATTATTTTTACGGAGGGAATCGTACTGTGGGGAAATGTGATTCGTCTATTCACATCTCTGAGTGTCAGATGTTAAAGTGCAAAAATTGTAAATGTTACAGCTGCTGGCGATTTGATACTCCTCGTTTTCGAATCTTCGCTAGTCGGTGGGTCAATCAGTTCCTCCGTGGGTGCACTGGCAAACTTCCTTGTCCCACTTTTGATGGAGTCCAACACTGGGCTGTGGGAAGGGGAGTGGAGCCTTCATAACTAAAAAATAGGGACCCAGCGGAAGACCTTCCTTGCCTTGCGCGAATAAAGGCCTATTTTTCGTGCTCAGGGTGACTTTAGTGAAAATGACTGTTCTCTAGTCATGCCGGGATTCAGACTCACTACCCTTCGATAAGGAAAACGTGGAGTTCACTGGTCACATGGTGAGATAAATAAACGAATCTAAAATAAACTAGTTTTTCTGATATGCTAACATCTGTCGCCAAAAATAAAACGGAAGTATTTTGCTACACTAGAGTTTACTTCAGGTAAATAAAAAGTTGTCATTATTGTTGAGTTACGCACTACTGCCAACGCACAGCAAAAGAATTGTTATGAGTGATCGCTTTAATATCATTTTTTCTACTTTCGAACCACTCCATTTGGAACTTCACACGGACTCTTATAAACATCTAACTAAAGTGGAAAATGAGCGAATCCAGACATACCATCTCAAAACCGTTGAGAAGGAATCATTCATCGGCGTCTATGATCGTGGACATATTGATCTCGGTTTCTAGTTGTTGCTCGAAAAGATTATTGGATGTTTAGGCAAATATAAGACAGGAAACTTTCAGTGTCACTAAAATTAAAACATTTCAGATATCTGGGTCCATAAGCAATTATATTATATCAAAATATTTTAGACAATAAATTTCCAGAAGCTCCTAGCTGTCAATTTCAGGACAATTATGGCATCAAAACATTTTGAATAATGTGGTCGAGAAATATATAAAGCTTACATATTCGGGTTAATGAGATTAAGAATAAATAAAACTTTAAAAAAATTTAAAACTTTAATTTTTAGACTTTAGAAATTAAGAAACTTTAGATTTAGGAAATGTCTTTAACCCTACAGTAAAGTAACAAATGTAGCATATTTCATGAGATGGAGCTTTTGTAGCTCCCTTTCGAGCTTCCTAAATCTCAAGACGATTGAGCTGAATCCCGACGGGCATTATCGTGGTCAAAGGGTAGTCAAATATTTCGCAGTGGTTCCTTCACGGATATAGCGTGAAAAGCCTAACTGGCAGCCGAACGGTTAACTCTCTGGTCTCGATTCAGCTGTTCCCTGGGTTCGAGTCCCTCCTTGGGCATGAATGCTTACTGAGGTTTGGAATTCCTTTTCAATTGTTTATCCAGGTCTAATGAGTCCTCTCAGAAAAAAATTTACTTTTGATCGAAAGCAAACCTATGTTAAGCAGTGGTGTGAAAAGGTGGAGGAGTTACACTCAAATGTCTACTTCCTCTCTTGAGTTCAAAATGAAAAAAGGGTTTTGATTGACAAAAATAAGCACTTGAAACGTATCGTAGTTTCCTAAATTCAACAGCAGAATATACATTCCTTTTATTGCTTTCTTGTTCATATTTATTGATCTTAATTTTGATTATCTTACGTAATTTACATGATATCTGTTGTTGTTACTTACGACTCGTGGACAAGCCAAGCTCACTATGCCGTTGGCTATGCGAAATTAAGTCAGTAGGGTGCGTCTTCCATTTAACCAGAGTACTCCGAAGGTGAAAGTACGAATTTGCTCAAAATTTCTCCGACAGATGGCACCACCAGAGGATCTACCCTCTCCATTTTGACGTTCATTTGGAGGGGAAGAAAATTTTCTCCAGACCATTGGTGTAAATTGCCTTCATCTCTGCCAGCCCCATCGTATAGGGTGACATTTGGAGAAAAAAAAGCAATTATTTTCACAGAGGAAAGGCGGCGCTTCATTCCATCATCATTTGCCCATTTTATTCTTTCTTTTCAGATGCTTACTATACAAAATTTATTATCTTTATTTGTTTGTTATTGAGTCAACTATAAAAATTTTAGCAAGTACTCGGTTTTCCTAGATATTGCAATTTTAATTTGTACTAAATCATTGCATGCTTAAAATAATAAAAATACGGAAAAAATTTTTATTCATAATTTTTGGGTATTTCAATTTTAATATTTTTTCCGCCCCCAGAGCTCCTCTCCCAAGCCTTGGAATCAGAGCGTGGAAAGTTCGCAATTTTACAAGCCTTTCGTGAACATATCGGCTTCTGTTCCTCCTGAAGAAGCGTGAGTAATTAACTGTTTTTAATTAAAATTAGTAATTTAGAAACTAATATTTATTAAGAAATTAATGATAATGCCGTATAGATATGAGATCCAGAAATACCTCGCTTCGTATGAAGCTGAGAAACCCTGCTCTGACCTCCGGTGGTTGGAGGGGGGCCTCCACTATCTCACAGGTGGGGGCTGCTCTACAAGCTGAAAAGTCCTCTGTGAGATTCGCGTGCAGCTGAATCCGCCCTTCTCTCACTTTTCAGAATTGCTCTGGCAACGTCCCCGAGTCCCTGCTGCTCATGACTGGAGCGAGGACAATTGTCCTGGAGTCCGTCCTCTGCCGCAGACACGAGCAGAGAGTCATTTTTCGTATTTGCACTGGTCATACGAAGTCTATGACATGCAAAGATCGAGTAAAAGCTTTCCGGACATGTTCAAAGTGTATTATTTGGTCAGGCTACGCCAGACCAAGTAGTACACTTTGTTTATCTTGAAACTTGATTTTTTATTTCGTCATAGAGATCAAAATCAATAAGAATTATGAAAAAATTCATTTTTGGCAACTCTAGTATTTATGTCATCGTCAAAAACTTTAGAATGCGAATTCCTGATTGTTAGCTTGTTATCTGAATAGTTTAACCTATGTAATATTTTAACTGCGTCTTTATTACTTAAAAACTTCGAAGTTTTGTTGTTGAGTGAGACAAATACTTGGCGCGTTCAAAAAATAAGTTACACTCGAATAACGTAGGTCAAAAAACATTTACTGAGAAGTGCGCTGTAATACATGTTCAACACATTACGTCTCTACATCCTCTGCAGACATTTGTCGGAATCGCTCAGTGGTCTGCCGATGGAAAATCGCTCCTGCGTCCTTGGGCCAGCTTGGAAAGGCTGTCTGAGCCTGGCCATAATTGGAAAATTTTCTCTCCCACTTCAATGTCCTTTGAGCTTGCCGAACACATGAAAGTTGCAGAACGGGGAATGCTTCCAGACCTCAAATTTAAAACTGCGAAGCAAATTTTGTGCTGTGCATGCCTTGGGAGATGGTCGTGCAAGAAAACTTTACTTAACTTTCCCCAACTTTGCTCTGAGCGTTTAGACTCCACATTAGTGCTTCTGATCTTCCGCATAAATTAGGTTTCACAATCGAAAATAACAACAGCCACTGATGACTCTCACAGGCGATGGTATTTGCTTCGTCCCCCGTCCGCAGAAGGGATTCCCAGGCAGCTGCTTTTTGTTAGGAACTCAAAGAATGAGGAGCGACACTGAAGTTGGTCACGGATGATGCCATCAGATATTCCCAACTGCTGCGCAACGTGTTCAACGCTCGCTCTCCTATTGCCTTCCACCCGATGTTGGCCTTCCTTGCCTTTCCGAATCGGTTGAATGTGCGCAATCGTCTTCGAACTGCTGGCGCCATTTCACAATGGCTGGACGTGGTCCATACGCTGCCGACATCTCACAATGAATCTCCCTGCGCGTTAAGCATTTTTCCCACAAAAAACGCACTGTTTGGTGGACATCCATGATGGCGTCCGTTTCTAGTTGACGCGCCATTTTTTTCAGCAACGATTCAAAGAATATGAACGAGATTGCTGAAGTTGGAAGCCATGGAACTCAACCATCGTTCGCTCTTCTTTCGCATTGATGCCATTCTGTCGAAACAAGTGTAACTTTCTTTCTGAACTCTCTAGATAATTTTTCTTACTTTGTATTTATTTTTTTATTTTGTTTTCAGAATGAAATACCGGCATTATCTTGTGACTAAATCTTAATCTACTATACTTAGTTATTTGAAGGAGAATTTTAATTATTTATTTAAATATAAAATTGAAGTGTGAATACTTCACGTGAATTTGTTAAATCTTTTACTGTGTATTTGCAAAAAATACGATGTGGAATAGAATTATTTCTTTGATTAGGTGTTGCTGAAAGATACGCAATCATATAAATATTGAGTATATAATTTTGCTCGTTTATTTCAGACTCGAAATTCAGAGAAATGCCACCGACGCGGTCATGAATCATTTGTTTCCTGCTTTCCGGAAACTTGAAGACTTTATGGCAAATGTAATTCATTTTTATTCTGTATTTATAGTACTTAAAAAGAATAATTTAAATAAACAATACCTATTAAGTACCTGGAATTTTTATACTTAATATGTTATTTAGTTCCAAAATATATATTTTACTGGAAAGAGCATTTTGAATAAAAAATCCAGATTTCCTAAGTTCAGATTTATATTTCTCATTCAAGCTTTACATTTTCTTGTATGTTTCCTGATTTACCAACAGGAAAATGTAAAGCTTGATGATTAGGTTTCCTGTAGTCGTAAATTTAAAATCTGAATTAAAAGTGAAATGCGTATCTTTTTGAATGAAACCTCCAGGTTTTTTCTCTTCGTGTTTTAAAAAGAAGTGATTAAATTGTGGGACACATTAGCTAGTATCATTCGCGGTTACTTAAAGTGAGATTAAAATTTTTGTCATCAATCTGGACCATTTAGAGATTTTGTCCAAAATAGGTAAGGAGATAATCTACCGATTATTGTATTCATCATTTACTATGCTCAAAATCTCACCCTGATGTTCAGTTATGAGAATTAGGCGTGAAAAATGCCGAGAATTGATTGGTTGAAGAGGATTGTCTTTATGGAGTCCGTTAGTGTGAGTTGTGCAACGACACACTGAATTCTTGTTTGAACCTTTTTCTGATGTCAATAAGATGGGTTTATGTAATCCCATTTGTTATTTTCCTCCTTTTCAACGATGAAAATGTTTGAGCATCAAATTTTGTTTTCCAATTATTCGTTTTTCAGCATTTCAGCTAATATTTCCGTTTTCATGCGAACAATTGAAACTTTTATTTTAAGAACTTGTAAATACGAGGGTCACTCTGAAATTCTTGAGATACAACTAGGTTTCTAAAGTTATACTTACAAAATTTTAGATGTGTTCAAAGTAGTCTCCTCCAGCATCAATACACTTTTGTAGACGAATTTTCCACAGATTAAATGCCTCAAGCCATTCATTTCTTCGAATAGATGAAAAAAATGCAGTTATACATACACCAATCTCTTCTTCTGAATGAGAACGACGTCCACGTAAGTTCTTTTTTAGATTAAAGAATAACCAAAAGTCGCACATAGCTAGATCAGGTGAATACGGCGGATGTTCGATCACTTTAATTTGTTTTTGTTTAAAAAACTCAACTGTTAATCCGGCTGTATGTGAAGATGAGTTGTCATGGTGAAGCATGAGTCCCCTAACATTCAGTCCTTGTAGAATTTCTGGAAGACATTGAGTGGTATACCAGTTTGCTGTTACTGTCTTCTGTCCTTCCAACTTGATGGCTTTGACCCATCCCGTACATCTGAAGAAAACGGCATACATCACTTTTTCAGTGCGCGTTGTTTTTTCACCATTGTCGGCATGGGATCATCTTCAAAGACCCATACTTTGCTTTCTTGACGTGTTGGAACGTCAAAAAACGGTATGTACGTTTCATCACCTGTTACAATTTTAGAAATGATGCGGTGGCCACCATCATTCAGCATATTAAGCGTTTCTTTACTGATTCTGACACGTTCCTCTTTTTGATGCTTTGTTAAACTATGGGGAACCCAACGGCAAACTACTTTTTTCATATGTAATTCTTCATGAATGATTTTGTGTATGGCTGCGGATCCAATGTTAAGTTCCTTCTGTATCATTTGGTAGGTACAGCGATGATCATCCATTCACATTTTTCGTATGGCAGACACATTATCCGGGATGACTGCCGCCTTCCTGTGTGTTTTTCATCCTGAAGAAAATTGCGACCTCTTCTCAATTCTCTCAACCATCTGAATACAGTAGCACGAGCTGGAGATTCATCACCCAATGCTAATTGCAACCGTTGAACGCATTCTTCTTGATTGAATCCTGCTTTGAAATTGTAGAAAATCATAGCCCGAAAATGTTCTCGCATCAACTCCATTTTCTCTTCTGTTTAAAATTTATTCCACGCTAAACAAGTTGAAGCAAGTCAGTAAAAAATTGTCTTCTGTGTTAAAATACTTTGTACTTTAAAATTAAACCGTTATTTTTATTTTGTAAATTCTCGCCTGCACGTATCTCAAAAATTTCAGAGTAACCCTCGTATAATTCATGATTAGTCTCGATGTGCAAAATGAAAACTTGAAGTGCAAAATTCATCTTCATGTATAGAAGGGTTTTTTTATTTGTATTCCAGAGCAAATGTTAGTCTTGATAAGAGCAATTACCCTTCTTATTTTGCATGATAACAACAGCAAAAAGTTCTTGAGGAATATAGTTATCCTTTTTAATTTGTAATTTTCCCCAGTAAACGTTTTTCATCTATATGAATATAACAGTTCTTATTTTATAAAGCATTATAAGTTTAAGAGCTCAATTTAAGATTTTTTACTTTGTGGGATAAATCCAGCTGAACATTTTGCCTCGATGTGTGTTTGTGAATACATTTATCCTTCTGAATTTTTAATGTACCACCGTAAACATTGTTCGTCTTGAGGAATATTCTTATTTTACAAGACATTACGTAGGAAAATTACTCGTTTCTATCAATACAATTCCTTTTGTTTTGCTAAATACCCGAGCAAACGTTGTTCGATTTGATGACTGCATCGATGCATTTTTCTTCGGATACTATAAGGAAACAAAATGTTCGTTATGGAAGTACAACCACCCTTCTTATTTTATTGAGCACTAGGACTAACAGGGCTTGTCCTAATGCAATACTTTTTATTTTGTAAAGAACAAAAAATCAGTTACTATCCATCTGAATGATTGCATTGATCTGTTACCTTCTTGGGTAACGTTAGAAAAGCAGTTTCATTTTGATGACTGCAATTATTTCTTTTAGTTTGTGTCCTCTGCCATCACCACTATTGATGAACTTTTTCATTTTGCAGAATATCACACAGCAATCATTATAATTTTTATAATTCCTTTTTCTTGTTGTGGAGCATCAATCACTTCGATGAACCCCTCCCCTGATTCTGTTCAAATCCCCTTTGAAAGTATTGTATTGTAACAGAAGTGAATGTGGAAAAGAATGAATTCAACACTCTTTTGGTATCAGTGTAGTAAACTTCGACCCCACATAACATTAGTCCTGTTGTTTGTGGTGGCTTATCCCTCCCCCCTTCTTTGGTTGAGGGCATCAAACCAGGTTCATGAGCTCGAATGCCTTCAAACAATGCACAGCAAGGCCTTCGAGAAGAACTCTCCTCTTCTACATAATTAGTTCTGCAAAACATGAGGCCAAGTGAATCCAGAATGTTCCAATTGCAGAATGGACATACAGACAGCGCCATCAGGCAACATCCTAAGCATTGATGTACTAAATTTTAAGAAAAGCTTGCAGTGATAGTGGTAGGATACGTTTTGATTTGCAGTACTTTCTCAGAAACTAATCGATAAAAATTGTGTAAAGATAGTTAGACAGGAAAACTTTGCTTAGGGATTTGTTGTGGCAACAACAGAAAACCAACTGGAATCAGCATCAAGAAATATGTGACAAACAATAATCCCCCCCCATAACTCTTTCAAAGGATGCGATACCCTCGTATAACGCATGTTCCCCCCCCCATAAAGCCTTCATTCCCCACGGCATATTTCCCTACTGTGAGATTCAATGATGTGTGTACAGTTCTCAAATCTATTTCGCTTACGTTTGTGTTCTTATAGAGATCAATTAAATTATATCACTAAATATTTGAACATTCTGCTAAAAAAGATGTCGGTGAAACGTTATTTAAGGCAGCCCCCACTGCGAATAAACATGAAATAAAACTGTTTTTTAGTTATTTTTGCATAAGTTTTTCTTTTATTTAAAATGTTCTTTATTTAGTTTTAAAAATGCTCACATGTCGTTCATAACATAGTTTTTCTATAATATTCGATTTAAACCCATTTAACCAGAAAAGTTAAGCGTGACAAATGTGTACAT